>JARQOC010000003.1:855638905-855830204 GCA_033576535.1 Allobates femoralis | reverse complement strand
GCGAGTGTGGCCGTGTCTCGCGCTTGGATAGTGCTGACATTGCTGGATGCTGCTGTGTATGTTGTTTGTCTTTAAGAGCTGCATGAGGTATAGTTGTGAAGGTCTTTACATTATTTGTTGTGCTCCACAGCTGCATTCATTATTATGTTCAGCTGCTGGTTGAGGGGTTGATGTGTGACTCACCTGGAATCCCCACCCCCTGCCTTTAAATAGCATTACCTCTCCTCTGTCAGATGCTGCTGATAGAGTTATTTGCTCTAAGTCTTGGTGCTGTGCTGATGTTTAGCTGCTGGGATGAAGTCTTCCCTTGGGAGTAGCTGTGATCCCAGATCTGTGGGTGGAGTTAGGGGCCCTCAGCCTAGGGCTACTCAGGAGCCAGGGAATAGGGTGGAGACTCAGACCTCCTCACCATCAGTGGTACATCCGAGAGCAGGGCGAGCTAGGGACCCCCAGTGTAAGGGTCAGATTAGCTCCCCCTGATCACTTTGCCCATTACACCTACCTGCTACCTGATTTCCTTACCTCCCAAGCATGACAGGCCTATCTCATCATCTGATGGCAGTTCTGATGAAGAAAAAGTATTTGTCCAATCTAAGACTAAGAAACCATTGTCTCCTATTACACTCATGTTAGAATACAGAACATGGAGACATAAACCCAAATACCCGTGACTGACAGCCGGGCTCCTGCCATAATGATTGGGATTGGAGATAACTTTGATTCCCGTCTTTACCTCCTAAGATGCTGCCTTTAGTAACACCGAGGACTCCCAGTGGTTAGATAATGGTGGGGACTTTCTCTGCCGCCCGTGAGACCCAAGAGAATAAATAAATAATGTTTTTAAAAAAAATGTTAAACCTTTTTATTTTGAAAAAACTTGGATTTATTTTGTGAAAGTATTGTTATGATTATTTCTCCTTCGCATCATTGGGGGACACAGGACGATGGGTGTATGCTTTTCTGCCACTAGGAGGCGACACTAAGTATAGAAGAAAGTTAAGCTCTCCTTCCTGCAGTATACACCCGTACGTGGGCGTAGCTAGCCAGTTTTAGCTTAGTGTCGCAGGAGGCACCATGTGGGTCTGTAGCTCAGACCACATCTACCATCTTTTACTCTTACTTTTAATGTTACTACCTAATCTTTATTATACGCCAAAGGCACTGCTCTAACAGAGCATGGGGGATCCCAAGGCAGCGCACACAACCCTTGGAGGGGCGACGGATCCTCATAGAGGGGTTCCGCTCTCACTACCCCAGACCAAACAGCCTGCCAGTCACTGTGCATACCCATACCAAAGGGAGCACAAGTGCAGCACCTCTCACCTCCTCCATCAAAGGAGCAGGTGATTGAGGCCACCAGGGTGCCCAGCCACCGCACCGATCCATCCCCAAGGGATCCAGTGCAGCACCAACAGCAGCAGTCTGCACACACTGTGCACCATCTCCCCCGCGGCGGCCCCAGGCCGGGACGCGCACCACCGGTAAGCTCAGGGCACGGGGCCGAAGCCTCTCCGCTGTGGAAGGGCAACGGACCCCGCAAGGCCCCGCTCTCGCTGCGTCCCCCCGGGGAAGAAAGATGGAACCACAAAGGGCTCTGCACTCCCTGCTCCCCCCAGAGCCTCTAGCCATCGGCAGAGCATCCCTCAAGGAGCTCCCAGGCCTCCACCTCTCACCCTCTCCAACCAAGGATAGGGTGATTGAGAACACCCTGGCCACATTAGCACCGACCCAGCCTCAAAGGGTCTGGTGCTCAGTCTCCACAGCCCCCACCCTCAGTGTTCCATGGTGGCTCCATGCTGGACAGTAAGGTCGGGGTGCGCGGCCAAGGCATGGGACGGAGGAACAACAGTCTGTTGCAGTGCCGCAGGCTGCCGGTGTAGCGCAGCAGCCTGCCGCTATCGCAGGCCCCGGCGCATTAATTTAGGCCCCAGTCTGGGCCTACACGTTGGCGCCGCCGGTGATTGGCCGCACATACCCATTTGACCGCCCAGCGTCATAGGGGCGGCTACGATGACGCAGAGGGGCACAGATAAACGCGATTGGCAGCTGCTACTGTCAATCACGGTTACACACGCCCAACGCTGGGAGCTGGGCCAGTAAAAGGCAAACACGCCCCCCTTAGGCAAGCAGCCAACCACTCCAGGGCCACGCTGCTTCGCCCCGCCCCAACCACGCCCCCACTCTGGTGCGAAATACAACAAAGAGCCTGCATGTGGGGCACAGCAGCAGCCCCAGGCTATAAGCGCAAACAATGCTGCAACCTGACCCTCCCTTCCTCCATCAACAAGAAAAGGCTGCACAAAGCAGCCAACCCAGTAAGCTCTAATAAGTGGCTATAATAGGAGTGCAAAGGCTCTGGCAACTATAACTATACTTTCACTCAACTGAAAGTTGTGAGCTTAAGTACAGGGGCGATTCAACTTTAAAATCAACCAGCAAACACCCCTCCCTTCTCTGTGCATCTGAAACAGAAGCTCTTCAGACCAGCACACATCATACGGCATGACCAGTGTCAGCTCCCTGCCTTCAAAGTGAACCGCTTTGGACACGCCAGTACCCGGCTGCGCTGTAAGCACATACGCTATGACCAGTGGCGTAACTTCAGGCCCAGGAGCCCCAATACAAAAGCCGCAACACAGCCCCCCCAATTATGGCAAATCTGTAATGGCATTAGTCCTTTTCTATAGGCCAAAAGGACTTTTGGGCCCCCCCATAGGCTGCAGGGCCCGGGGCGATCACATCCCCTGACTACGATAGTGCTGTTTAACACAGCACATATGCTAAAGCTGAATAGCGTGCAGACAACGCAGCACTTGGATGTTTCTTTAACCAAAACAAATAACAAAAGACGGAAGGCATCGGCACCACCAGTCAGATCCCGCTCCCATGGAACCACGGATCTCAACTTTGCCTAAATTCCAAACCCCAATGCCCCACTGAGCCTACCGCTAACACAGTACCCAGTGGGTTTAAAAACCCCCGGACCCTGGCACTGACACAACAGGTCAACTCATTAGCCCAAAAGACGCAGTCGCTTCCCAGTGCACATATAGCCAGTGACAACAAATGTCACTGCCCTTACTCTGACAGGAAATTATTATTTATTATTAATTATTTATATAGCGCCATTGGTTCCATGGTGCTTTACATGTGTAAGGGCAGAACAAGGACGAAACATAAATAATGACGTGTAAACCATACAGGGACATTATGGGAGGCTACCAGCCGGCAGTCCCCCTGCCGACCAGAAGACGAGGTCCAGCCCAGAGACGATCCCCTAACATGGTTCCTGTAAGTGACACACCCTGCTCCTCGTTGCACCACTACCAGCCTGAGTCACCCTCCAAACAGGGACGCTCACGGCCGGTTCGCCCCCAGACAGTCAGACAACAGGCACCCAGTCAACGATCGACAACCTCATCGAGGCCGTTAACAGAACACTACTAGTCAAATACTTCTCTACTCACGTCGACTGTAAGAACATAACCCGACGTAAAGAGTACTGGCCAGACAAGCGCTTAGCAAATCGCTGACTTTTCAAAGACAAATACCCCGTCGAACCGGAGACCGTCATAAGCAACGTGCCAAGTTGCCAGCCATCGACCTCCAGCGTCGTGCCCAGCTAACAAAGCTCTGCTGGTGCTCTCAGACAGCTCGTCTACCAAAGACCCTATCAACCGCCAACTAAACAGCCTGGCACGCTCAGTATTTGGAGCCCCAGCGCCGACCCTCCCAACCCCCCTCGCGGTGGCGTAGGTCGCTAAAGCAGTGGTGTCCTAAATTGCGTGCTCTACGCACTATCACAATCCACAACCACTCACAGGACAACTGATTTCCTACGCTGACCCTAAATGGCCCTGGAGTACCTCTTTGTACGTCCATTGACAAGCCAACTGTTATACGTTGGCAGCGAGAACTCCATCTCAATGCGCGGAACCCCATAGACCAGAGGAGAGGGTGGCACGCGGAATCCACATCTAAAGGGTCCCTCATAAAGCTAGACTACCAAGGTGGTCACCTGTTAGATGAAAAGCTTATCCAGATTCCCAGAGCCATGCAGGGAAGGAAAGAGGGCATGCTTCTTCCCAACAAAGGCTTAAGCGGTCCTGTTGCTACCCATAGCCGTAGTCGCGACCGCGCATCCCTCATGGAAAATCGGGATAGCCCTCATCAACCGCTAACACAGTCACAGTGCGGCCCACCCAAGGAAACCGACAAAACGACGTCTGTTGTTCAAGTCCGCCAACTCTCTACTCTGACCGGGGTCATAGCACCAGTATCGGAAACCTAATAGTATAAAAGCTTTCGATTCAAAGCTGATTTGTCGGCTACAAACTATTAACTTTCTAAAGATGAACTCGGACACTGCACGGGAGTTCCCCAAACCATTCACTTTAGCAGGGAAGTCCCAGAAGGAAAAAAAAAAGAAAAAAAAAAAAGCGATAGAGGCAATGGAAACATCTCCCTACGCGCACCTACACGTCCAACACTGGCCCCACTCTCAGCCAGAAGTCTCTGCAGTCTCGACCGCAGACACCACCTACCCACATGAGCTAAAAAGACACTCACCCGGTGGACACGACCACCCTCTCTAACACAAGACCAATCATTCCTCACAATTCAGTGGCTACCTGTAACCACTAACACCAGCCTGCTCAGCTAGGGGCCCGTCTATCGTCAATACACGACCCAGGGACCCTGCACGGCCCAAAAGCCACACCTCCCAATCAACATTCTGAAGCTACAAGGATTCGCTTAGCAATCCAACACTTTCGCCTTCCAGCCGCCCAATCTCGCCCAGGCAGAGTGAGCATGGCGCAGTGGTAACAGAAGCCACTGCGGCATCAAAACACATGTTTGAAACCAATTGAGGCCATTCCACAGTCTGTCAAGTGAGGTGTGGTTACCTCACAATATACCTGGAGCAAGGATCACTATAAGGTCGCTGAACAGACCGGCCATGGCCAGGTTGCCAGTCCACATCACAGGAGTGGACAGCTAGCCAGCAAACTTCCTAAACCGTAAGAGACTGTCCTCAGTGGAATGATATCTACATCCAGAAATCTTCCTAGACCTCACAGCATCCAGAATAAACTCAAAGGTCCCGAAGTTCGTAGCCAGTTTCCAGCACCCGCAAGCACTCAGAACAGACTCGCTGGCCGTACCATGGCGTGAATCCCAACTTCCAGACATACTCAGGTTTTCTCTTCAAGAATTCCTCCGCCTTTCGATAAAGATTTTCGTAGGAAAAAGGCAAAGCCAAGTTCAAGACAATTTTTTGCATGCCCCAGCGTGCTGGGGCTCAACCTGTTCCCCTCTGCCGCTGGCCCTGCAGGTGGTCAGGACGAACAAAGAAAAAAGGAGTTAAACAGTACTCACCAACCAAGAATAGCAACAACGGGCATAGTACGTAAAGCCCGTACAGCTTATCGCCAACGTGCCCTACATACTCCCAATCCGACCGGACCCTCTAACCCAGAGCCCCATTTGCCACAGGAGCTCGGGAAGACCCCGTCTCTAACGGGGTGGCTATTTAACCCTAGCCTCAAACACAAACAGGTGTTTTTCAACGGAGGTCATAACCACCATAATTAACGTCAGGTCCTCACGCGTCTATCTACACACCTATACAACATTCCCCTGCTGGAAAAGAAAAAAAAAAAACGCAATTGTAACCCCTAAACTCTGGCCTAGCACTCAGCTCCATCAACGGCCAATCCTCCGCCCTTAGCGTCCTATTCCAACGCAAGATGGCAACTAAACAACAGGACAAAACATTCACCCAAAGGGTCACACGCACACAAAACACCCTTGGCCGTCTGGGACCTCCAAGGTACTGTCCTATCCCCACCTCAATCAGGGCATTATCCTACCATCTTTTCGCCCAGCTTTGGCACACCACCTCAAACGCGGCTTCATACCGGGACCTAGTAAAGGCCCTCACACGCTACAGCTCCCGTATAGTCTCAGTCCATTAAGCAGAAACGCTCTTTGTCGTCCCCAAAACACCTAGAAAAACAATAGCTGCTCCTAAACCCATATCGCCAATGTACATTCGCTCAGCAATCCAACAGTCCTAGCTTGTCAAATGCATGGCAATCCTAGTAGTGATCAGGGCTCACTCAACTAGGTCAGCCAACACCAGGCTTCAGGTAACTCAGGTTTACAGGACCACAGCCTAGCCCGGCTGGCATACCTTTACCTATTACTAAAACATCTCCACCCGGGCCTCCGCAGAAACGAGCCTAGGTAGAAAGAAGAAAAAGAAAAAAAAAAACTTTACAACCGTCAATCGTACATCTGTAGGCGGCTGACGCATAATTCAACTAATTCCCACCCAGGGACTGCTTTAGGACATCCCATCGTCCTGTGTCCCCCAATGATGCGAAGGAGAAACAGGGATTTTTGTGTACTCACCGTAAAATCCTTTTCTCCTAGCTCATCATTGGGGACACAGCACCCGCCCTCTAAAACTTCGATAGTCTGTACAGACCCCAGCTCACGCCTTTTGTACCTTGTTACGTTAACGTACTCTCCTACTGCTTTGATACCAAAACTGACTAGCTACGCCCACGTACGGGTGTATACTGCAGGAAGGAGGGCTTAACTTTCTTCTATACTTAGTGTCGCCTCCTAGTGGCAGTAAAGCATACACCCATCGTCCTGTGTCCCCCAATGATGAGCTAGGAGAAAAGGATTTTACGGTGAGTACACAAAAATCCCTGTTTTACATTTATAGCGCCATGGAATAAATGGCGCTATAGTAATGAATAATAATGAGTCACTGGATCGATTTTAAAAGACGCCTGCAGTGAATAAAGGTCTGACCCCATTTGGTAGCATGTTGGAGGAGATGGATTTGATGGATATATGGAGAATGCAGAACCCAACAGTTAAAGGGAACCTGTCACCTACCTAAAGCCTCCCAGGCTATCACTACCTGTTCCTGCATCTTCCTATTACTGCTCTAGCGATCCCTTTCTGTCCTAAATCTGACCTATGATTGGGGAAAGAAAAGGGTTTTTATACTCACTAATTACTATGTTAATGATCTGGGGGGCTACCGTTGCTAGCCCCCCTGGGCTTCCTTTGTATGTCCCCTTCGCCACCTCTTTGTTGTGTATCATGCCCCGATGGGCGTGATGTTGCGCACTCGCCACAACTGGCTCATCCGTCTGCAGAGTTCTAGGGTATGACGCCGAACGCGTCATTTCCGGTACTCCACAGCGCCACTTCATGCTCAGCAGTACGCATGCTCTGTGAAGCACCGTGTGTCAGCTCATCTGTGATGATCATCTGTGATGAGGTGACGTACTGTGCGCCACAGAGTGAAGCACACTGCAGAGCCTGAAGGAGGAGAGATCTCCCAGACTACAGCCCCCACTGTCCCACCAACGATCAGAGGGATATAAAACATCTATGATGTGTACCCCCCTTAAGCATAATAAAATAAATGACTGCAGCTGATGATATTTTTGTAACTGATAGTATGTACCGTATATACTCGTGTATAAGCCGACCCGTGTATAAGCCGACCCCCCTACTTTTGCCCCAAAAATCTGGAAAAACCTATTGACTCGTGTATAAGCCGAGGGTGGACCCCAGCACAGGTATACAGCCCTCAACAGTGTGGTATACAGCAGCCCCAGAGGTATATACAGCCCCAGTGGTAGTATACAGCAGCCCCACAGGTATTATACAGCCCCAGTGGTAGTATACAGCAGCCCCACAGGTATATACAGCCCCAGTGTAGTATACAGCAGCCCCACAGGTATATACAGCCCCAGTGGTAGTATACAGCAGCCCCACAGGTATTATACAGCCCCAGTGGTAGTATACAGCAGCCCCACAGGTATATACAGCCCCAGTGGTAGTATACAGCAGCCCCACAGGTATTATACAGCCCCAGTGGTAGTATACAGCAGCCCCACAGGTATATACAGCCCCAGTGTAGTATACAGCAGCCCCACAGGTAAATATAGCCCCAGTGGTAGTATACAGCAGCCCCACAGGTAAATATAGCCCCAGTGGTAGTATACAGCAGCCCCACAGGTAAATACAGCCCCAGTGGTAGTATACAGCAGCCCCACAGGTAAATACAGCCCCAGTGGTAGTATACAGCAGCCCCACAGGTAAATACAGCCCCAGTGGTAGTATACAGCAGCCCCACAGGTAAATATAGCCCCAGTGGTAGTATACAGCAGCCCCACAGGTAAATATAGCCCCAGTGGTAGTATACAGCAGCCCCACAGGTAAATATAGCCCCAGTGGTAGTATACAGCAGCCCCACAGGTAAATATAGCCCCAGTGGTAGTATACAGCAGCCCCACAGGTAAATATAGCCCCATTTGTAGTATACAGCAGCCCCACAGGTAAATATAGCCCCAGTGGTAGTATACAGCAGCCCCACATATACCGTATATGCCCCAGAGGTATATACAGTGCCCCGTCATCTATATACAGCCCCCCGCCGCAATCCTGTAAAGGAATAGGTTAGTATACTTATCCATCCGCTGCAGCTGCCCCGCCGCCATCGCGATTCAGCATCTTCCGACTTCAGCGTCTCGCGTCTTCTTCCGGTTTCCTCCCCGGTCGCACAGGCAATGACGTCATTGCCTGCGACCATCGGAAGGAGACGCGAGACGCTGGAAGTCGGAAGATGCTGAATCGCGATGGCGGCGGGGCAGCTGCAGCGGATGGATAAGTATACTAACCTATTCCTTTACAGGATTGCGGCGGGGGGCTGTATATAGATGGGGCACTGTATACTGTATACATTGTATACAGTATACAGTGACTCGCGTATAAGCCGAGGGGGGGACTTTTCAGCCCAATTTTTGGGCTGAAAAACTCGGCTTATACGCGAGTATATACGGTACTTTCTGCTAACACTCTCTTTATATAATTGAATATAGATATATAGAGAGTGTGTGTGTGTGTGTGTGTGTGTGTGTGTGTGTATATATATATATATATATATATATATATATATATATATATATATATATATACACATACGTACAGTATACAGATATATAGAGAGAGTGAGTAGGATATATAAAGATATATAAATTGTCGCCTACATATGTATATACGTATATATGTGTATATCTATGCCTACAATTATAGCTGGACTCAAAAATAGGGCTAAGCCCACGTCGGTTTTTGTTTTAATTATTTCATGAAATTCATGAAATAATTAAATAAGGGCTTCCCTATATTTTTGGTTCTCAGCCAGGTACAACAAGGCAGCTGGGGGTTTTGGGGCAGCCCATACCAGCCTGCTGTACCTGGCTGTACACAAGATAGGGCAAAGCCCATGTCAATTTAAAAAAAAAACACATTAAAAATTAAAAAAATGTGTGTATATATATAAATAAGATCCTAAACACATAAAATGTGTGTTAAAAAAAATGTGTGGGCTTTGCCCTATTTTTGTGTACAGCCAGGTACAGCAGGCAGGTACGGGCTGCCCCCAACCCCCAGCTGCCTATTTGAACCTGGCTGAGTACCATAAACATAAGCCACTTTGTTAATTACTTAATTAAATTCTTGAATTAATCTTAAAAAAACGACGTGGGCTTCGCCCTATTTTTGTGTCCTTCCAGGTACAACTAGGTATCTGTGGGCTGGAATCCGCAGCGCAGGGGGGCCCAAGCTTTCTGCCCCCCCTCCTCCCGCTGCGAATTGAGTCTGCAGCCACCCCAGAAAATGGCATCGTCTGGCGGCGCTGTATCCCGCTCATCCAGGGCCCTGGTGCGGTGGCTCACTGGGTGATAAAGGGTTTAATACCAGCTTTGTTATACAAGCTGGTATTAAGCCAAATATTCTTAATGTCAGCCCAAGTCCGACCCAGCCATTAAGAATCTCCAAAAAAGGGTTAACAAAAAGACAACACACAGAGAAAAAAATATTTATTAGAAATAAAGACACCGACATGCTTGGGGACTCCATCTGTATTAACCACATGCAGCCCTCTAACGATCCTGGTCTTCTCTCTTCTACAAATGTTCAGCTCTGCTACATCTCAAAGTAGGAGGAGGAAGAACGCTTTCACTCCCTGCTCTGTGATAACTGAATGAGCAGAGGCAGCGGCGGGTAAGCGTTGACGTAATCGCTGACACCGTTGACATAGTAGCAAAATAATGTTACTATAGCAGCGATCTCTGTGGCGAGATCACAGCAGCTCCTGAATGAGCCGACTCACACAGGAGCCGCAGGAGTGAAGGCCCTGCTTAACGGCGCTGCTTACCGATAACACATGCGCCGGCAGGCAGGGATTTAACTCTGCAGTCACCGCTGCTCCTCTATGCGCCGCTCATCTCGTAATCCGGATGAGAAAAAAGCATCCGACACACGCCAATGTGCTCTCAGGCATTGCTTAACATTGGTCCGAGGGCAATACAATGAAATCATGCATTGCAGTCGTTCATTTTTCATGCCAGTGTGTCCGTACCAGTACCTACAGACTTGCATTGGTGACTCTCTGACAATAATCACATACCGTAGCAGCATGTTGCAACTTATTTCCCATCCAGAATCTGGATAAGAAAAAAAGCATTCAACACACGCTAGTCTGTTCTATACCATTAGCTAACATGGGTCCGACTGCAATGTGATAAATTCACGCATTGCAGTCTTAGTTTTTCACTCCAGTTTGTCCATACCCTAAGAAAGAATCTGTGCAACTGAAACGTCTGCACGCCATCTGGTCAATATATATAGAAATACACAGCTGTATGTATAACCCAACTTTTATTAAAATATATGTGTATATTTCCATATTTATGTATATATACAGTCATGGCCAAAAGTATTGACACCCCTGCAATTCTGTCAGATAATACTCAATTTCTTCCTGAAAATGATTGCAATCACAAATTCTTTGGTTTTATCATCTTCATTTAATTTGTCTTCAATGAAACAAACACAAAAAGAATTGTCCTAAAGCCAAATTGGATATAATTCCACACCAAACATAAAAAAGGGGGTGGACAAAAGTATTGTCACTGTTAGAAAAATCATGTGATGCTTCTCTAATTTGTGTAATTAACAGCACCTGTAACTTACCTGTGGCACCTAACAGGTGTTGGCAATAACTAAATCACACTTGCAGCCAGTTGACATGGATTAAAGTTGACTCAACCTCTGTCCTGTGTCCTTGTGTGTACCACATTGAGCATGGAGAAAAGAAAGAAGACCAAAGAACTGTCTGAGGACTTGAGAAACCAAATTGTGAGAAAGCATGAGCAATCTCAAGGCTACAAGTCCATCTCCAAAGACCTGAATGTTCCTGTGTCTACCGTGCGCAATGTCATCAAGAAGTTTAAAGCCCATGGCACTGTGGCTAATCTCCCTAGATGTGGACGGAAAAGAAAAATTGACGAGAGATTTCAACACAAGATTGTGCGGATGGTGGATAAAGAACCTCGACTAACATCCAAACAAGTTCAAGCTGCCCTGCAGTCCGAGGGTACAACAGTGTCAACCCGTACTATCTGTCGGCGTCTGAATGAAAAGGGACTGTATGGTAGGAGACCCAGGAAGACCCCACTTCTTACCCCGAGACATAAAAAAGCCAGGCTGGAGTTTGCCAAAACTTACCTGAGAAAACCTAAAACGTTTTGGAAGAATGTTCTCTCTTTTTGGGCAAAGGCATCAACATAGAGTTTACAGGAGAAAAAAGAGGCATTCAAAGAAAAGAACACGTTCCCTACAGTCAGACATGGCAGGAGGTTCCCTGATGTTTTGGGGTTGCTTTGCTGCCTCTGGCACTGGACTGCTTGACCGTGTGCATGGCATTATGAAGTCTGAAGACTACCAACAAATTTTGCAGCATAATGTAGGGCCCAGTGTGAGAAAGCTGGGTCTCCCTCAGAGGTCAGGGGTCTTCCAGCAGGACAATGACCCAAAACACACTTCAAAAAGCACTAGAAAATGGTTTGAGAGAAAGCACTGGAGACTTCTAAGGTGGCAGCAATGAGTCCAGACCTGAATCCCATAGAACACCTGTGGAGAGATCTAAAAATGGCAGTTTGGAGAAGGCACCCTTCAAATATCAGGGACCTGGAGCAGTTTGCCAAAGAAGAATGGTCTAAAATTCCAGCAGAGCATTGTAAGAAACTCATTGATGGTTACCGGAAGCGGTTGATCGCAGTTATTTTGGCTAAAGGTTGTGCAACCAAGTATTAGGCTGAGGGTGCCAATACGTTTGTCCGGCCCATTTTTGGAGTTTTGTGTGAAATGATCAATGTTTTGTTTTTTGCTTCATTCTCTTTTGTGTTTTTCATTGAAGACAAATTAAATGAAGATAATAATACCAAAGAATTTGTGATTGCAATCATTTTCAGGAAGAAACTGAGTATTATCTGACAGAATTGCAGGGGTGTCAATACTTTTGGCCATGACTGTGTGTATATATATATATATATATATATATATATAATATATATATGCATGAGAAAAAAAACTGCACAGCACTCACAGACAATGTGAACTGGTGCCAGCAGGGATGCTGGTTCAATATACTAGAAAAAAACCTTGCAGCACTCAGCTACTACCAATGATGTACATATGCTGACAAGCTATATATATGAGAAAAAATTTAAAAACTTACGTTTTTTCAAAAAACTCAAAATTCTTATTTTTTTTTTTTTAAATCTGAAGTTCTTAGTACACACATTGGCCAATGTCTGTTTGCTCGTCGACTGCGACAAAGTGACTTCAGGTCCGACGAGTCCTATCGCTGACACCCAAGTCCTCCTTGTCCACCCTCCCCATATATATAGCTTGTCAGCATATGTACATCATTGGTAGTAGCTGAGTGCTGCAAGGTTTTTTTCTAGTATATGTATATATATATATATATATATATATATACACACTAGCTGTAGTATCCGGCTACGCCCGGGTTAATAAATAACTGCTGTTAGCTATAACAAAATAGAATTTGAATGTGTCATATTAATGACCTGTAGGAAAATAGAAGCTGAGCTGTGATTGGTTGCTATAGGCAGCCTAATAAATCTCCAGCCAACAGTAAACCCTCCCCCCGGCCGGGCAGTATATGTTACCTCACACATACACATAATAGACAGCTCATGTGACTGACATCTGCCTTAATTCCCTATATGGCACATGTGTTGCACATTGGCTGTTTTTAATCAGATGTTTATTTTTGGAAATTAAAGATACCAGACGTATGAGGCGAGTTGTGTGAGGCGATTTGTGCACATCTGTGTCTGTCTGTGTGGTGTGTGTGTCCCTGGGGTGTGCGTGTGTCCCTGTGGGGGGGTCCCTGTGGTGTGTGTCCTTGTGGGGGGAGGGGTGTCCCTGTGGTGTGTGTCCTTGTGTCGGGAGGGGTGTCTCTGTGGTGTGTGCCCATCCCTATGGGGTCTGTGTGTTCCTTTGGTGTGTGTATGTGTGTATATCCCTGTGGTGTGTGTGTCCCTGTGGGGTGAGTGCATGTGTCACTATAGGGTGTGTATGTGTGTGTGTCCCTGTTGGGGGGGTGTCTGTGTGGTGTGTGTCTCTGTGTTGTGTGTCTCTGTGATGTGTGTGTTTGTGTATGGGTGCGTGGTGAGTATCCAATGTTGGGGCTCCACCTTAGCTGTTACTCTTTGTGTGCATGTGGTGTGTATACATGTCCCCGTGCGTGGTGAATATTCCATGTCAGGGCCCCATTTTAGTGACTATATGCTGGTATATGCTGTTAGCCTTTGGCGCTATCATTAAGCCCCTCTCATTCACAACTGTCAACTGGTAACTATCACTTTCTCTCCATTATGTAGATAGGGCCAAAATTGTTTGGTGAATTGGAACTGGGTTAAAATTTCGCCTCACAACATAGCCTATGACGCTCCCGGGGTCCAGATGTGTGATTGTGCAAAATTTTGTGGCTGTAGCTGGCAGCTGTCGATTTTCCTCCCACACTTTTCCTTTTCCTTTTTCCCCATTATGTAGATAGGGCCAAAATTGTTTGGTGAACTGGAACGCACAGGGTTAAAATTTCAGCTTTAAACATAGCCTATGACGCTCTCGGGCTACAGACGTGTGACTGTGCAAAATTTTGTGGCTGTAGTTGCGACGGTGTACATGGCAATCCCGGATATACATACACGCATTCAGTTTTATATATAATATATATATATATATATATATATATATATATATATATATATATATATATATATATACATACATGTAGAAACAAAAATATCTTTATACTATATATATATTTATATATATATATACATACATGCATACTAGATGGTGGCCTGATTCTAACGCATCGGGTATGTAGTTTATTTATGAAGATTTAAGAATAATGCAATGTGAAGCTGGGTTTAAATCCCGCGCCAATTCACGGCCGGACTGTGCCTGTCGCTGCTTGGTCGCAGGCGGCTGGCGCGACCAATTAGCAACGCAGTATTTCCATTAAAGACAAACAGACAAAATTAGACGATTATATAGTAGATACCTACAGCAGTGCCATTGTTCAGAAGTGTCGGTGCGGCGGTGTCTATGTGCAGCAGTGTCGGTGTATAGTGGTGTCTGTGTGCGGCGGTATCTGTGTGCTGCAGTGTCAGTGTACAGTGGTGTCTGTGTGCGGCGGTGTCTATGTTCGGTGGTGTCTGTGTGCAGCCTTGTCAGTGTGCAGCGGTGTCAGTGTGCAGCGGTGTCAGTATACGGCGGTGTCTGTGTTCATTGGTGTCTGTGTTCTGTGGTGTCAGTGTGCAGTGTCTGTGTGCGGCGGTGTCTATGTTCGGTGGTGTCAGTGTGCAGCAGTGTCAGTGTGCAGCGGTGTCAGTATGCGGCGGTGTCTGTGTTCATTGGTGCCTGTGTGCGTCGGTGTCAGTGTGCGGTGTTGTCTGTGTTCATTGGTGTCTGTGTTCTGTGGTGTCAGTGTGCAGTTTCTGTGTGCGGCGGTGTCTATGTTCGGTGGTGTCAGTGTGCAGCAGTGTCAGTGTGCAGCAGTGTCAGTGTGCAGCGGTGTCAGTATGCGGCGGTGTCTGTGTTTATTGGTGCCTGTGTGCGGCGGTGTCTGTGTGCGGCGGTGTCTGTGTGCGGCGGTGACTGTGTGCGGCGGTGTCTGTGTGCGGCGGTGTCTGTGTGCGGCAGTGTCGGTGTTCAGTGGTGTTTGTGTATGGCAGTGTCTGTTTGGTTCACAGGTATGTGCTGGAGAGAGCAGAGATCACATAGATAACAGCAGGGGTCCTTGGAGCAGAGATCACAGCAGGGGTGCGGGGTCCTGGGAGCCGATCTGCCCGATCATGCTCCTCCGGAGATGCTGCACCTTGCACCCACTTGCCCTGGAAGGAGATCCCGGGATCTGTCAGTACTTGGAGCTTGTTCCAGCTGATCCCAGATCCCCAGGAGTTTGTGTGTTCTCCATCCCAGTGCTGTGTCTTTGACAGGGGAGCAGGCAGGAGTCCCGTCCTCCGCTCTGCTCTCCAAACACACAGCTCTTCAAATTTGATAGTAAAAAGAATAGAGGGCTAGGTGTAGTGAGTGACAGCGGGGACAGCCAAACAGATGGGGGCCCTGGCTGGGGGGCGTGGCCATTCAGCGACCAATCAGCGACACGGGATTTCAGTTACAGAGAGACAGACACGATAGAGCGATTATGTAGTAGATATATATATATACATACATACATACATGTACACACTCAGACACATAAACATATCCGTATATATATAACCTTGTAATAAAAAAAAGGTCCAAATGGCAAAATTCCTTTTTTTTTTGGACGCCGCAAGATTGCTATAAAAAGCAATAACAGCCGGTCAAAACAGCGTATCCACCCAAAAATGTTAGAATTACAAACGTCAGCTGAAGACGCAAATAATGAGACGTCACACTGCCCCAGATCCTGAAAAATGTAGAAGCTACGGGGCGCAGAACATGCGGCAAAAAGGTTTTTTTTTTCTTTGAACTTCTTAATTTTCTTCCACCACTTTGATACCAAATATGTATAACTTTACATGTATCTATGAACTCGTACCGACCTGAGGCATCACACCGTTACATCTATTTTACCATACAGTGAACATGTTGACTAAACCCCCCCCACCTAAAAAAAATGCGTATTTGCACTCTTTTTGCAATTTCACTGTACTTGGAATTTGTTTGTAATTTCCCTGTACACTATATGTTAAAATAAATTATTGCATTTGAAAAAAACAAGCAGTCATATGTCTATAATGACGGAAAAATAAAATAGTTATGGGTCTTGGAAGCAGGGAAGCAAATAACGAAAATGAAAAACGAAGAATTCCAGGGTCATGAAGGGAAGGGGTTAAGTGTTGCCTTTATTTTTGGGAGCAATTATCTTGTCTGCCACACCCACATCTGACACACCCACTCATGGGACTTGTAACAATTAGAACACACTGCTCTTTTAGAGGCCACTCATTGGTCTCATCAACCCCTTTAGCTGTTACCACAGAGCTAACTACCACTTAACCCTGTGTGTACGGCTCAGGGCCCATGTGAGTCATGTTGGTCACGTGCCATAGCGCCGGCATGCCTCACAATACATATATATATATATGTATTGTGAGGTAGCGGCATTGGATGGCAAGACGGGAGGCAGTGACCCAGGCTCTTGTTCACACAACAACACGGTTTATTTCCAAAGTTCAATTAGTTACAGACCTGGGGTTCCGGGACGCAGCCGGTACAACCTTGTACATTTGCAACATGGTCCGGTATGAGCTCTGTACCTCTGCCAAATATAAGCGCCATATAAGCCAAAAGGCAAGACGACGTAGCGGTAGAGACCCTCAGGTGTAACAAAAGCAGTCTTTTTCTTTGCTGACTTAGTCAGTGGCACCTGCCAGTAGCCCTCAGTCAGATCGAGCGTTGTGAAATACCGCGCTTGTCCCAGCCTATCAATCAGATCGTCCACCCTGGGCATGGGGTAAAGATTGAATTTGGACACTTCATTCAACTTCCTGAAGTCATTACAAAATCATAACGATCCGTTAAGCTTCGGGATCAGTACAATGGGACTGGCCCATTCACTCCTGGACTTCTCAAGCACCACCAGGTGGAGCATCTTTTTCACCTCCAACGAGATAGCTGGTTTCCGAGCCTCTGGCACCCGGTATGGCTTCATGCGTACCTTTACGTGAGGCTAGGTAACAATGTCTTGTTGTATGAGGGATGTACTACCTGGCAGGTCTGAGAAGACATCCGGGTTTTGCTGTACCAACCTCCAGGCCTCTCGCCTCTGCTATTTGGTAAGAGTGTGTCCTATCCTTATTCCTATCTCATCCTCTCCGGATGTCCCGGTGACCGGGGGCGGGCGACCTGAAGAGGTTAGGTCAGCCACCATACTTTCCCTGTCTTTGTAGGGCTTTAACAGGTTTATGTGGTATATCTGTTCCAGTTTCCTCCTACCTGGTTGAGATACCTTGTAGTTCACCACCCCAACCTTTTCTCGGATTTCATAAGGACCCTGCCACTTAGCTAGGAACTTGCTCTCTGCGGTGGGAATTAACACCAACACACGATCACCCGGGTTAAATGACGTGACGGTGGCCTGTCTATTGTACCTAGCGGTTTGAGCTGCCTGGGCGTCCTGCAGGTATTCCTTCACAATCGGCATGACAGCAGCGATTTGGTCATGCATTCCCATGATGTGCTCAATTACACTCTTATGGGGGGTGGGCTCCTGCTCCCATGTTTCTTTAGTTACGTCCAACAGCCGCGGGGGATGTCGACCATACAACAACTCAAATGGCAAAAAAACCCTTTGACAACTGCGGCACCTCATGAATAGCGAACATTAATTAAGGGAGCAACATATCACAGTCCCTCCCATCCTTGGAGACTACCCTTTTTAGCATAGATTTCAGGGTTTTATTAAAACGCTCCACCAGTCCATCGGTTTGAGGGTGGTACATAGACGTACGCAGCTGCTTAATCTGGAGAAGTTTGCACAGCTTCCTGGTGACTCTGGACATGAATGGGGTCCCCTGATCCGTAAGGATCTCCTTGGGCAACCGCACCTGACTGAACACGGCAAACAACTCCTGAGCAATAAGCTTAGCTGCAGTATGTCTGAGGGGTACCGCCTCTGGGTAACGGGTGGCGTAGTCGACTATTACCAGGATATGTTGGTGGCCCTGGGCAGACTTTACTATTGGTCCTACCAGATCTATGGCGATCCGCTCAAAAGGCACCTCTATACGCAAAGGTACCAAAGGACTGCGGAAATGAGCCATGTGTGCTGTTAGTTGACATTCCGGGCAGGATTCACAAAACATTTTTACCTCCCCGATGACCCCGGGCCAAAAAAAGGCTGCAACAGCCACTGCTGTGTTTTTTTAACCCCCAGGTGGCCGCTCATTAAGTGTTTATGAGCCAACTCTAGGGCCTACCGGCGATAAGGCTGACTTATTAACAGCTGCACCACTATATCCCCCCCGTATTCTATCCACTTGATAGAGTAGATCCTGCTTGAGGGCGAAATGGGGGAACCTCACCTCGGCGCTGGGTGTTTGCGTCACCCCATCTATTACCATCACCCGGCTTCGGGCATGAACCAACGTAGGATGCTGTATTTGGGCCGTCCCGAAATTATCTGGATACACCTCTAGCTACAGGATCGACTCGACCGTCTCAAGCTCTCCTGCCATTACCTCTAGGGGAGGAACAATGCAGAAATGGTGGTATTTAGATTATGAGCGCTATACAAGGACACTGCACTGATTAGTATTACCTTTAGGTCTTTATTGAATATTGACAAATGTGAGTCCTCGCCACAACATGTTTCAACGCTAATGCGTCTTCCTCAAGTGGATCTCCCCAGGATTACATCATAGGGAAACGTTTTCATCACCCCTATTATTGCGCTTGACCACATGGGGTAGTGATGGTGACCACTTCTGTGGGGTATTCCCAGAGGTCCCCATGGATACAGAGGACCCCCACTGTATTACCGGTGGGTTTTACCCCCGGGACCAGGGATGCATGCACAAGGGTCACCAATCTCCCTGAGTCTAATAAGCCCGTCGCCGGGTATCCATTAATCCACACTTGGCACTCATGTGGTTCAGACTCAAGTGTAACGATGTCCGCTGAACACACAGTCCGGGCATACATCGAGCCCCGACTGGTATACCCGTAGTCCATGGGCTCCGTGGTGAGTGGACACTGGGTCCCGGTATGTCCCAGTCCTTGGCATTGCCAACACCTTATAGCGGGGTTAAACCCTTTTGAGGGGTGCCGTGTGGGGAACATGGGCTTTCGGCCCTCTTTGAGGAGGGGGTTGGCCTCGACCAGGTCCGGGGTGGAGTCCAACCCAGGAATGGGTTGGGGCTCCTTAACCATGAGCCTGGTGGATGGAGACCAACGGGCTGCACGCAAAGTCCCAGTGTCCCGTATCAAGTCCTGTGTAGCCACAAGTCGCTCCACCAAATACACTAACTGGTCAAGGGTGCTTGGGTTACCTTGTCCCACCCGTCATTGAATGGGGACGGGTAGAGTGCGCACGAACTGGTCGACCACCACCCTCTCGACCATCTGCGCGGGGCTCAAAGTCTCAAGTTGCAACCATTTCTTTACCAGGTGCAACAAGTCATATGCCTGGGATCGGACAGGTTTGCCCTCCTCAAAGGACCACTGGTTTACCCGCTGAGCCCGCACATATGTGTTAACCCCCAGCCGAGCAAGGATCTCACCTTTTAGGGACACGTAGTTCCTAGCGTCTTCTGTGCATGGATCCAGGTAGGCTTTTTGGGGCCAACACCTCAGCCCACTGTTCCGGTGGCAGTTTCTCCAGCTCTGCGATCCTTTCGAATACCGTCAAGAATGCTTCCACATCATCCCCCCGGGGGCATCTTTTGTAATGCGCTCCGTACTGTTTTCCAGCTGCTAGAATCATCACCGTCGCCGGAGGGTGGGGCGGTTGTCCTTGTACAGAGTACCTCTGTCAGGAGCTCCTGCTAATGCTGTAGTTGCTGTAGCAAAAGTTTATTTGTCTCCTGGTGGGTGAGCTGTTGTTGCTGTGCAGTTGTCTCACTTGGAAGGTAAGGGTATTGGTACCTTTACATGCTGCTACAGGATGGTGGACACAACCGGGTAGATGAGAGAAATGTATCTTGCTCCGCCAAATCAACCCGCGGTCGCGGCGTGTAAAGACGGTTGTTTCCACCCGTCACTTGAGACACCTGTTTCCGAGCAGAGCTCAAAAACAGGTTGATTTCAAGGCGATTATTACGCCCTGTATCGGCGTGTAAATAAGGAACAGGAGGGTTGTTTCGACACCTTGCTATCTACCTGGGGCGTGATACAGGCTTCGGGATACCGCGCCCCATCCGCGATCATTGGAGGAAAACCAGTTGGTTCATTTAGAGTAATTTTTGTATTCACTAAAAGAAGAGTAAGACAAATGCAGATATTAATGATTGATATAAGTTGGTTCATAACAAGGGGTGCTATTGCTTAATGGTAAAGTATGATAAACGAGCACTGCTAATTCTATGATGAGAACTGATAGGGGTTTGTTGATCTTGTTTTAAAAAAAATCAACCCTTGGGGGGGGGGGGCGGTTTCTTTTTGTAAAATTGATACTGTTAAAAATGTATTTTTTGTAAACTGCTAATAAACATCTATTTGATTGAAAAAAAATAAAAATTAATTTTTGGTAAATTTGTCCAATTGCTTATGAGCCCCTGAAATGTGTAAGCTTTGAAGAAAAATAGTTCCAATTCCTATATGTTTCACAGGATATTTTTCTTCAATTTCCACTTTAATTGCATCAGTTGTTTCATTATAAATCAAAGATAGTGGCCTGCAGAGCTGAAATCACAAAGATTCAGCCGCTGGCCAAATATTTCTGAACATAACTGTATGAAACAAAGATGATGTCTTTAAATGAAAAACTGCAACAGTAAAGCCTGGTATTGTAACATCGTGACCTACTGGTTTGTGCTGTGAGATTGTGATCTCTTTTGTGGTCAGCTGTATTATTTACTTAATAAGTGATTTTTTTCTATGAACCTCCCATTTGTTATGTCATAAAACATCAATATAATTACTGAGATTATATTACTAATAATTAGTTTTATTTTTTGCAGATGACTGTACCAGGAGCTCACAGGGACATCCAATATCTTCACATTTCAATGCAGATGATTGCAATATTATTCAATATGCATATGAGGAAAATGCCAATATTGAAGACCTACCCTCAGCCCCTCATATCCAAAATGTATCATCTGATGCCTTTAAGACTCGATGTCCTGATTCATCACAGGCCGTAATGCAAAATAGAAATAACAGACTGTTTGTCGAACAACAAAAAGCTCCCGTAGGAGAAAAACCATTGTCATACCAAAATTGTGGAAAATGCTTTACCCATAAATCAGATCTTGCTAAACATGAAAGAGCTCACACAAGGAAAAAAACATTTTCATGTTCAGAATGTGAAAAATGTTTTAAATACAAACATGATCTTATAGCACATCAAATGACTCACACAGGGGAGAAGCCATTTTCATGTTCAGAATGTGGGAAATGGTTTAATCGGAAAAATAATCTTATAACACATCAAATGAGTCACACAGGAGAGAAGCCATTTTCATGTTCAGAATGTGGGAAACGGTTTCATCGGAAAAATTGTCTTATAACACATCAAATGAATCACACAGGAGAGAAGCCATTTTCATGTTCAGAATGTGGGAAACAGTTTAATCGGAAAGATAATCTTATAACGCATCAAATGAGTCACACAGGGGAGAAGCCATTTTCATGTTCACAATGTGGGAAATGTTTTAATAAGAAACATCTTCTTATAACACATGAAATGAGTCACACAGGGGAGAAGCCATTTTCATGTTCACAATGTGGAAAATGTTTTACTATAAATTCATATCTTGTTCAACATCAGAGACTTCACACAGGAGAGAGGCCATATTCATGTTCACAATGTGGAAAATGTTTTACTTTAAAATCATATCTTGTTCAACATCAGAGAATTCACACAGGGAGAAGCCATTTTCATGTTCACAATGTGGTAAATGTTTTACTTTAAAATCACATCTTGTTAAACATCAGAGAACTCACACAGGAGAGAAGCCATTTTCATGTTCAGAATGTGGGAAATGGTTTAATCAGAAAAATCATCTTATAACACATCAAATGAGTCACACAGGAGAGAAGCCATTTTCATGTTCAGAATGTGGGAAACGGTTTAATAGGAAAAATTATCTTATAAGACATCAAATGAGTCACACAGGGGAAAAGCCATTTTCATGCTCAAAATGTGGAAAATGCTTTACCCGTAAATCAAATCTTGTTAATCATGAAAGATCTCACACAGGAGGGAAATGATTTTTATGTTCAGAATGTGGAAAATGCTTTACTTATAAGTCAGATCTTGATAGACATGAAAGATCTCACACAGAGGGAAGCCAGTTTCATGTTTAGAATGTGGGAAATGTTTCACAGTTAGATCAGATCTCGCTAATGATCAGAGAACTCACACAGGAAGAGCTACTTTCACGTTCAGAATGTGGAAAACCTTATAGCCCTGCATTAAGTCTGATTAGCCCCTTTACCCCTGTTGACTTTCTGTTTTTCCCTCCTGTTCTTCCAAGAGCTATAACTTTTTTATTTTTCCATCAATATAAATATATGAGGGCTTGTATTTTTGCAGGATGAATTGAACTTTCAGAAGAAATCATTTATTTTACCATATAGTGTACAGGAAAATGGGAAACAAATTCCAATTATGGAGAAATTGCAAAAAAAAAAAAGTGCAATTACAAGTTTGTTTTTTGATGTTTTTTTTATTCGCCATATTCACTATATGCTAAAACTGACGAGCCGGTATGATACCTCGGGTCGGTACAAGTCCGTAGATACCAAACGTTACTCTTACTGTTATCTGTGGTGAAAAAAAATCATTCTGAAGGTTGGAAAAAAAATCTACATTTTTGGAATCTGGGACCGTGTGATTGTTTATTTTTTGCATCTTGAACTGATGTTTCTAATGATACCACTTTTGAATATATATGTTGTTTTGATAACTTTATTTTGAAGGGGGCAATTTGGACATTGTGTGTTTTGATTTTTCATATTTTTAAAAACTTGTTTTTTTCATTTTTCTTTATTTCATACTGTCCCTTAGGGCACCACAGTGCTGCACTGTCTGATCGCTTGTGCTCTGTAGAGATGAGCTGCAGCTCATCTCTATATAGCACGTATGATCACTTCATGTGGATGCTGGCGCTCGCCAGGCATCTACAGGAAGTGATCCCAGAGTGCTTCCGGGGTCACCACAGGACCCCAGGCTCCTCAGGTATCACATTGAGATCCAGCGATCGCGTCGCGGGATCTCAGATAATGGCGGGGAACAGCACGATCCCCCCCACAGTATCGGTGCGATACTCGCACTCGTGTTTGATTTTCCCGCTGTGCCAGTACAGTAACAAGTCATCTTGTACCACTGTGACAGCAGCGGTACCAGAGGATTAGTTCAAAAACAGATGAATAGTAAATTTTAATGATTTCCAGGGTTTCTGTGGCTATTAACCACATCAGCAGCCTCTGCACGGCATGTCTGCACAGAGGCTGCCGATGCGGTTCATAACCCGGTGTTCTAGGGGTTAATAAAATGCTGGTGTGGTGGCAGCATGTGCCAAGAGAGCGTCCTCACTCTCTTGACACATGGTGTCATCACACCATGGGTCTGTAGGGGTTAAATCCTAAGTAAAATCATATCCGCTAATTGTTGGATGATGTATGTGAAGTGCAGAAGCCAGCAGCGGGTCAGCGGGTTAATTAGCGTACAGCACATTGGTACGGGCTCCTGCACGGAGCTGTCCGAGGTGCTGTACACTATTTGCGTACAGCACAGACCCGGCATCTCCTTGCCTGAGCTGTCCGAGGTGCTGTAATGTCATTCATTACAGTATCTGCCGCTATGTTACTGTAAATGTTGAGCTGTCCCTGCTACCGTGGTGCTGAACACTTAGCTGGTGGACAGCTCCAGATGCTGAAGTCTAGACAGGGCTTCTGCACCTGGAGCTGTCCACCGCCATGTGATTAGCACCACGGCAGCAGGGACAGCTCAGCATTTACAGTAACATAGCAGCAGATACTGTAATGAATGACATTACAGCACCTCGGACAGCTCAGGCAAAGAGATGCCGGGTCTGTGCTGTACGCAAATAGTGTACAGCACCTCGGACAGCTCCGTGCAGGAGCCCGTACCAATGTTCTGTACGCTAATTGCGTACTGACCCGCCGCCGGCTTCTGCACATCACATAAATCACCCGACAATTAGCGGATATGATTTTACTTAGAATTTAACCCCTGCAGACCCATGGTGTGAGGACACTCTCTTGACACCTGCTGCCACCACACCAGCATTTTATTAACTCCTCGAACACCGGATTATGAACTGCATCGGCAGCCTCTGTGCAGACATGCCGCGCAGAGGCTGCTGATGTGGTTAATAGCCACAGAAACCCCGGAAATCATTAAAAAGGAGATTTTTGTGTACTCACCATAAAATCCTTTTCTCTTAGCCTCTAATTGGGGGACACAGACCGTGGTGTTATGCTGCTGTCCACTAGGAGGCGACACTAGGCAGAATCTGCAAAAGAGTTTAGAAACTCCTCCTCTGTAGCATATACACCCTGTAGCAGGAAGTGATTCTCCAGTTTTGTGCTAAAGCAGTAGGAGAGTTAACAGATAATAACAGTGACACAGAAAGTCTACGCAGGCGACCTGTGTAAACAAATATAGTTAACAAAGTAATAACAGTGTAACATGGCCTGAAACCAAACAGGCACGTGTGTAAACAGTTAAAAGTTAGCAGAGTAATGCTAGTACCACAAGTCCTGAAATTGATCAGGCGCATGTGGAAAAACAGTGAAGAGTTAACGAAGTAATAATCGTATAGCAAGGCCTGTAACTAAACAGGCTCACAGTACTATAAGGCCTGGAACTAAACAGGCTCACAGTACTATAAGGCCTGGAACTAACAGGCTCACAGTACTATAAGGCCTGGAACTAAACAGGCTCACAGTACTATAAGGCCTGGAACTAAACAGGCACAAGTGTAAACAGTCAACAGTTAACTGAGTGATAATAGGCAAACATATGTAAACATGTTAACCATGTAACAGCTGAGAAGCTATGTGAGAACTGTAGAAAAAAACCCACAAGGGCAATAGGGTGGGTGCTGTGTCCCCCAATTAGAGGCTAAGAGAAAAGGATTTTACGGTGAGTACACAAAAATCTCCTTTTCTCCTTCGCCTCATTGGGGGACACAGACCGTGGGACGTCCCAAAGCAGTCCCTGGGTGGGAAAGAACAATGGAACTAGTGACACTGAGCATGGTCAGTGAAGAACTATGCACCGACAGGCGGGCTGCTGCCGCCTGGAGGGCACGTATACCCAGACCTGCGTTTGTCGAGGACTGAGTGCAAGCACTATAGTGGCTTGGGTATGGGTGTAGGCTGACCCTTTGGCTGCCTATACACTTGTTGCGCCGATACCCCTTACCGAACTGTCCAGGAGGCTTTCACGGCCGTAGTAGAATGTGCCGTGACCTGCCGGAAGGAATGAGGTTTCGAAGGTATAAGCGTCTTGGATGGTTAGAGGAATCCACCTCGTTAGGGGAGCCTTAGAGGCTGATGTGTCATTATGTCTGCCCATTGGAAGAAGGATAAGGAGAATCCGACCTCTTAGAAGGGCACTGTCCTGGATACCTAGACGCGTAGGGCCCCGACAAGGTCCCACATACGTAGGTCCTTCGCGACCGGACAGACTGAAGTCGGGCACGGCGATGGCAGAGAGATTTCTTCATGTAGGTGGAAGGAGTAAACCTACCGTAGAAGAAGAATGGAACCAGCCATAGGACAATCTTGTCCAGAGGAAGACTAGAAAAAGATGGATTACAGTAAACTGCTGCAAGTACCGATACTTCTGCAGAGACAAATAAATGCCGCCGAACCATACTACTATGTGGATGAGTATGCTAAGGTAACATCCCATCGAGGCTGAAAAGATGGTTCTTGTAGTGCCGTGAGGACCAAGTTCAGGTCCCCACGGGTGTAGTCTTGTTGTATGGAGACCTGAAATAGCAGACCCTTCGAAGGAAGGATTTTATAGACGTCTAGTGGCAAGACGTGTTTGTAATAGGGTGAAAAACGGCTGAAAACCTGCTGTGCAAGAGACCCTAAGGACAGACCTGAGTCTAGGTCTGAGAGAAAGAAAACGGAGAGTCCCTGGCATGAAGTAGGGCCAAGGGGAATGACCTCTAGAGGTGCCCCAAGCAAAAAAACAAAAACAAAACGATAACACGCGTGATGGGATATCGCTGATAAGGCTGGTGTCCTCACTGTGACTACGGTCATTACAATATCCTGGGAAAAAAATCACTTGGGTTAACCTCTAGGTTTCAAAAGCTACACCATTAACCTCAGATGTGAGGCATTCTGAGGGAGAACTGGCCATGATCGAGCAGGTCTGGACAGTCTTGAGACGTCCTGGTACAGCTGCTCTAAATTGGACAAGTGTGCGCACCAAGCGCGTGTGGGTCAGCCTGAGACCGCGAAAATGGTCCCGCGACATTCTCGTTTGATATCCCAGACTGGTAGTGGGAAAAGAATATAGGAGAGACGGATACCGGGCCAGGCTTGGACTAGGCGTCTGTCCCACTGACTGTGGATCCTGAGACCAGGCCAGGAAGGCCGAGACCGTGACATTGTGACTCCGTCAGGTCCAGATCTGTGGTGTCCTGGCGTTGGTGTTTCGACGGAGGACTTCTAGATGAAGGAGCTAGTCCTGAGTCCATCCTTTGGTGGATTAGGAAATCCGCCTCCCAGATGTGTACACCTGGTATGAGAACAGCTGGCAGTACAGTGTTCCAAGGATTCCCCCTAGGAAAGGATGTGCGAACTTGTCATCGCTTAGGGACTGCGGGTTCCACCCTGGTGGTTGACATATGCCACGGCTGTGACATTGTCTGACTGCATCCTGACATGTTCAGATGCCAGAAGGTGACTGAAAGATTTCAGTACTAGAGATACTGCACGAATGTTCGTAAAGTAAGGAGCATCTTCGAGACAGGGCAAGACTACTGCCATGTGCAATTTGATGGGGGTATATCGCACCCCATCCTGTTTTTGTGCAACACCTGAGCATGGACAATTGCCAAGGCCGGCGATTCAGCTGAGCCAATGGAACTGAATTTCAAGCTGCTACTATGCTGTCTAGGACTCTTATAGCAGCTGTGAAAGATTGAGGAGACCTCTGACGGAGGCTGCGGATTCCCAGATGAAGAATCTGTGCCTTGTCTGGGGAAATTCGACTAGAGCTGTGGTGGTGCAACTAAAGGCGGCCGTGTTCATGCGGCGCTGTGCGTCCAGTATGGCTGAGACTCCATACGTGATGCTGTAGCATGTGGCCGTCAGGAGTACACAGCGGAGCAGGGACTCCTGGAATGTGTGCGCTGTGCTGCAGCATGTGCCTTGGAATTGCGGTAGACCTGTGGAGGTTGATCCTACCGAATCTTCTTAGCGAGCACGGTGTAAATGCCACTGTGTTCACAGTCCTTGAAAGACATGCATTGCTAAAAGAGTCATCCAGATATGGGAGACTGCTGAATCGTAGTATAGACCTTGCCAACTTCAGGGTGGGAAAAAGCTTTGTATCCATTGTGCTTCAGTCCTTTTTGGCCTCGCCCCACTCCCTGTGCTGACGCTTCGTAGGCCCCGACGTCAGGAAGAGAGCGGGCATGGCGGGCGGGCAAGCCAGTGCCGTCACGGCTAGGCTGAAGCCAGGGCCTTGCGTAAATCAGGGGCCCGGGAACGGTAGATGTCCGGCGCGGAGGTCCAGAGGGAGCCGGAAGTCAGGATCAGCGCTGGCCGAAACCGGAGGCTGCGTCACGATAGTCCAGTCGCCGTTGTCCTGCGCTGCATACAGCGAGCGCTATCCCACCATGAGTATTATCCTATTGGACTCATGAGTTGAGAAGGGACAGATTGCGTGGAAGAATGTTCAGGCCACAATCATACGGGGTCCAGAGGGGGCCCATCCATCGGGTTAATGCGGTTGGGGGTCTGCGATGTCCTGCTTTGAAGTGGGCTGTGCAGAGTGCTCACACTTGTGATCTCAACCCAAGTACCTAATATAGGTATAGTGAGGAGATTGGCAACAGGGCTCGTATTTCTGCGACCCAGAGTTTCGTTGATGTAGTTTGGGGACGGAGGCCAGCCAGGCCTTGTGCCGTCACAGTTTCAACCCGAGTCCCCAACAGTGGGGAGTCGAGGAAGGAGTATGGTATATAGCAATCTCGGCTACGACCCAGCACCTCCAACAGTGGGGAGCTGAGGAGGGAGTATGCAATGGGTCTTAGATCTCAGAGACCAGTAGCTAAATTACTCGTGCAGTTGCGAATTACGGTGTTTCAGCCTGCGTCTTGTGAGACTTGACCGTCATCACCGCCAACCAGACCTCCAGCCCTTTTGGAGAGGACTTGGCAAACGGTCCTGGGACCCTTGCAGTTGTCAGGTAATTGTAGATTACATCAACTTCAGCTGGGCTCTCCAACAATGGAGGGCCGAGGAAAGAACCTGCGAGTTAAGCTCGTAGTAATTCCACCACAACCTAGTTGTCTCAACTGTGTGTGGGAAGGGGTCTGATGGACGAGTATTTTGAGCCGTTTGAATAGTAACTGGGCTCCGCCAACATTGGGGGACCAAGGAATACGCATGTCGGTGGCTCACTGCAACCCAGCTCCCCCCAGGGCAATAAGGTTGGACAACTGTACCAACAGGTACATGCATTTGGCACGGTGTTAGGAAAAACAATACGTGCGGTGGGCCGTGCGCTGATTACTACTGTAGAGGAAGTTACACTGGTCCTCATAGTATGTTATTGCTCTTTACACGGTGTCCTGAGGGGTGGACAAGCTGGAGCAGGAGACATCGCTGCTGGTTGTCTTGCCGTTTTCGTTGGGAGACTGCTGCCCAGCGAAGCGGAGCGCAAGGTATACTCCAGTCGCTGCTTGTGCGCCCTCGCAGTGCTGTGCTTGCTGTACCCCTGCATAGCGGATGCTGAGCCATGGCTGTTGGAGAAGCCAGAGAATGATGGGGGGCAGTGCAGACCGGCCGTACCTATATGGCATGGCAGGCTCTGCTGTATGTCCCTGTTCCTGTTATTGAGGCCGGGAGGAGGGGGCAGGCACTGAGGACTCCTAAAAACAAGGCCCCTGGCTGCACTAGTGTGCCTTGAAGACCACGGCAGGGAGGAAGCACTGTTGGGCTCCCCGTCTTTGAAAAGGGGCCTAGTGCTCGTTGTATCCCCTGCTGGCTGTGCATATGTGCCACTGTGCCAGCAAGGTCGTGGGCACGTGGTTGTCCACTCACAGGACAGCTGACCTACATGTGTGTGTTTATTACATGTGTCAGCTGTTACATGTGTTGTGCACATTGTCTGCACACAGACTAGCCCTTATATGTGGCTACTGTGTGCGGGGCCTCAAGGCTGGCAGCTGCGGTGACAGGAGCAGTGCCCGAATCCCTTAATGGCCACCGCAGCTTAGAGGAGAGGGGTCATCCTCATCCTGTGCCCCCGGAGACTGGCTGCCTGAGTTGGTTGAGGAAGCAGGGGGGCTGGGCGCAGAGAAAAAGAGCGCGTCCTATGTAAAAAACGCGCCCTCTCTGCTCCGGTCCGCCCCCTGCTGTGACGCTGGCAGCGTCATCCTCGTCATCCAGGGGGCGGGCCGGGGGGCGTGGAAAAAGGCGGCGGCTTCGAGCTAGGCCGAAGCCGCGGCCTAAATTAGTTTCCTGCGCCCGAAAAGGGCTCCAGAGCGGCGCGGAGGTCCAGGGAGAGGTCCGGAACTGACCCGGACCTCGCCGGACCCCCTGGGCATTATAGCAGCGGCATGGTGGAGCTCCCACAGAGGACCCAGAGCGCTGGGTCCTCTTGCATCCGGCCGCTGTGCAGCCGTGATGCTGGCTGCTGCAGGGGCACAGGCAGGCTGTGCCCCTGATAGTGCTATGACTGCCCCGTAGTTGATCCCCCGGCCCCATCCGGAGAACACAGCAAGCTGTGTCTCCTGGGTATGCTGCAGCAGTCCGTGCTGCAGCCTGTTCCAATGGAGTGACTCAGCAGAGCTGAGGCTCCTGGGGTGCTCAGAGGTGCTGCACCTTCTGGCCCTACCTGAGGTGTCTCAACCTAAAGGAACCCCTGAAGGGTGTTTAGGGAGGGATTGCGTCCACCATCAGAGGGCCCCTTCGGAACCTCGACCTCAACCCAGTAACCCCAACAGTGGGGAAATGGGGAGGGAGGACCGTCGTCTCAACCTTAACCCAGCGCCCCAACATTGGGTGGCCGAGGAGGGAGCGGCATGTGGAATAAGGGTCTCAACCTCAACCAGGCACCCCCAACAGTGGTGGGCCGAGGAGGGAGCATGCCGGGAGTCTCATCAGAGACCCACTTTTCTTCTTCTTGAATTAAAAAAATCCAAAAAGCGAAAAAATTCCATAGGAAATACCTTTAGGTGTGCCTCCTACAAGACACTAAGCAAAAACTGGAGAATCACTTCCTGCTACAGGGTGTATATGCTACAGAGGAGGAGTTTCTAAACTCTTTTGCAGATTCTGCCTAGTGTCGCCTCCTAGTGGACAGCAGCATAACACCACGGTCTGTGTCCCCCAATGAGGCGAAGGAGAAATTTACTATTCATCAGTTTTTAAACTAATCATCTTGTACAAGATGATTGCTTGCTGTACCGCACAGCAGGAAAATCAAACTCCATGGCTTTGACAGCCGCGAAGTTTAAACTCCCCAACAAATGTTGTCCACAGTCCTTCAGGATCACGGACAGCATCACAATCACACCCAGGAGACATGCACTCACACCTCACACTCGCAGCACACTCGCATGAATACAGACAGGCACTCACACCACACGCACCACACTCGCACCACACACACCCAAAAACACGCATTTCACTCGCATCACTGTCGTGCATCAAACACGCTTCGTGTTTGATGCACGACAATGTGCCTTCAGCCTTAGCCAACACATCTCAGCTGATCAGAAAGATGTGAGCTCACATCAAAGGGCGGGAGCTGACACATGAAGTACACAGTATGTCATGTGCCAGAAAGAGGTTAAACAACAAAGCACTCACACAGGTTTTAAGCCATTTTTATGTTTTACTCAAAAGACTATACAGAGATATATAGACAAGACAGCACGGGATCACAGCTGATTCTTTCTGTGAAGTAAAACATTTTCCTGCCTGTTTAAAAACAAGTGTGGAAATGTTTTACCTCAGAGAAAGCAGCACCTGTGATCCCAGGGTGTCTTGACACTTTTGCTTTTTGCCCAACCCAGGCCATGTTGTATAATTAGACCAGGGATCTCAAACTCGGTTGGGTTGGTGGGCCGCACGTAGAAAAAAATTGATACCAGGGGGCCGCATTGCTTGTAGGACTAAGGGTATCATTACACGTCGCAACATTGCATGCAATTTCACTGGCAATTTGCTGGGTGCAGTGAAATCATGGACACATTGTTACATTTGTACACAGCAACAAAATAGAGCAATGTATCCATGATTTCACTGCAACCAGTAAATTGCCAGTGACATTGCATGCAATGTTGCGACGTGTAACGGTACCCTAAGTGACATTTTAGCAATACCAGAGGTTTTTGCTCAATCTAGTAAAGTACAAATCCCGATCTTCTTGTAGGAATGTCCCCACCCTAATCTCCTTTATGTAGTAATGTCCCCATACTGGTCCCCATTGTATATTAATGTCCCCCAAACGTATTTTTCTCTTTCTTTATCAGTGCTTTTTGTATGTTTTCAATTAGAGACTCTGTAAATACCGGTTATTAAATCTATCTAAAATGTTTGAAGTTGTAAACAAAAACTTTTGCTCAGTCCGGGAGAACTGAGGTTAACTAGGGGGGAATGTGGCACCCTGTGCAGGTCACCACAGGATCTCTTGGGACATGGATGGATAGTACACAGCAAGCAGACCCCACTAACTAACAACACCTTTCACCCCAGACCTGTAGGGGGAGCTCCACTGGTTGCCTTAAGCCAGTTCCCCTATAAATACGGGTCCCCAGAGTGTGCAGTCACTACAGAACTGTGAAGAGCTGAGTGAGCTGACCTGGTACTGGAGCCGTGCTAGGCCCATACCAGAGACACCTGAAATAGTGGTAGACCCTCAGAATAGGGGTCACAGGAACAGGAGAGAAGCAAGTACCAAAAGGGGCAGAGGAGTTATCCCGACTCACCCTAACAGAGTTCCGGTCACTGGGTCCGAGCTACAAGGACACAGAATAGACCCAGCGGAGAAACCAGCACTAAAATAGGAGGTTTAGCTCCCCGAACACCCGAAGCACCACCAAATGAGAGCCCGGAGTCTAGGCCAGACAGGAATCCCATAGAAGTGCCCTCAGTGCAGCAAATCCGGGTGTGAAGAGACACACAAGAAAGTGCAGTAACGGTTTGGTCAGGTTTCATGCCTGCCAGACTCCAGCAGAACAACGGATACTAGGAAGCCTACAACCCTGCTTGCTGTGGAAAGTCCTGAAGTGTTTTACCTCATCTCCGATCGAGTGTACCCGTCAACATCAGTAAAGGTACCGAAAGACTATGTGTGCGTGTCCCTCCTTCCACTTACACCACACCGACCGCGCTACCCTATTCCCCTTAACTCCAGTAACTGCCCCGGGGACAACCCGCTCGTCCTGTAGGGAGCGGTTCCATCTAGCTGAGCACATCACCCCGGAGGTCTGAGCAGCGTCGGTGCCTTCACCGGACACCTACAGGTGGCGTCACGAAACAAATCTTTATTCTTATTTAACCGTGCATTGACCACCGGGCCCACCCAGCCTCAGGCACCGAACTGTGACCGCAGCCAGCGCCTGAGATCTGAGAACCCGGCAACGGTGAGTCACACACACAGCTCTGCTCCGTGCACATTACACACACAGCTCTGCTCCCTGCACATTGAACAAACGGCTCTGCTCCGTGCACATTACACACACGGCTCTGCTCTGTGCACATTACACACACGGCTCTGCTCCCTGCACATTACACACACGGCTCTGCTCTCTGCACATTACACACACGGCTCTGCTCCCTGCACATTACACACACGGCTCTGCTCCCTGCACATTACACACACGGCTCTGCTCCCTGCACATTGAACAAACGGCTCTGCTCTCTGCACATTACACACACGGCTCTGCTCTCTGCACATTACACACACGGCTCTGCTCTGTGCACATTACACACACGGCTCTGCTCCGTGCACATTACACACACGGCTCTGCTCTCTGTGCACATTACACACACGGCTCCGCTCTCTGCACATTACACACACGGCTCTGCTCCGTGCACATTACACACACGGCTCTGCTCCGTGCACATTACACACACGGCTCTGCTCTGTGCACATTACACACACGGCTCTGCTCTGTGCACATTACACACACGGCTCTGCTCTGTGCACATTACACACACGGCTCTGCTCTCTGCACATTACACACACGGCTCTGCTCCCTGCACATTACACACACGGCTCTGCTCCCTGCACATTGAACAAACGGCTCTGCTCTCTGCACATTACACACACGGCTCTGCTCTCTGCACATTACACACACGGCTCTGCTCTGTGCACATTACACACACGGCTCTGCTCCGTGCACATTACACACACGGCTCTGCTCTCTGTGCACATTACACACACGGCTCCGCTCTCTGCACATTACACACACGGCTCTGCTCCGTGCACATTACACACACGGCTCTGCTCCGTGCACATTACACACACGGCTCTGCTCTGTGCACATTACACACACGGCTCTGCTCTGTGCACATTACACACACGGCTCTGCTCTGTGCACATTACACACACGGCTCTGCTCTGTGCACATTACACACACGGCTCTGCTCTGTGCACATTACACCACACGGCTCCGCTCTCTGTGCACATTACACACACGGCTCCGCTCTCTGCACATTACACACACGGCTCTGCTCTGTGCACATTACACACACGGCTCTGCTCCTTGCACATTACACACACGGCTCTGCTCTCTGCACATTACACACACGGCTCTGCTCCGTGCACATTACACACACATGGCTCTGCTCTCTGCACATTACACACACGGCTCCGCTCCGTGCACATTACACACATGGCTCTGCTCCTGCACATTACACACACGGCTCTGCTCCGTGCACATTACACACACGGCTCTGCTCTCTGCACATTACACACACGGCTCTGCTCTGTGCACATTACACACACGGCTCTGCTCTGTGCACATTACACACACGGCTCTGCTCTCTGCACATTACACACACGGCTCTGCTCCATACACATTACACACACGGCTCTGCTCTCTGCACATTACACACACGGCTCTGCTCCCACAACATTACACACACAGCTCTGCTCTGTGCACATTACACACACTGCTCTGCTCTCTGCACATTACACACACGGCTCTGCTCTCTGCACATTACACACACGGCTCTGCTCTCTGCACATTACACACACGGCTCTGCTCCGTGCACATTACACACACGGCTCTGCTCCGTGCACATTACACACACGGCTCTGCTCTCTGCACATTACACACACGGCTCTGCTCCGTGCACATTACACACACGGCTCTGCTCTCTGCACATTACACACACGGCTCTGCTCCGTGCACATTACACACACGGCTCTGCTCCGTGCACATTACACACACGGCTCTGCTCTGTACACATTACACACACACGGCTCTGCTCTATGCACATTACACACACGGCTCTGCTCTGTGCACATTACACACACGGCTCTGCTCCGTGCACATTACACACACGGCTCTGCTCTGTGCACATTACACACACGGCTCTGCTCTCTGCACATTACACACACGGCTCTGCTCTGTGCACATTACACACACGGCTCTGCTCTGTGCACATTACACACACGGCTCTGCTCTGTGCACATTACACACACGGCTCTGCTCCGTGCACATTACACACACGGCTCTGCTCTCTGCACATTACACACACGGCTCTGCTCTGTGCACATTACACACACGGCTCTGCTCCTGCACATTACACACACGGCTCTGCTCCCTACACATTACACACACGGCTCTGCTCCCTGCACATTACACACACGGCTCTGCTCTGTGCACATTACACACACGGCTCTGCTCCCTGCACATTACACACACGGCTCTGCTCTGTGCACATTACACACACGGCTCTGCTCCTGCACATTACACACACGGCTCTGCTCCCTGCACATTACACACACGGCTCTGCTCTGTGCACATTACACAACGGCTCTGCTCCTGCACATTACACACACGGCTCTGCTCTGTGCACATTACACACACGGCTCTGCTCCCTGCACATTACACACACGGCTCTGCTCCTGCACATTACACACACGGCTCTGCTCTGTGCACATTACACACACGGCTCTGCTCTGTGCACATTACACACACGGCTCTGCTCCCTGCACATTACACACACGGCTCTGCTCTCTGCACATTACACACACGGCTCTGCTCTGTGCACATTACACACACGGCTTGCACTGTGCACATTACACACACGGCTCTGCACTGTGCACATTACACACACGGCTCTGCTCTGTGCACATTACACACACGGCTCTGCTCCCTGCACATTACACACAGGCTCTGCTCTGTGCACATTACACACACGGCTTGCTCTGTGCACATTACACACACGGCTCTGCTCCTGCACATTACACACACGGCTCTGCTCTCTGCACATTACACACACGGCTCTGCTCTGTGCACATTACCACACACGGCTCTGCACTGTGCACATTACCACACGGCTCTGCACTGTGCACATTACACACACGGCTCTGCTCTGTGCACATTACACACGGCTCTGCTCCGTGCACATTACACACACGGCTCTGCTCCGTGCACATTACCACACGGCTCTGCTCCCTGCACATTACACACACGGCTCTGCTCCGTGCACATTACACACACGGCTCTGCTCTGTGCACATTACACACACGGCTCTGCTCTGTATACATTACACACACGGCTCTGCTCTCTGCACATTACACATACGGCTCTGCTCTGTACACATTACACACACGGCTCTGCTCTGTGCACATTACACACACGGCTCTGCTCCCTGCACATTACACACACGGCTCTGCTCTGTGCACATTACACACACGGCTCTGCTCTGTGCACATTACACACACGGCTCTGCTCCATCCTCCAGCACAGCAGAGTCCTGCAGACACTGAGCAGAGACCCCTGGAGCAGCAGCCCCTGATCATGTGACTCCTCCCCCATGTGACTGATCACATGACTGTGACATCACACAGGTCCTGTGAGCACAGGTGGTGGCTCTGGGTGGAGGTATGTGTGTGTTGTTATTGATGATTATTAACCCGTTTGGGGCTGGATGATGAGGCTTCCTGTTCTGTGATTATGGGGTGAGTTATTATTATTATTGTATATTTATATAGCGCCATTAGATATGATAAGGGCAGACGAGGACATGTACTATATATGGACAATCACGTCGTACAGATACAGGAGGGGAGAGAGCTGTGTTTGTTATTCCTGTGGTCGGGGTTGATGGTCTCCTGTGGTCGGGGTTGGTGGTCTCCTGTGGTCGGGGTTGATGGTCTCCTGTGGTCGGGGTTGGTGGTCTCCTGTGGTCGGGGTTGATGGTCTCCTGTGGTCGGGGTTGATGGTCTCCTGTGCTCGGGGTTGATGGTCTCCTGTGGTCGCGGTTGATGGTATCCTGTGGTCGCGGTTGATGGTCTCCTGTGGTCGGAGTTGATGTCTCCTGTGGTCGGGGTTGATGGTCTCCTGTGGTCGGGGTTGATGGTCTCCTGTGGTCGGGGTTGATGGTCTCCTGTGGTCGGGGTTGATGGTCTCCTGTGGTCGGTGTTGATGGTCTCCTGTGGTCGGAGTTGATGTCTCCTGTGGTCGGGGTTGATGGTCTCCTGTGGTCGGGGTTGATGGTCTCCTGTGGTCGGGGTTGATGGTCTCCTGTGGTCGGTGTTGATGGTCTCCTGTGGTCGGAGTTGATGTCTCCTGTGGTCGGGGTTGATGGTCTCCTGTGGTCGGGGTTGATGGTCTCCTGTGGTCGCGGTTGAGGGTATCCTGTGGTCGGGGTTGATGGTATCCTGTGGTCGGGGTTGGTGGTCTCCTGTGCTCGGGGTTGGTGGTCTCCTGTGGTCGGGGTTGGTGGTCTCCTGTGGTCGGGGTTGGTGGTCTCCTGTGGTCGGGGTTGGTGGTCTCCTGTGCTCGGGGTTGATGGTCTCCTGTGCTCGGGGTTGATGGTATCCTGTGGTCGGGGTTGATGGTCTCCTGTGGTCGGGGTTGATGGTCTCCTGTGGTCGGGGTTGATGGTCTCCTGTGGTCGGGGTTGGTGGTCTCCTGTGGTCGGGGTTGATGGTCTCCTGTGGTCGGGGTTGATGGTCTCCTGTGGTCGGGGTTGATGGTATCCTGTGGTCGGGGTTGATGGTCTCCTGTGGTCGGGGTTGATGTCTCCTGTGGTCGGGGTTGATGGTCTCCTGTGGTCGGGGTTGATGGTCTCCTGTGGTCGGGGTTGATGGTCTCCTGTGGTCGGGGTTGATGGTCTCCTGTGGTCGGGGTTGATGGTCTCCTGTGGTCGGGGTTGATGGTCTCCTGTGCTCGGGGTTGATGGTCTCCTGTGGTCGGGGTTGATGGTCTCCTGTGGTCGCGGTGACACCAGTGGACGAGTCTTTTCTATGAGTGATGACGTGTGCGCCAGGACCATAGAGAATGAATGAAGCGGCTGCTGGCAGAGGATAGTCGTGATTCCAGGATCAAGTCATGGACAGAGAATACAAGCCGAGGTCAGGATCTAATAACCGAGAGCCTGGAGATGATAAATCACCTGATACCTGGAGCAGAAGGATCTGCTGTAGGATAATCAGGACGTGTCCTCACCCCACACTCCCAGCAAAGAGCGGAGAACAACTGATAACCAGCGATCTGCAGGAAGACATAGATTCCCTGCTGGAGGCACCACAAGTCCCAGCCACACTATTGTCCCCAGTGCAACTGCAGCGCCACCTGGAGGCAAAAATCAGGGTCAAGGGTTAAAATGACGATTAGTTTTTAAAGGAGAACTCCCGGGAGATAAAACATTTCAGTACAGTTCCTGCCCTCCTACATGATGAAGCAGAGCTGTACACTGCAGTTCTAGGATCTATAGATCTCTTATAAATCAGTAAAATCCTCTGCTCTCACCCCTCCCTCAGGGGTCCGAGAATTTCAGCCTCATGTTGTTGCAGAGAGCAGAAAGTGTGTCAGGGGCGTGGCTAAGAGGTGTGTCAGGGGTGTGGCTAAGAGGTGTGTCAGGGGTGTGGATGCTGGGGGCTGCAGGATCAGCCTACATTCCAGCCCCCTCACACTTCTGTATGAAGAGGGTGTGTGTCAGGGCGTGGCTAGAGGTGTGTCAGGGGTGTGGATGCTGGGGGCTGCAGGATCAGCCTACATTCCAGCCCCCTCACACTTCTGTATGAAGAGGGTGTGTGTCAGGGGCGTGGCTAGAGGTGTGTCAGGAGTGTGGATGCTGGGAGCTGCAGGATCAGCCTACATTCCAGCCCCCTCACACTTCTGTATGAAGAGGGTGTGTGTCAGGGGCGTGGCTAGAGGTGTGTCAGGGGTGTGGATGCTGGGAGCTGCAGGATCATCCTACATTCCAGCCCCCTCACACTTTTGTATAGGGAGTGGTGTGGCCACCAGCCCCATGCTCACGCATACAATCCTGTCCCTGATATACCATCCTATGTGACAATGCTGTTCTGGCTTGAAATAGCAATCATGTCACCAAGCAAATACAAATACAAGCTGTGATGATGTTCTGCTGTACAATGATATGATGGTGCATAATGTGTACTAGGAGCAGAGGTGGAGCTCTGCATTCATCTATCCAGCACTGGCATGGTCTCCAATCCCCCATAGCTGTTGGTAGATTCCAGTCCCCTGAAACTGTAGCACTATGGATATGGATTTCTTTCTTGCAGATATGAACCTACAGAGCATTTCTTCAGATCTGCAGGATGGCAGCTCTTGCAGTTTTATTTTTGCATTGCTCTCATCATTCATGCTGCGTTTATTTGCAGTGTTCTTGGGTGCAGATTACATGTGTGCTTTCTCTATAGTACTGCCCATACAGAAGTGTGAGGGGGCGGGAATGTAGAATGGTCCCAGAGCCCCCGGGTCCACGCCCCCAGCACACCTCCTGCCCTCACCCAGCACCATGAGGCTGAAATTCTATGTGTCCAAAGGGAGGGGTGAGAGCAGAGGAGCAGATATGATTTTATTGAATTATAAGCGATCTATAGATCCTAGAACTGCAGTGTACGGCTCTGCTTCATCAAGTAGGAGGGCAGGGACTGTACTAAAAGGTTTTAAAACTTTCTCCGTATTGTTTACTTTGACGTTTACGTTGTTTTTATCATCTTTTGTTTTTCTATTCAGATTCCTACAATAATAGATTCTCTGCTGATAATGAACCTGTGAGACTCGTTCGGTTCAATATGAAGAACAGAGACATAATGCTGGAGAGGATAATAAACCTCAGCCTGGAGATAATCTTCCACATTACCGGAGAGGTGAGAGGTTCTGATGTCATCACATTACATCATTATCTATGGGGATAACAGAGGATATGACCGGAGAGGTGAGAGGTTCTGATGTCATCACATTACATCATTATCTATGGGAATAACAGAGGATATGACCGGAGAGGGGAGAGGTTCTGATGTCATCACATTACATCATTATCTATGGGAATAACAGAGGATATGACAGGAGAGGGGAGAGGTTCTGATGTCATCACATTACATAATTATCTATGGGAATAACAGAGGATATGACCGGAGAGGTCAGAGGTTCTGATGTCATCACATTACATCATTATCTATGGGAATAACACAGGATATGACCGGAGAGGTGAGAGGTTCTGATGTCATCACATTACATCATTATCTATGGGGATAACAGAGGATATGACAGGAGAGGGGAGAGGTTCTGATGTCATCACATTACATCATTATCTATGGGGATAACAGAGGATATGACCAGAGAGGAGAGAGGTTCTGATGTCATCACATTACATCATTATCTATGGGGATAACAGAGGATATGACCGGAGAGGGGAGAGGTTCTGATGTCATCACATTACATCATTATCTATGGGAATAACAGAGGATATGACCGGAGAGGGGAGAGGTTCTGATGTCATCACATTACATCATTATCTATGGGGATAACAGAGGATATGACCGGAGAGTAGAGAGGTTCTGATGTCATCACATTACATCATTATCTATGGGATTAACAGAGGATATGACCGGAGAGGGGAGAGGTTCTGATGTCATCACATTACATCATTATCTATGGGATTAACAGAGGATATGACCGGAGAGTAGAGAGGTTCTGATGTCATCACATTACATCATTATCTATGGGAATAACAGAGGATATGACCGGAGAGGTGAGAGGTTCTGATGTCATCACATTACATCATTATCTATGGGGATAACAGAGGATATGACCGGAGAGGGGAGAGGTTCTGATGTCATCACATTACATCATTATCTATGGGGATAACAGAGGATATGACCGGAGAGGTCAGAGGTTCTGATGTCATCACATTACATCATTATCTATGGGAAATAACAGGATATGACCGGAGAGGTGAGAGGTTCTGATGTCATCACATTACATCATTATCTATGGGGATAACAGAGGATATGACAGGAGAGGGGAGAGGTTCTGATGTCATCACATTACATCATTATCTATGGGGATAACAGAGGATATGACCAGAGAGGAGAGAGGTTCTGATGTCATCACATTACATCATTATCTATGGGGATAACAGAGGATATGACCGGAGAGGGGAGAGGTTCTGATGTCATCACATTACATCATTATCTATGGGAATAACAGAGGATATGACCGGAGAGGGGAGAGGTTCTGATGTCATCACATTACATCATTATCTATAAGAATAACAGAGGATATGACCGGAGAGGGGAGAGGTTCTGATGTCATCACATTACATCATTATCTATGGGGATAACAGAGGATATGACCGGAGAGTAGAGAGGTTCTGATGTCATCACATTACATCATTATCTATGGGGATAACAGAGGATATGACCGGAGAGGTGAGAGGTTCTGATGTCATCACATTACATCATTATCTATGGGGATAACAGAGGATATGACCGGAGAGGGGAGAGGTTCTGATGTCATCACATTACATAATTATCTATGGGAATAACAGAGGATATGACTGGAGAGGTGAGAGGTTCTGATCTCATCACATTACATCATTATCTATGGGAATAACAGAGGATATGACCGGAGAGGGGAGGTTCTGATGTCATCACATTACATCATTATCTATGGGGATAACAGAGGATATGACCGGAGAGGTCAGAGGTTCTGATGTCATCACATTACATCATTATCTATGGGGATAACAGAGGATATGACCGGAGAGGGGAGAGGTTCTGATGTCATCACATTACATCATTATCTATGGGAATAACAGAGGATATGACCGGAGAGGGGAGAGGTTCTGATGTCATCACATTACATCATTATCTATGGGGATAACAGAGGATATGACCGGAGAGGGGAGAGGTTCTGATGCCATCACATTACATCATTATCTATGGGAATAACAGAGGATATGACCGGAGATGGGAGAGGTTCTGATGTCATCACATTACATCATTATCTATGGGGATAACAGAGGATATGACCGGAGACGGGAGAGGTTCTGATGTCATCACATTACATCATTATCTATGGGAATAACAGAGGATATGACCGGAGAGGGGAGAGGTTCTGATGTCATCACATTACATCATTATCTATGGGGATAACAGAGGATATGACCGGAGAGGGGAGAGGTTCTGATGTCATCACATTACATCATTATCTATGGGATAACAGAGGATATGACCAGAGAGGGGAGAGGTTCTGATCTCATCACATTACATCATTATCTATGGGATAACAGAGGATATGACCGGAGAGGGGAGAGGTTCTGATGTCATCACATTACATCATTATCTATGGGATAACAGAGGATATGACCAGAGAGGGGAGAGGTTCTGATCTCATCACATTACATCATTATCTATGGGAATAGCAGAGGATATGACCGGAGAGGTGATGGACTCTGGAAATGTCTGTAGTGATATTATTAATGTCTCATCCTCAGGATTACACAGTAGTGAAGACCTCTAGTGATCGCTCTCGGGCCCCTGTGTATGAAGGACGGGGAGGATCCCTGAGCCCAATCCCGGGGCCTCCACCTCACCCCCGGATACATGAGGACATCAATGACCAGAAGATCCTAGAACTCACCAACAAGATGATTGAGCTGCTGACTGGAGAGGTGACAGTGCTGGGAATGCTGGGACATTATACAGGACGGCACTGGAGGATTCTGGGTGATGACGGTATCATTGTGTTGTCAGGTTCCTATAAGGTGTCAGGACGTCACCGTCTATTTGTCCATGGAGGAGTGGGAGTATCTAGAAGGACACAAGGACCGGTACAAGGAGGTGATGATGGAGGAGCACCAGCCCCGCACATCACCAGGTAATAGACAGGACTGAATACACCCGGCCTACAGTTGTGGCCAAAAGTATTGACACCCCAGCAATTCTGTCAGATAATACTCAGTTTCTTCCTGAAAATGATTGCAATCACAAATTCTTTAATATTATTATCTTCATTTAATTTGTCTTCAATGAAAAAACACAAAAAGAATTGTCCTAAAGCCAAATTGGATCTAATTCCACCAAACATAAAAAGGGGGTGGACAAAAGTATTGTAACTGTTAGAAAAATCATGTGATGCTTCTCTAATTTGTGTAATTAACAGCACCTGTAACTCACCTGTGGCACCTAACAGGTGTTGGCAATAACTAAATCACACTTGCAGCCAGTTGACATGGATTAAAGTTGACTCAACCTCTGTCCTGTGTCCTTGTGTGTACCACATTGAGCATGGAAAAAAAAAAGAAGACCAAAGAACTGTCTGAGGACTTGAGAAACCAAATTGTGAGGAAGCATGAGCAATCTCAAGGCTACAAGTCCATCTCCAAAGACCTGAATGTTCCTGAGTCTACCATGCGCAGTGTCATCAAGAAGTGTAAAGCCCATGGCACTGTGGCTAACCTCCCTAGATGTGGACGGAAAAGAAAAATTGACAAGAGATTTCAACGCAAGATTGTGCGGATGGTGGATAAAGAACCTCGACTAACATCCAAACAAGTTCAAGCTGCCCTGCAGTCCGAGGGTACAACAGTGTCAACCCGTACTATCCATCGGCGTCTGAATGAAAAGGGACTGTATGGTAGGAGACCCAGGAAGACCCCACTTCTTACCCCGAGACATAAAAAAGCCAGGCTGGAGTTTGCCAAAACTTTACCTGAGAAAGCCTAAAACATTTTGGAAGAATGTTCTCTGGTCAGATGAGACAAAAGTAGAGATTTATGGGCAAAGGCATCAACATAGAGTTTACAGGAGAAAAAAAGAGGCATTCAAAGAAAAGAACACGGTCCCTACAGTCAAACATGTTGGAGGTTCCCTGATGTTCTGGGGTTGCTTTGCTGCCTCTGGCACTGGTCTGCTTGACCGTGTGCATGGCATTATGAAGTCTGAAGACTACCAACAAATTTTGCAGCATAATGTAGGGCCCAGTGTGAGAAAGCTGGGTCTCCCTCAGAGGTCATGGGTCTTCCAACAGGACAATGACCCAAAACACACTTCAAAAAGCACTAGAAAATGGTTTGAGAGAAAGCACTGGAGACTTCTAAGGTGGCAGCAATGAGTCCAGACCTGAATCCCGTAGAACACCTGTGGAGAGATCTAACAATGGCAGTTTGGAGAAGGCAGCCTTCAAATATCAGGGACCTGGAGCAGTTTGCCAAAGAAGAATGGTGTAAAATTCCAGCAGAGCATTGTAAGAAACTCATTGATAGTTACTGGAAACGGTTGATGGCAGTTACTTTGGCTAAAGGTTGTGCAACCAAGTATTAGGCTGAGGGTGCCAATACTTTTGTCTGGCCCATTTTTGGAGTTTTGTGTGAAATGATCAATGTTTTGCTTTTTGCTTCATTCTCTTTTGTGTTTTTTTCATTGAAGACAAATTAAATGAAGATAATAATACCAAAGAATGTGTGATTGCAATCATTTTCAGGAAGAAACTGAGTATTATCTGACAGAATTGCAGGGGTGTCAATACTTTTGGCCAACACTGTATATTGATCTGTATGTAATAATGATGTCAGTCCTGTCTGTGTGTCCTGCAGGTCTCTCCAGTACGAGGACGACCCCAGAGAGATGTCCCGCTCCTCCTCCTCCACAGGACTGTAATCAAGAAGATCCCGATGTTCCTCTGGATGATCAGGTAGATGGAGGGAAGGTGTGGTGAGATCTCCCTATGATGTGTAGACGGCTGTGAAGGTCTTGTGCTCAGTCCTGTATTATATGTGATACAGTATTTGTAAAGTGTAGGAGAATAGCTATATGTGGGTTCTTTTTGCAGATTTATCATTTTTAATGATGCCATTTATTTTACTGTATAATGTACTGAAAAACTGGAAGAACCTGTGCCATTTGGACTTGAGCCTTCTGATCGCTTATACTATATACTGTAACGTAAATATCAAAAGAGAGATAATGGATTTCATGCATGTTCAAAATTCGTCCAGTCATCGAACACTTCAAGTTTTCTGAAGTGTACGTTCCCCAAAAGGAAATTTGTGTGGCTGAATCCCTCGTCCACTTCAAAGGGAGGCTTCAGTTCAGCCATTACCTGCCCAGTAAGAGGGCGAGGTACGGAATCAAACTCTACAAGCTGTGTGAGAGTACCTCAGGGTACACTCACAGCTTTAGAGTGTATGAGGGAAAGGATTCCAGGATCCAGCCCCCAGAGTGTCCACCTGCTCTGGGGGTGAGTGGGAAAATAGTGTGGGACTTGATCCACCCACTGCTTGGTAATGGCTATCATCTGTACGTTGATAACTTTTACACAAGCATCCCACTATTTCAGTCCCTCTCTGCCAGAACTACCGCCGCTTGCGGTCCTGTGCGCAGAAACAAGAGGGGTCTCCCTATACCGCTAATTGAGCAGCCTCTCCCAAAGGGTGAGAGCCGAACCCAACGTAGCGGAAACATGGTTGTGGTCAGGTTCAAGGACAAAAGGGACGTCTTTTTCTTGACCACAATCAGTGGTCCCGGCACCACAGCCACCACCGCTAGAGGTACCCCCGCACAGGTCTACAAACCGGACTGTGCCCTGGGGTACAACAAGCACAAGGGGGGAGTTGATCTTTGTGATCAAGTCCTCCAGCCCTACAGTGCCATGCGGAAGGGGAAGGTGTGGTACAAAAAACTGGCCGTGCACATCGTACAGATATCACTGTATAATGCATGCGTGCTATCATGATGTGCAGGTCAGACCACCAATACCTTCCATGATTTCCAGGAGGCAGTGATAAAGGCCCTGATGTTTGGAGACGAGGAAGGAGCGGGCCCCAGCACCCCTGGAACTCGAGTTTCCCGTATGGTACGAGGGCAACATTTTCCAGGTGAGGGGACAAGAAAATGGTGCCGTGTCTGCAGGGGTATGTTCGGTGCTGTGGTCGATGATGGGTGCTGCAGGGGGATGATGGATGCTGCAGCAGGATGATAGATGCTGCACGGGGATGATGGGTGCTGTGGGGGGGATATTCGGTGCTGTAGGGGTATGATGGATGCTGCAGGGGTATATTCAGTGCTGTCGGGGATTATGGGTGCTGCAGGGGGATGATGGATGCTGCAAAGGGGGATGATGGATGCTGCAGGGGAATGATGGGTGCTGTGGGGGGGATATTCGGTGCTGTAGGGGGATGATGGATGCTGCAGGAGGATGATAGATGCTGCACGGGGATGATGGGTGCTGTGGGGGGGATATTCGGTGCTGTAGGGGGATGATGGATGCTGCAGGGGTATATTCAGTGCTGTCGGGGATTATGGGTGCTGCAGGGGGATGATGGATGCTGCAGGAGGATGATGGATGCTGCAGGGGAATGATGGGTGCTGCAGGGTGGTATTCGGTGCTGTAGGGGGATGATGGATGCTGCAGGAGGATGATAGATGCTGCAGGAGGATGATGGATGCTGCAGGGGTATATTCAGTGCTGTGGGGGATGATGGGTGCTGCAGGGGGATGATGGATGCTGCAGGAGGATGATGGATGCTGCAGGGGAATGATGGGTGCTGCAGGGTGGTATTCCGTGCTGAAGGGGGATGATGGATGCTGCAGGAGGATGATAGATGCTGCAGGAGGATGATGGATGCTGCAGGGGTATATTCAGTGCTGTGGGGGATGATGGGTGCTGCAGGGGGATGATGGATGCTGCAGGAGGATGATGGATGCTGCAGGGGAATGATGGGTGCTGCAGGGTGGTATTCAGTGCTGTAGGGGGATGATGGATGCTGCAGGAGGATGATGGATGCTGCAGGAGGATGATGGATGCTGCAGGGGGATGATGGATGCTGCAGGGGGATGATGAGTGATGCAGGGTGATATTCGGTGCTTTAGGGGGATGATGGATGCTGCAGGGGGATGATGGATGCTGCAGGGGGATGATGAGTGATGCAGGGTGATATTCGGTGCTTTAGGGGATGATGGATGCTGCAGGGGGATGATGGGTGCTGCAGGGGGATATTCGGTGCTGTAGTAGGGTGATAGGTGCTGCAGGGGGATATTCGGTGCTGTAGGGGGATAATTGGTGCTGCAGGGAAATATTAGGTGCTGCATGGGGATATTGGATACTGTACAGTATATAAAAAATGTTCATTTTTTTGTTCAACAATTTTTGTGCATTCTTCAAGGAAAAATAAGCCATCCCCTGATAATAAGACCTAGCGCATCTTTGGGAGCAAAAATGAATATAAGACAGTGTCCTATTTTTGGGGAAACAGGGTAGTGTTAGGCAACTGAAACTCCTAAGTTAAAGACTATCGCAAATAGTTATCAGTACTGTGTTAGGAACTGTGAAGAGCTTATACTGTGTCAAGGGCTGTGCAGACAACATACTTGTGTGAGGAGCCATCGTACTGTGTTAGGGACAGTGAGGAGCCTATACTGTGTTAGGAGCTGTGGGGACATCATACTTGTGAAATGGGCTGTAGGGACATTATATGTGTGTGATGGGCTGAGGTCACATCCAAGTCATCTGTGGACCATTATACTGTGAGAAAGGCTGTGTGGACATTATACGTGTGTGAGGAACAATCCCGTGTTAGGGAGAGTATGGAACTTATACTGTGTCAAGAACTGTGAGGACATCCTACTTGTGTCTGAGGCTGTGGGGAGCTTATACTGTGTGAGGGGACATAAAACTGTTTGAGGGCTATAGGTAAACTGTACATGTGTGTGTATGTGGGACCGTCGTATTGTGTGAGGACATAATATTGTGTGATTATTATATTATACTTGCCAGTCCTTGTGCTGCGGTCACACTACTTCCAAAAATAAAGAAAAATGGCACTCGCCATATCTTGCCTCATAAAACCCTCTTTATTTCATCTTCTTAAAATTACATGCTGTGGCAGATGGACTGGCGCAGCATAGTATCAGGATGACAGCTGTTTCATGTCAGCTCGACATTTCTACAGATCCTCTTGAGCTGACACGAAACAGCTGTCATCCTGATACTATGCTGCGCCAGTCCATCTGCCACAGCATGTAGTTTTCAGCTGCCTGGTTTTACCTTCGCTGGCAATCAGAAATACAGTGGAGCCCGTTATTTTTTTTAATTTAAATAAATGATGTAAAAAAAATGTGTGGGCTCTGTTAAATTTTTCTTTGCCAGCCAAGGTACAACTAACTAGATAGCTGAGGGCTGGCATTCTCAGCGTGGTGAGCCCGATAGTTATTGGGCCCCCCAGGCTACAGAATAGCCACCCCAGAAAATAGGCACATTTATTAGTGGCAATCAAGGCAATGGAAGGGGTTAATGACAGCTGAGTATTGGCAGCTGTCATCAAGCCCTAGATTGGTTAGGTACAGTCTTCTATGGACCCGCATATTATCATTCATATAAGTTAATAGTTAAAAAACACACACCCAGAGAAAAACCCTTTATTTGAAACAAAAAACACAAATACTCTTTCACCACTTTATTAACTCCAAAAATACCGCAGGTCCGAACCAGTCCAACATTCGACGTCCCTTGACAATTCTGACTCTGGTATGTCCCAGAAACTGCAGGAATGGAAAATCTGTTTTCTCGGTGCAACTTTTGCGATCGCACTGACTGCCACGGGAGAGCGGTAGCCTCTTTGAGTCGCTGAAGGCTTCTCTCTCCACTGCAGTCAGTGAACTCCGGTGACCTCGCTAGCAGGGTCAAGTGAGTTCACAGCAGTAGTTTTCCACACCATGAACTCCGTTAAACTAGCTGGAGCATTATACTTATCGAGGACTCTGGGTCCCCTCATTAAGCTCAAAACTAGTTTTGCTTTCTTTTAAGCCCCCCAAGCCCTTACTGCCACTATTTGATAAATATAAATTTTGGTCCCCATAGACTTATATGAGGTTCGAGTTCAAGTTCAGGTCAAGTCCGAACTTGAACTTTTTAAAAAAAAAAAAAGTCCGGCCAGATCCGTCGAACCCGAACAGGGGCGGACTTGCCCAGGTGGCAGGGGGGCAAGTGCCCCCTGGGCTGTATAGCCCACATTTAGGGCCGCCCCCCTGAAATGGGCCAGCCGATGCAGCAGCAGGCGGCGGCGGGGAGATGGTTAGCACCCTCCCCCGGTCCTCAAATCTGGGCTGGCAGGCCAAAACTGCCACCCGGGGCCAGAGGCACCAGCCAGCCCCTGAACCCGAGTATCTGCAGTTTTGCTCACCTCTAGCTATGAGGAATCCTATTGTGGGGCCATAATATTGGGTGAGAGACTGGGTAATTCATACTTGTCTGTGGGTTCATTATATTGTGTGAGAGGCTATGGGGACTTCATGCTGTGTGAAGGGCTGTGGGGACATCATACTTGTGTGTTGACACATCACACTGTGTATTGGTGATTTGGGGGACATCATAATTGTGTGAGGGGGCTGTGGAGACATCGTACTGTGTGTGGGGACACCATACTGTGTATGGGAGGAGGGTAGTGAAGACATACTATATGTGGGAGAGGCTTTTAGAAGCCTTAAATTCTATGGTTTTGATTAGCTGCTACATGTAAAGATACATGTTACAATAAGCCCTATCATTCTGTGCATTACCAGTAGCTGCTGCTCAATATACTTAATTCTGCTCAGTATTAAGTGATAAAAGTTTAAATTAGTAGTAATCAGAGCAAGGTTTGGCCCTCCACAACAGTCAGGGTATCTCATGTGGCCCCTTGGGAGAGTAAATTGCTCACCTCTGAACTAAGAAGTAAGCCGCAGCTTGTGTGTCTCTGCAATCAGTGTAATGTAATAATTCATCAAAGTATGAAAACTTATAGAGCATTGATTTACATCAGTTCATCTTCTCTCCATTCAGGTCCCTACAATATTGGATCCTTTCAGTGGAGATCGTCTGTATAAGAAAATCCTCCTGATTGACCCGTCAAGGATGGATTTGAACAGGGACAAGATGGCGGAGAGGATATTACACCTCAACCTTGAGATTCTCTTCCGGCTTACTGGAGAGGTGAGAGATTGTGATGACAATGTCACATGACATCATTCTTATCTATGGACAGAATAACAGATGACAGAACTGGAGAGGTGAGAGGTTCTGATGACAATATCACATTACATCTGGAAATATCTGTAGTGATATTATTAATGTCTCCATCCTCAGGATTACACAGTAGTGAAGACCTCTAGTGATCGCTCTCGGGCCCCTGTGTATGAAGGACGGGGAGGATCCCTGAGCCCAATCCCGGGGCCTCCACCTCACCCCCGGATACATGAGGACATCAATGACCAGAAGATCCTAGAACTCACCAACAAGATGATTGAGCTGCTGACTGGAGAGGTGACACTGCTGGGAATGCTGGGACATTATACAGGACGGCACTGGAGGATTCTGGGTGATGACGGTATCATTGTGTTGTCAGGTTCCTATAAGGTGTCAGGACGTCACCGTCTATTTCTCCATGGAGGAGTGGGAGTATCTAGAAGGACACAAGGACCGGTACAAGGAGGTGATGATGGAGGAGCACCAGCCCCGCACATCACCAGGTAATAGACAGGACTGAATACACCCGGCCTATAATGATCTGTATGTAATAATGATGTCAGTCCTGTCTGTGTGTCCTGCAGGTCTCTCCAGTACGAGGACGACCCCAGAGAGATGTCCCGCTCCTCCTCCTCCTGCACAGGATCCTCAGGTAGATGGAGATCTCCCCTATGATGTGTAGACGGCTGTGACCTCCTTGTGTTCAGTCTTGTTTTCTCCTCCAGTATTAGATGTTTTATACTTGTGTAATGATAGCGGTGGAGACGGCAGGATTAGATCTGATCATAGATGGGACTTCTCAGTCTGTCTGTGACTTTATAATATTTGTTTCAGGGTGAAGATCTGACCCATATTAATACTACAGAGACCTATGTGAGGGGTGATGAGTGGAGTACAGAGAAGATCCCTACAGATCACCGCCCAGGTGAGTAGTGACCACTGAATGCAGAGAAGTCACAGATTCTTCTCGGTCACCGGCTGTGGCGTAGTTCGGCCATATCACAATCATGGTCGCCATTCTGCCACTAAACCACTGCCCCATTACTCTTGGCATTGGAGGTCCTTCTGTTGGACTTAGTTAAATCATCTGTCAATTGACTTCTAAGTGGGGGCAGTTTTTTTGTGGGATAGGTAGTTTTTAATAATAATAATAGCTGATTTTATTCTTAGCAGGTGACTGTACCAGAAGATCAGAAGGACAACTGACATCTTCAATTTATAAATCAGAGGAACTTGATATCACACAGGATACAATTAAAGTGATCGCCATTACTCCACATATCTCAGCATCCATTCTCAGCAAAGGTCCCTCATGCGATCCTTCGAAACAAGTCCTATCTCATTCATTACAGACTACTAAGAAAAATAAAAGTCAGAAAATAGGTATTACAATACAAAATGCTCTTAAAGCAAAGAAGCCATTTTTACATTCAGAATATGGAAATACTTTTCACCTCAAAACATCTTTTGTTAAACATCAAAAACTTCACACACAGGAAAATACATTTTCTTGTTCCAAGTGTGGGAAATTTTTTAACCAGAAATCACATCTAGTTAGTCATGAAAGAACTCACACTGGGGAGAAACCATATTCAGGTTCAGAGTGTGGGAAATGTTTTGGAAATTCAAAATGTGATTTACACACATTTTCATGTTCAGAATGTGGGAAATGTTTTCCACGTAAATCAAAACTTGTTAGACACAAAAGAACGCACACAGGGGAGAAGCCTTTTTCATGTTCAGAATGTGGGAAATGTTTTAACCAGAAATCAAATCTTGATACTCACCAGAGAACCCACACAGGGGAGAAGCCTTTTTCATGTTCAGAATGTGTGAAATGTTTTAACCGCAAATCAGTTCTTGTTAGGCACCAGAGAAGTCACACAGTGGAGAAGCCATATTCATGTTCAGAATGTGGGAAATGTTTTTTAAATAAATCAAAATGTGATATACACAAGAAACGTCACACAACGGAGAAGCCATATTCATGTTCAGAATGTGGGAAATGTTTTGTAGATAAATCAAAATGTGATGTACACAAAAGAACTCACACAGGGGAGAAGCCTTTTTCATGTTCAGAATGTGGAAAATGTTTTACAAACAAATCAAATCTTGTTAGTCACCAGAGAATACACACAGGGGAGAAGTCTTTTTCATGTTCAGAATGTGGAAAATGTTTTATAAAGAAATCGAATCTTGTTAATCACCAGAAAATTCACACAGGGGAGAAGCCTTTTTCTTGTTCAGAATGTGGAAAATGTTTTATAAAGAAATCAAATCTTGATAAACATCAGAGAACTCACACAGGGGAGAAGCCTTTTTCATGTTCAGATTGTGGGAAATGTTTTGCACAAAAATCACACCTTGTTAGTCACTTGAAAAATCACACAGGGGAGAAGCCTTTTTCATGTTCAGAATGTGGGAAATGTTTTCTACTTGAATCAAAACTTGTTATACACAAAAGAACTCACACAGGGGAGAAGGCTTTTTCGTGTTCAGAATGTGGGAAATGTTTTTTAAAGAAATCAAATTTTGTTAATCACCAGAGAACTCACACAGGGGAGAAGCCTTTTTCATGTTCAGAATGTGGGAAATGCTTTATAAAGAAATCAAATCTTGTTAGTCACCAGACTACTCACTCAGGGGAGAAGCCTTTTTCATGTTCAGAATGTGGGAAATGTTTTCTACTTGAATCAAAACTTGTTATACACAAAAGAACTCACACAGGGGAGGCTTTTTCATGTTCAGAATGTGGGAAATGTTTTATAAAGAAATCAAATCTTGTTAGGCACCAAAGAACTCACACAGGGAGAAGCCTTTTTCATGTTCAGATTGTGGGAAATGTTTTGCACAGAAATCACAGCTTGTTAGTCACCAGAGAACTCACACAGGGGAGAAGCCTTTTTCATGTTCAGAATGTGGGAAATGTTTTTTATGCAAATCAAAACTTGTTATACACAAAAGAACGCACACAGGGGAGAAAACTTTTTCATGTTCAGAATGTGGGAAATGTTTTATAAATAAATCAAATCTTGTTAGGCACCAGAGAACTCACACAGGGGAGAAGCCTTTTTCATGTTCAGAATGTGGGAAATGTTTTGTACAGAAATCACACCTTATTATGCACCAGAAAACTCACACGGGAGAGAAGCTGTCACGCTTGGGAGGTGAGGAAATCAGGTAACTTGATGGTGTGATGGGCAAGGGGGTCAAGAGAGCCTAATCTGACCCTGATGCTGGGTTCCCTGGCTCTCCCTGATCTTGGAGGTACCTCTGATGGTGAGGAGTTCCGAGCCACCACCCTTTACCCTAAGCTCCTGATTAGCCTTAGGCAAAGGGCCCCTACCTCCACCCACGGTTCGGGGGTCACAGCTTCTCCCATGGCAATAGAACTCCAGGAGAGGCTTCAGCACAGCCGTAAGACGTATTCTCAGCTCAATGACCAAGAGCCAACTAACTCTATAAATGGCGTCTGACAGAGGACAGGGAAGGCTAGGGGGAGTGGATTCCTGGTGAGTCACACTTCAACCACCTAACCAGCAGCTAAACATAATAGTGAGTGCAGCTCTAGAGGACAACACAGGAGGCAAGACCTTCACACCAATACCTCATGCAGCCCTTAAAGGAAAACAACACATACAGCAGCATCCGGGAATGTCAGTGCAATCTAAGCACGTGACCGATGCCATTTTTATGTTCAGAATGTGGGAAATGTTTTCTACATAAATCAAAACATCAGAAAATGCACAGAGGGGAAAGCCTTTTTCATGTTCAGAATGTGGGAAATATTTTAACCAGAAATTGGATTTTATATATACACCAGATAGTGAAGGATCTACCGCCAGACTAGTTTCAGAATGTAATCAATCATGTAATCAATCACATGACCTAGGAGAAACTAGAAAATGGAGTAATGTATACACAGTAAATATTTATATAACGTATTTATGAAGCAGATCTCTTATTTGGAACTGCTAAACCTGGGGTGCTTCTTATGGTGAGGTGCATCTTATAGTCCGAAAAATGTGGTGTATTAGAATTACAATTATACAGTCCCTAACAGAAGTTATGTTATGTAAATAAAAGCTTATAACCTGACGTTAAATTCATCCATTGGTTGTATAAATTACTCTTTTGAAAGCTGAAACCCTCCGAAATGTGGTTTAGGTTAAGAAAATAAATTGGCATCAATGCTGAAATATTGATAATTTAATGAACACAGAATGGTCAGATTTTGGCAAGACAAAAGTTTTGTCGCCTGGTCATATAATGCCCCCAATCCTAGTTTACATCCTGATCAGTTAATTAGTGGGTGTGCATAAAAAGAAACCCAGCCCCCCAGACCTTCATATGAACTGCAACTTGAGTTCTGACAACTTGACAAAAATCCACTCTGTTACCAAAGCCTTGATTATCAAGAGGCTGAAGACCAGATCCACTGCAGAGGTGGCTGGCACCTTTAATGTGTCTCAGCGTCAAGTGCAAAGAATTAAAAAAAGATTTGAAGAGACTGGAGATGTGTTTGAGAAGCCCAGGTCCAGCAGACCCCGCAAGACAACTGCTCAGGAGGAACGTTTGTTGGTTAGAAAATCCAAAGCAAGCCCCTCTTCCACTTCAGCAGAGCTCCAACAGGCCTGGTCACCTGAACAGCTTGTAGGATTCTGTCTCAAAATGGTCCATGGTCGAATCAGTGCCCAGAAGCCAGCACTAAACAAAAGGCAAATAAAAAACCGTGTGGCATTTGCAAAGTCCCACAGCCTGCTAAACAAATGGACGCTGGAAAAGTGGCAGAAGGTGGATTTCTCTGATTGATCTTCAGTAGAATTACAGCACAGCCGCCACAAATACTGCAGTAGACCTACTGGAGCCTGTATGGATCCAAAATACACCCAGAAAACAGTTAAATTTGGTGGTGGAGAGATCATGGTCTGGCTTACATTCAGTATGGGGGTGTGCAAAACATTTGCAAGGTGGAAGGCAATATCAATAGCCTAAAATATCAAATCATTAGCTACCTCTTACATTCCAAATCATAAAAGGCATCAAATTCTTCAGCACGATGGTGCTTCATCTCATACATCCATCTCTACAACAAGGCTCCAGCTAAAAAAGATCAAGGTGCTCAAGGACTGGCCAGCCCAGTCACCAGACATGAACATCATTAAGCAGGTCTGGGGTAGGATGAAAGAGGAAGCTTGGAAGACAAAACCAAAGAATCTAGATGAACTCTGGGAGGCACGTAAGACTGCATTCTTTGCTATTCCTGACGACTTCATTAATAAATTGTAGAAATCATTGTTGAACCGCATTGATGCAGTCCTTCAAGCTCATGGAAGTCACACAAAATATTAAATATGACTCTAATAGCACCACAACTTCATTCACCAATGTTATGCAACAAATATTTGTATTTTAAGTTAATTATTAGTTTGAATATCACATTACTTTCTGGTGCCAAAATCTGACCATTCTGTGTTCATTAAATGATCAATATTTCAGTATTGAGGCTGATTTATTTTCTTAACCTAAACCACATTGTGGAGGGTTTCAGCTTTCAAAAAAGTAATCTATAAAACCAATGGATGAATGTAACGTCAGGTTATAAGCTTTTATTTACATAACATGGATAAGCGACATAACGTCTGTCAGGGACTGTATGCAGTAAATAATTTATTTCATCCAAAAAGCAAATGAAGAGCAATATTCAATGTGCATTGAATGTTTCACATTGTTATATATTCATATATATATACATACTATATGGAAAAATATTGCATCCCTCACAATAAATACACAACCTTTCCTCCTGCCTCTTCTTCCTAACTCCCAATTCTAAAATAGACCAGGAAATTCAGAGTTGCCAATCCTCCCTATTTTGTAGACTTTTGGAGGTGAAGCATCTTCACCTCTCCGCACAAGGTCTTTGAACACATATTTTCCATCATTTAATGCTTTTTCTTATGTAGCCAAAATGCATTATTTGAGAGCACAAACAAAATGGTGGAAAAATAAAGCCCTTGTTTTAAAATCAATTGTAAAATGATATTGCAATAAAATGTCTCCAATCCCTTTTTTCCATTGTTGCAATCCAAACTGCTGGGATATGATTAACTATACAGAGACCCCTGTACAGAAATATTAGGGCTACACTGACCTCACATATTTTATACAGAAGAATAGCGCTATCTCCATAATTCTTTACACAAGGACAAATAGATAAGACAAGTCAGATCAGACTGTAAAATCCTTTTCTCCTAGCCTCTAATTGGGGGACACAGTACCGTGGTGTTATGCTGCTGCCACCAGGAGGCGACACTAAGTGATCTGAAAAAGATAAAGGTGGCTTCTCCTCTGCAGTATACACCCACAGGCAGGCAATGCCTAGCCAGTTTTAGTGCTAGAGCAGTAGGAATATTATCAACATGGAAACCAGAGCCTGAAAATAACCAGGCAATTTTAAACATTAAACATAACAGGCAATTAAGCATAACCGTAGTAAAGGCCGTAAAGGCAACAGGGTGGGTGCTGTGTCCCCCAATTAGAGGCTAGGAGAAAAGGATTTTACGGTCAGTACACAAAAATCTCCTTTTCTCTGTCGCCTCATTAAGGGACACAGGACCGTGGGACGTCCCAAACCAGTCCCTGGGGTGGGAAAACAGTGGAAACGTCTATGCTGAAAACAAGCCAGCGGTACACTACAGGTGGGCAATGGCCACCTGATGGACGTGCCTGCCCAGACTTGCATCTGCCGATGCATAAGCATGTACTTGGTGATGTTTAGTGAAGGTGTGTAAGCTGGACCAAGTGGCAGCTTTACACACTTGCTGTACTGACGTCTGGTGCCTGAAGGCCCAGGAGGCCCCCACAGGCCTGGTAGAATGTGCCTTGAGGCCCGCCGGAGGGAGCATACTCTTGAGGCCATAAGCATCCGTGATGGTAGACCGTACCCATCTGGCTAAAGTAGCCTTGGAAGCGGGTTTATCCTTACGAGCTCCAGAAGTGAGCAGGAAGAGGGAATCCGAGCCTCTGAATGGTGCCGTTCTGGACAAATAAATCCGAAGGGTTCTAACTAGGTCCAGTGTATGTAGAGCTTTCTCAACCCGGTGAACAGGGGTCGGACACAGGGACGGCAGAGAGATCTCTTGGTTCAGATGAAATTCCAACACCACCTTGGGTAGGAAAGTGGGAACTGGGCATAAGACTACCTTGTCCTGGTGAAAGACCATAAATGGTGGTTTGCAAGAAAGAGCCGCCAGCTCTGAAACCCTACATAGTGAAGTAATAGCGACGAGAAAAAAACACCTTTTGGGTGAGACGAAGAAGGGAGATCTCCCTCAATGGTTCAAAAGCGCCGTGAGGACAAGGTTCAAATCACACGGGTCTAGGGGCCTCTGATATGGGGGAACAATGTGACAGGCCCCCTGAACAAAGGTCCGTGTTTGCGGAATCTTTGCCAAACGCTTCTGAAACAAAACTGAAAGTGCAGAGATCTGGCCCTTCAGCGAGCCCAAGGACAAGCCTACGTCCAGGCCTAATTGTAGGAAGCTGAGTACCGTGGACAGGGAATAGGGCCACGGGGGATGACCTTTAGAGGTACACCAAGTCAAGAATATCTTCCACGTGCGGTGGTAGATCCTCGCTGAGGCTGGTGGAAATGACCTCTCGAGGTGAGCCCGCTTGAGTCAGAACCCAGGACTCAAGGGCTACACCATCAAGTTGAGTGCTGAGGAATTCTGATGGAAGAATAGCCCTTGGGATAGAAGATGCGGTCATCTGGGAGATTCCAAGGTCGCCTGTAAGCTGTATGACGTCTGGATACCAAGTGCGTCTGGGCCAATCTGGGGCCATCAGGATGGCGCATCTGCATTCGTTCCTGAGTTTTCTCACCACCTTGGAAAGGAGTGGCAGTGGAGGGAAGATGTACTGCAGACGGAACTTCGACCAGTCCTGGACCAACGCGTCCGCTCCTAAAGACTGAGGGTTGTGTGACCTGGCCATGAACGCCGGCACATTAGCGTTGATGCGGGATGCCATGAGATCGACATCTGGTGTTCCCCACCGCTGACAGATGAGCTGGAACACTTCCAGATGCAGCAACCATTCTACTGCGTCCATGCCTTGGCGGCTTAAGAAATCCACCCCCCAATTGTCCACACCCAGAATGTGGACTGCTGAGAGGACTGAGTCGGTGTCTTCCGCCCACTGGAGAATACGAAGTACCTCTTGCATTGCCTGGCAACTACGAGTTCCCCCTTGATGGTTGATATATGCCACCGCTGTGGCATTGTCATACTGAATCCGGACCTGTTTGCCCACTAACAAATGATTGAATGACTGGAGAGCTAGGTAGATTGCTCTGATTTCTAGGACGTTGATGGGAAGAAGCGACTCATCTCGAGTCCACCTTCCCTGTGTCCTGTTGTGGAGATACACTGCGCCCCAACCCTTGAGACTCACATCTGTGGTGAGTACTTCCCAATGTGGGGGAAGAAACGATCGGCCTCAGGACAGCGATCTGGGTTTGAGCCACCAGCGTAGAGAGATCCTGGTCAAGGGAGACAGACGAAGTTGTCTGTCGAGGGATGCTGGATTTCTGTTCCAATTCCTGAGTATTGCCAACTGAAGTGGTCTTAGATGAAGTTGGGCAAATGGGACTGCCTCTATCGCTGCCACCATCTTGCCCAGGACCCTCATCGCCTGTCTGAAAGACTGTGTCCGACGGTGGAGAAGGGTGCGAACTCCCGACTGGAGAGCTCGTGCCTTGTCCCTTGGTAGTTTGATTTGAGCTGTCCTGGTATGGAGCCACATTCCCAAATAGGTCAGAGACTGTGTTGGTACCAGCGTCGACTTCTGGCTGTTGATCAAACAGCCAAACCTCCGCAACACGTCTGCCGTGATGGCGACGCTTGATTCGCATTCCGTGAATGTGTGCGCTTTGACAAGGAGGTCATCCAAGTATGGGATCACCACAATTCCTCGAGAGTGGAGTACGGTCATGACAGCCGCCATGACCTTTGTGAAGACCCTCGGGGCTGTAGCCAACCCGAAAGGAAGCGCCACAAATTGATAATGAGCTTGATACACCGCAAATCTGAGTAGTCTTTGATGAGACACTGCAACCGGGATATGCAGGTAAGCGTCCTTTATGTCAATGGACGCTAGGTATTTCCCTTGTTCCATGGATGCAATAACGGAACATAGGGACTCCATTCGGAAGCGACATACTTTGACATGTTTGTTTAGTAACTTGAGATCGAGTACTGGGCGCACCGAGCCGTCCTTTTTCGGTACCACGAAGAGGTTGGAGTAGAATCCCTGAAATCTTTCTTCTTGCGGTACCGGTACAATGACTCCGTCACGTCGTAAAGATTCCACCGCCTGGTGTAATGCTAAGGATTTTGCTCGGGACAACGGCGATTTTGTGAGAAAAAAAATCGATGGGGGGGTCGGGATTGTAGATCTATTTTGTAACCGAAAGACACGAGACCTTGAATCCATTTGTCTTGGACTAAAGGAAGCCAGACGTTCCAGAAATGGAGCAGTCTGCCTCCTAATATGGGGGTGCCTTCCGGGGGAAGGGAGTCAGGAAGAGGTATGCCTGCGGGACGTGAATCCCTTGGGCTTGGATTGCCGAGACTGGGATTGCCAGAAGGAGTCGCTCTTATGCGACGTCCCGTTCCTGTCGGTTCAAGACGGCTTTTTGGTAGCCGCGGTTGGTCTGGATACTGACCAGCCAAAGGAATTCCTAAAAGAGCGGAACCAGGACTGTTGGCGTCGATTGAACGGCTTTTTGAACTTTTGTTGTGGAAGGGAAGTGCTTTTCCCTCCTGTAGCGTCCGAGATAATTTTATCAAGCTGCTCCCCGAACAGCCAGTCTCCCACCAAGGGTAAGCTTGTAAGGGATTTCTTTGAAGCAGGGTCCGCTTTCCATTCTCGCAGCCAGAGTACTCTACGAATAGCAATGGCATTAGCGGAAGCTAAGGCAGCTCAGTTAGCTGATTCCAATTCAGCGTGAATGGCGTAATTAGCTGCGGCTGCTGCATGGGTTGTAAATAATGCAACTTCGAGCAGCCAGTCTTGTGTTAGGGAGGGAATCTGAGTGATCCATGCAGAGATTGCTTTCACCGCCCAAACCGAAGCGAAGGCAGGTGCTAGCAAAGCACCGGCAGCCTCAAATACGGATTTAGCTACTTGGCGGTCCGTGGAGTCCTTAATGGATGAACTGTCTGGTAATGACAGTAACGTCCGAGCTGCCAACCTAGATACTGGGGGGGTCTAACTTAGGTGTCTCACCCCAGCTGCGTAGGACCTCTGGGCGGAATGGGTAACACGCGTCCGGAGTCTTACGGGTATGGAATCGTTTGTAGAGAGTAAAAATTTGTGTGTGCCTCCTATGACACTAAGCAAAAAGCTGGCTGGGCATTGCCTGCCTGTGGGTGTATACTGCAGAGGAGGAGCCACCTTAATCTTTTTCAGATCACTTAGTGTCGCCTCCTGGTGGCAGCAGCATAACACCTCGGTCTTGTGTCCCCCAATGAGGCGACAGAGAAAAAAACTATTTTTATTGAGTAATGTTTAATAATGTGCAAAAAAAAAAAGATAGCACAACATACGTGAATATAAATATTAGAATACAAAAAGGAGAGGAAGATCCGGAGTCCAAAATTCCTTGCGTTTAAAAATGGCTTTATTAGTAGATCAGATTAAAATCCATGATTACAACATCTATGGGGGCAAAATAATAAAAAAAAGGCCCCGCCTGACATATTTCATACTGTGTACTTAATTATAGAGATATAGAGTGGTAAAACACGGCTAAAAACATTTTGAAAATCACATCTGAAACTAATTGGGTCATTAAACAAAAGCTAATAAAAAAATTATCCCTTAGCAGGAGAACACGATAGGGAGGTAAGAAAGAAAAGGGGGGAGGGAAGGAGGGGAAAAATCCAGCAAATAAGCAAAATTTAAATATATTGTATTCAAAGAGCAATAAGAAATGTACAAATTTACAATGAAAAACACATTTGCGAAGAAAGGTGCAAAATGAGATTCCAAACAGACAATAGATATTAACCGAAGCTGCAAAATACTATTCCTGTCCTGTAGTACATACCTTATATAGAAAGTGTGCAAATAAATACTTTATGTGAATCGCACCAGGCTGTGGAGACAAAGATTGCAGCTATTAATACAAAGGAAAGGGAAGGTTTGGCTGGAGTCTAGGAAGACTTCTGATGGTCCCAAATGTCTACTATTTAAGGATTATGGAGGCCACTGTGCTCTTAGGAACCTTGAGAAATTATTTTGTAACCTTGGCCAGACCTGGGCTTTGCCACAATTCTGTTTCTGAGCTCCTTCGGCAGTTCCTTTGAACTCATGATTCTCATTAGGTCTGGCATGCACTGTGAGCTGTGAGGTCTTATATAGACAGGTGTGTGCCTTTCCAAATCAAGTCCTATCAGTTTAATTAAACACAGCTGGACTCCAATGGAGGAGTAGAACCATCTCAAGGAGGATCACAAGGAAATCGATACCATGTGACTTAAATATGATTGTCTGAGCAAAGAGTCTGAATATTTATGACTGATATTCAGTTTTTCTTTTTTAATAAATGTGCACAAATATCTACATTTCCGTTTTTCCTGTCTAGATGGAGTGCAGAGTGTACATGAGAGAAAAATGAACTATTTTGAATTTACCAAATGGCTGCAATGAAACAAAAAGTGAAAAATGTAAAGGGGGTCTGAATACTTTCCGTACCCACTGTATGCTACAGTTCAGCTACACCTCACATAATCATACAATGTTGTATGCTGCAGAGAGATTGTGGCCACCAGTCACAGATATTCAGATACCGTCCAATTTATCAATTCCTCAGTATCCCTGTTATTCTTAGCTTTGTTGAGGGTCTCAGTTCAATCACAAGTCCACCAGCCACTCCTAATTATTATATATATTTAGGCAATTGTGCACGTCTGCATGCCGCAAGTAAATGATACGGACAGCAGAGCCGTCTCAAGCCTTACTCATGCCTACGCCAAATGAGATTAAACACTGCACAAGCGTTTATTGAAACACACATTTTTATACAGAAAGCAAAGGGGTGTTAGTTATTCTAGAACTTTCTACAAAGTGATCATCTCCTAATTGGTCAATTCTTATCAAATTATTCTAATATCTAAATTCCTCCCTTAATGGGTTGGCTTAGGTTTCAGGTGTACTATGGAACGTGGGCGCCATCTAGTGTATAACAGGCAACATGACATCTCCGAGTCACAATTTATATATTTTAGAGAAGAGTTGTGATATTTTTAACCCTATAAAGACATTTAATGTCTCTCCATCCTCAACAGCTTCTCTTGTGTAGTAAGAATGGATCTATGGCTACGGCAAGTATTATGCATGTACAGTGAAGGAAACAAGTATTTGATCCCTTACTGATTTTGTAAGTTTGTCCACTGGCAAAGACATGAACAGTCTATAATTTAAGAGTCGGTTAATTTTAACAGTGAGAGATTGACTATCAAAAATATAATCCATAACATCAGATTGTCTAAATTATATAAATGTATTTGTAAAAATGTGCATGGTATATTGGCCAACCAGCAAAGTCAATGTGACTTTGGGTGTGCTGTGCCCACACCTGCGATTTGTAGAGCAGGTTTTAGGTGCAGATTGTTATGGATATAATGTACTGCATTTTTCAGCTGTACTGCATGCACTTCCAGGTTTCGGCTGAGGAGGGAGTGGCCACACCCATATAACACATAATTGTTGTTACACCCACAGGGCGTGATGATGCAATGTGGACTCATGGGCTACTGGTGGTGCAGTGGTAGCTGAATACCCGATACTCATGAGACAGGAGAGTGAACTCCATAAAACCAAAGATATTTATTAAGGAAAAGTCTACAAAGAGGAAAGGTGCCTGAGGGGAGTATCCTTCGGATTGCGACACTGTACCACATAGCAAAGCACCGGGCAAGGTGTACTCACATACAGGGATTTCTCCCTTCACAACACCAAGATGGCCTGAATGCCACGAATCCTGGACTAGACTCATACAGATCAATCAGTAGAGATGGAGGGACTGTAGAACACTGGCTCTGTCAGTGGAGAGGATCCCGGTGGCTCAGTATAATCCTGGAGAGGCTCATCCAGCAGTTAGTGGTATCTGGACGGTTCCGGAGTAGGGTCCGGAATGTCCAGAGAGATCCAGGATAAGGTACTGCCAGCCGGGGATTCTGTGAAGACAGAAGTATTAGTGTACAGTAAGGAAACAGACTTCCAAATGCAGAGCACTACAGGGAGCGTGACCTGGACAGAAGAAACAATCATAGAATGAAGATGACGCCTTTTATACAAAGCATCACAGCACAGACAGCTCTAATAGAGATCAGGTGCTCTGCAGCTTTAAATATGTACAGGAGGCGGGGCGTGCTTCCTAAGAGCACTTCCAGGAGACCTGCCAAGGGGGCTCCGGCTCCTAGCAGAGAAAGAAGCCTCTGACTGCCTGGCGCCACTGACAGGGTAAGCAGTACTAGCGGAACCGCGTGATGAACGCCGGTCTCCCTGGCCATTAGATACCAGCCCTGCTGCTGAGGGCATGGTAATCATGATGTAATCTCAGGTCCTTTGAATTGCAGTCTACATCCGGTGTAGGCGACTACGCATCACATTGCAAATGCAGATGCAGATTTGGTGCAGAAAATTCTGCATTACTTTGACCATCAGTACAAAGCCTTATATTCACATGTGGTGTGTTATTTTTTCTGTTTTTGAGGAATTATCCTAATTTTTAAAGATAGTTCAAAATAAATTGTTTTTATTTAGTGTAAGTCTTTGAAATGCAATTGAATTTTATTAAACAATATATTTTTTGTTTCTGTGAATTATATTACACTTAGACCATTTCTGTTTTACATGAACAAGATCTAAGTCTCATTATACTGAGTAGAGAAGCTCCACAGACAAGGACCCCGTCTGGTACTAACACGCTGTACGCCCCTGGGCACAGATTCTCTAATTTTTGGCCCCAATTTTTCTTTTAGAATTAATCACTTATACAGTCCTGTAGTAATGACTTTTGTAAGAAACAATAACATTTCTAATTCTGCATTGTGTGTATAAGATCAGAGAATACCTATATGAATGGGTGAATAATCAATCAACAGGATCAAAAATACAAATCTTCATTTGAAAAACAATAAAAATAAAATAATAATAATCACTAGGAAAAATATGTGTCAATACGTACAATACATGACCCTCTTCCCATTGAAAAAAATAAAGTTGGATCCAAAATGGCCGACTTCAAAATGGCCGCCATGGTCACCACCCATCTAGAAAAGTTTTCCCCCTCCCATATACTAATGTGCCACAAACAGGAAGTTGATATCGCCAACCATTCCCATTTTATTTAGATGTATCCATATAAATGGCCTACCCTGTGTATATATGTCCTCTAACCTGGTATATGATCCTCCTTCCTGACCTACACATGTGTCAAAATTGTTGGTCCCCTTCATTTAATGAAAGTAAAACCCACAATGGTCACAAAAATAACTTGAATCTGACAAAAGTAGTAGTAAATAAAAATCTATGAAAATGAAGAAATGAAAGTCGGCCGTTGCTCTTCACCCCTGCTTTCACAGAATTTGTAAAAAATTAAACTCATGAAATCGGTCCACCGGAAAATAATGTGACAAAATGGACATGTTAAATCAAGGTGTGTCCACTAATTAGCATCACAGGTGTCTATGAGGCGGTCGACAGGGTAGGAGGTAATCGGGATTGGATGGGGGATCACGGCTGGTCGGTCCCCGGTCCCGTACCCTGGACCCTCGATGGCAGGGATGGTGGGGAACGATTGGTGGTAAAGGGTTACGTGACGCCACCTGTGGTACCTGGTAACGTGTACACCAGCGCTGCGGCCGGCCGCTGAGGCGATGGAGGTGCAGCTAAGTGTAGTACGGCTCTCCACAGGTGGAGCTTTACCTCAGGGCAGCGGGGATGGATGAGGGAAGTCGTAGTAGTGTCACTGTAGTTAACGCTATGGATGGCGGCGGTTAAACAGGCACATGCACATACAGCAGTCTTTGTTTCGGTACCTTTTACTGGTGACAAGGTAACAGATACAGTCCAGAGAAATAACCAGGTCCCCGATGCAATTCGGGACCTTCACCTTGGAGAGTTGTGAGGCCTCCTCTGTCTCTATGTACTATGGTTTGGGGTAAGTCCTGCCTGTGACTGAACTCACCGCTCCTTCTTCCTCTCAGGGCTTTACTCTGTCACTGACAATGAGGTCCTTCTGTGGGGTCCCTATTCCTCCTTTGGCCCCTGGTCCTGTGTTTGGTCAGTCATGAGTGTATCTTACTTGTGCTCCTCAGAGGATTAATTCCTCCTGGTCCTTCCGGGCTTTTACTGCTGCAATGGATGCTTTGCAGTGACGGACTCCGGTGTCCGGGTGTACTACACTACAGGGAAACCGGGTTGGTTCCCTCCTTTAATTCTCCTATTCTTCACTGGCCTCCGACCCTCTCTCAAGGGTGCAGCACAGCTGGGTGAGTGTTCCCTGGTCCTGGGCCTGGATCGTTCCCAGCGACCAGCTCCTCACTACCTGCTCTCTCCACTCTCTGGAACTAACTGAAACTAACTCGACTAACTCACTCCTCCCCTCAGGCCTGGATCTTTTAAAGGGGATCTGTCTTAAGGCAGCCAGTAGAGCTCCCCCTTTAGGTCTGGGGTGGAAGGTTTTGAGTGTTGTGTGTACCAAGATGTAAATCCCTCCTTACACCGGTGGATCCTATGGCAATCCCCTGCAGGGGTGCCACATCTACAATCTTGTAATCAGTCAGTGGGCCTGTATATAAGGCTACAGATACTCACTGTGCTGTTTGGTGACATGGTGTGTACCACACTCAACATGGACCAGATGAAGCGAAGAAAAGAGTTGCTCTCTGGACATTAGAAAGAAAATTATAGACAAGCAAGTTAAAGGTAAAGCTTATAAGACCATCTCCAAGCAGCTTCAGAAATGTAAGATCCATGGGACTGTAGCCAACGTTTTGGCAAGGCACATCAGCTGTATGTTCACAGACGGAAAAATGAAACATATCAAGAAAAGAACACTGCCCCTACTGTGAAACATGGAGGAGGCGCTGTTATGTTCTGGGGCTGCTTTGCTGCATCTGGCACAGGGTGTCTTGAATCTGTTCAGGATACAATGAAATCTCAAGACTATCAAGGGATTCTAGAGAGAAATGTGCTGCCCAATGTCAGAAAGCTTGGTCTCAGTCGCAGGTCATGGGTCTTGCAACAGGATAATGACCCAAAACACACAGCTAAAAACACCCAAGAATGGCTAAAGGTACTGTCACACGTGGCAATATGGCTTCCATATCGCCGGCAATTTGACGTGAGCGTGCATATTTCAGGAACCTTTTTGCACATAGCCGTCGCCTTGTCACACATAGAGATCTCGCCTGCGTTCTACGGCAATCCTGCGTTCTGGAAATCACCTCCAGAAGACCGGAAGCAATATCCCTTTTCCACATAGCCGCGTCACACATAGCGGCGATGAAAGGGGCGTGATAGAGTGTGTCTCACTGCGCCCCTATCACTGCGATTGTTGGATGTAACTGCGTTACTGTGTGAACGCATGGCTCATCAAATAATGCTCCTCGGACACGGCCAGCCAATCGGAACGCAGTATTACTCACCGATCGCCGCAGATGCGACGTGAAAACCACTACATCCAAGCATGCATACTTGGGTTTGTCGAGGCCACTGGGACGAGGGTACTCGGTACCGGACCGTGTCTGCTATTGGGGAAGTCACGGGTGGTCCTGGTCCGGACCGTGTCCCGGGCCCTGGCAAATAAAAGGGTGTATTTACAGGGGAGAATAGTCTATCATGACGCCACCCACTATATGCGGCCAGTAAGGGGGCCGCCGCTGCTGCAGAACCTCCGGGGATGATGTAGTGGCAGCATAGATGGTATAGTTCCAGTGGGTAGAAATGTATTCCCCGGGGCAGTGATGGTATAGTCTATAATGGATATGGATGGTGGAGATGGGGTTGAAGAACACACACTCACGTTTTGTAGTCAAAGGTGCAATTCTCCTTTTCTCCTGATGCTGCAGCTTCTTCTAATCTGTGTGCAGAGCTGGAAGGCTTGTAGCTCTGCAGGTGGAGGCTCTCTGCTGCTGGATGTAGGGCAAAGGTTGCAATCAATACACAGACTCACAGTTTTGCTGTTTTCCAAAGCTTTACTGCGGATGTTGTTGCAGATTATAGTCCACGGAGTCTGTAATGGGGCTAAGCTCTCTTCCCACCCTGTCTGAGTCATCAGCTTCCTCGTGCTGCGCTGTGTGTGTCCTGGTTGCTGCTTCTAGCTAAGCTGCTGGGACTTCTCACTCTTTTTCTGTGTTCTGCTGGTACCACTTGGCTAGGCAACTTGAGTCCTCTGTGCTGTGCTGACCCCTCTGTGTTGCTTTGCACTGGTACTATCGGCATCTAGAAATCCCACTGTTCCTGGATTCACTGCTGTGGGTGCCAGACACAGTACCAGATCCGGTGTCCGTTCTGTGCGCTCTTCTGGGGCGAGTGAAGGTATCACTCCAGCTCTCAGACGTGTTCCTTAGTCTGTAGTTCTCCTGTTCCTCAGACCCTCACTAGGACTGCACTGAGCTAACTCTGCTCTAACTGTGCTCTTCACAGTACTGTCCCGTACTGCACTGAGCACTCCCTCATGAGCAGGAGTATTTAAGAGAGCAGGTTGTGCTCCCCCTCCTGGCCCAGAGGTGCTAGTGTTAGCCAGTGTGTTGTGGGGAAGGGAACCCGTGTGATCTTACTGTGGCACATTAACCCATGGGGTGCCACAATTTCTTTCACGATCACTGTGTACGTCGCCTTCGCCCTGTCACACGTCACCATGCGTTGAAATCCTGGTGGATGACGCCTGATTTCACTGCAGTGCCGGGCAATCAGACGACAATGCACCGGCGATTTATTGCCGTAGAATCTCCCAGTCACACGTCACTATGCACAGGCGATGTGGTAGCGGTATCACCGCATTCGGAGATTGCTTAGTAAATCTCCCGGGGATGTCGCCACATATGTATGTCTCCCATCCTGGTGGATGTTCCCCATCCTGATTTCTATGGCCTGCATACTGGTATATGTCATCTATCCTGATATAATGTATGTTCCCTATTCTTGCGTATACGATCCTCCATCATGGTATATATGGCCCCCACCCTACTACAGTTGAAATGAGGACGTTTCCATACACTATATAAAAAGACGCATATCCATGTTTTTCTCACTATCTGATATGAAATCAGAATAAACCTTTCCTGTTTTAGGTCAATTAACATGACCATCATTATTAATATTTACCAAATGCCAGAATAATAAGAGAGAATGTTTTAAGGGATATTACTAATTCTAATTCACTGGTAGAGAAGGGAAATAATTACATCTATTGTTAGCGTTTCATCGCATCATGTTTTTTATTACGTATAGCGTCACAGGACAGACATTATTGACCACTCTCCAGTGCACACATATACACAGAACACTGCTGCATGGCCAGTGCACACACACTCAGCTCTGCTACATATGCTCATTTACATACACATACAGTTCTTGGCTCCGCGCACATTACACACATTCCTCTGCTCTGTGCACATTTTACACACGGCTCTGCCCTGTGCACATTACACACATGGCTCTGCTCTGTGCACATTACACACACGGCTCTGCTCTGTGCACATTACACACACGGCTCTGCTCTGTGCACATTACACACACGGCTCTGCTCTGTGCACATTACATACACGGCTCTGCTCTCTGCACATTACACACACGGCTCTGCTCTGTGCACATTACACACACGGCTCTGCTCTGTGCACATTACACACACGGCTCTGCTCTGTGCACATTACACACACGGCTCTGCTCCCTGCACATTACACACACGGCTCTGCTCTGTGCACATTACACACATGGCTCTGCTCTGTGCACATTACACACACGGCTCTGCTCCGTGCAGATTACACACACGGCTCTGCTCCGTGCACATTACACACACGGCTCTGCTCCCTGCACATTACACACACGGCTCTGCTCTGTGCACATTACACACTCTGCTCTGCTCCGTGCACATTACACACACGGCTCTGCTCTGTGCACATTACACACTCGGCTCTGCTCCGTGCACATTACACACACGGCTCTGCTCCCTGCACATTACACACACGGCTCTGCTCCGTGCACATTACACACACGGCTCTGCTCTGTGCACATTACACACACGGCTCTGCTCTGTGCACATTACACACACGGCTCTGCTCTGTGCACATTACACACACGGCTCTGCTCCGTGCACATTACACACACGGCTCTGCCACATGCACATTACACACACGGCTCTGCTCCGTGCACATTACACACACGGCTCTGCTCTGTGCACATTACACACACGGCTCTGCTCTGTGCACATTACACACACGGCTCTACTCTGTGCACATTACACACACGGCTCTGCTCCGTGCACATTACACACACGGCTCTGCTCCGTGCACATTACACACACGGCTCTGCTCTGTGCACATTACACACATGGCTCTGCTCCGTGCACATTACACACACGGCTCCGCTCCGTGCACATTACACACGGCTCTGCTCCGTGCACATTACACACGGCTCTGCTCCGTGCACATTACACACACGGCTCTGCTCCGTGCACATTACACTCACGGCTCTGCTCTGTGCACATTAAACACACGGCTCCGCTCCGTGCACATTACGCACACGGCTCTGCTCCGTGCACATTACGCACACGGCTCTGCTCCGTGCACATTACGCACACGGCTCTGCTCCGTGCACATTACACACACGGCTCTGCTCCCTGCACATTACACACACGGCTCTGCTCCGTGCACATTACACACACGGCTCTGCTCCGTGCACATTACACACACGGCTCTGCTCAGTGCACATTACACACACGGCTCTGCTCCGTGCACATTACACACACGGCTCTGTTCCGTGCACATTAAACACACGGCTCTGCTCTGTGCACATTACACACATGGCTCTGCTCCGTGCACATTACACACACGGCTCCGCTCCGTGCACATTACACACGGCTCTGCTCCGTGCACATTACACACGGCTCTGCTCCGTGCACATTACACACACGGCTCTGCTCCGTGCACATTACACTCACGGCTCTGCTCCGTGCACATTAAACACACGGCTCCGCTCCGTGCACATTACGCACACGGCTCTGCTCCGTGCACATTACGCACACGGCTCTGCTCCGTGCACATTACGCACACGGCTCTGCTCCGTGCACATTACACACACGGCTCTGCTCAGTGCACATTACACACACGGCTCTGCTCTGTGCACATTACACACACGGCTCTGCTCCGTGCACATTACACACACGGCTCTGCTCTGTGCACATTACACACACGGCTCTGCTCCGTGCACATTACACACACGGCTCTGCTCTGTGCACATTACACTCACGGCTCCGCTCCGTGCACATTAAACACACGGCTCCGCTCCGTGCACATTACGCACACGGCTCTGCTCCGTGCACATTACGCACACGGCCTCTGCTCCGTGCACATTACGCACACGGCTCTGCTCCGTGCACATTACACACACGGCTCTGCTCCGTGCACATTACACACACGGCTCTGCTCCGTGCACATTACACACACGGCTCTGCTCAGTGCACATTACACACACGGCTCTGCTCGTGCACATTACACACACGGCTCTGTTCCGTGCACATTAAACACACGGCTCTGCTCTGTGCACATTACACACATGGCTCTGCTCCGTGCACATTACACACACGGCTCCGCTCCGTGCACATTACACACGGCTCTGCTCGTGCACATTACACACGGCTTGCTCGTGCACATTACACACGGCTCTGCTCCGTGCACATTACACACCTGCTCTGCTCCACGTCTGTCACATTACACACACGGCTCTGCTCGTGCACATTACACACACGGCTCTGCTCCGTGCACATTACCACACGGCTCTGCTCCGTGCACATTACGCACACGGCTCTGCTCCGTGCACATTACACCGCTTGCTCGTCACATACACACGGCTCTGCTCGTGAATACACCATGTTGACATTACACACAGGCTCTGCTCTGTGCACATTACACACACGGCTCTGCTCCGTGCACATTACACACACGGCTCTCTTGCACATTACCACACGGCTGCTCGTGCACATTACACACACGGCTCTGCTCTGTGCACATTACACACACGGCTCTGCTCTGTGCACATTACACACAGGCTCTGCTCTGTGCACATTAACACACACGGCTCTCTGCTCTGTGCACATTACACACACGGCTCTGCATTTCTCGTTGCACATTACACACACGGCTCTGCTCTGTGCACATTACAACAGCTCGTGCTCGTCTCTCGTGCACATTACACACACGGCTTGCTCGTGCACTACACACGGCTCTGCTCTGTGCACATTACACACACGGCTCTGCTCTGTGCACATTACACACACGGCTCTGCTCTGTGCACATTACACACACGGCTCTGCTCTGTGCACATTACACACACGGCTCTGCTCTGTGCACATTACACACACGGCTCTGCTCTGTGCACATTACACACACGGCTCTGCTCCCTGCACATTACACACACGGCTCTGCTCTCTGCACATTACACACACGGCTCTGCTCCGTGCACATTACACACACGGCTCTGCTCCCTGCACATTACACACACGGCTCTGCTCCGTGCACATTACACACACGGCTCCGCTCCCTGCACATTACACACACGGCTCTGCTCTGTGCACATTACACACACGGCTCTGCTCTGTGCACATTACACACACGGCTCTGCTCTGTGCACATTACACACACGGCTCTGCTCTGTGCACATTACACACACGGCTCTGCTCTGTGCACATTACACACACGGCTCTGCTCTGTGCACATTACACACACGGCTCTGCTCTGTGCACATTACACACACGGCTCTGCTCCCTGCACATTACACACACGGCTCTGCTCCGTGCACATTACACACACGGCTCTGCTCTCTGCACATTACACACACGGCTCTGCTCTGTGCACATTACACACACGGCTCTGCTCTGTGCACATTACACACACGGCTCTGCTCTGTGCACATTACACACACGGCTCTGCTCTGTGCACATTACACACACGGCTCTGCTCTGTGCACATTACACACACGGCTCTGCTCTGTGCACATTACACACACGGCTCTGCTCTGTGCACATTACACACACGGCTCTGCTCCCTGCACATTACACACACGGCTCTGCTCTCTGCACATTACACACACGGCTCTGCTCTCTGCACATTACACACACGGCTCTGCTCTGTGCACATTACACACACGGCTCTGCTCTGTGCACATTAAACACACGGCTCTGCTCTGTGCACATTACACACACACGGCTCTGCTCTGTGCACATTACACACACGGCTCTGCTCCCTGCACATTACACACACGGCTCTGCTCTCTGCACATTACACACACGGCTCTGCTCCGTGCACATTACACACACGGCTCTGCTCCGTGCACATTACACACACGGCTCTGCTCTCTGCACATTACACACACGGCTCTGCTCTCTGCACATTACACACACGGCTCTGCTCTGTGCACATTACACACACGGCTCTGCTCCGTGCACATTACACACACGGCTCTGCTCCCTGCACATTACACACACGGCTCTGCTCTCTGCACATTACACACACGGCTCTGCTCCGTGCTCCTGATCATGTGAATCCTCCCCATGTGACTGATCACATGACTGTGACATCACACAGGTCCTGTGAGCACAGGCTGTGGCTCTGGCTGGAGGTATGTGTGTGTTGTTATTGATGACTAGATGGTGGCCCGCTTCTAATGCATCGGGTATTCTAGAATATTTATGTAGTTGACATGTTGTGACTGACAGAACTTGTTCAGTCAACGTGAGTGAACTACATATATATATATATATATTATATATAGCGGCGCTATGGTATATAGTGGTACATTACAGCACATGTATAGCAGCACTATAGTATATGGCGGTACATTACAGTACATGTATAGCAGCGCTATGGTATATGACAGTACATTACAGCACATGTATAGCAATAGCAGCACTATGGTATATGGCGGTACATTACAGCACATGTATAGCAGCACTATGGTATATGGCGGTACATTATAGTACTTGTATAACAGCGCCATAGTATATGGCGGTACATTACAGCACATGTATAGCAATAGCAGCACTATGGTATATGACAGTACATTACAGCACATGTATAGCAATAGCAGCACTATGGTATATGGCGGTACATTACAGCACATGTATAGCAGCACTATGCTATATGGCGGTACATTACAGTACATGTAAAGTAACACTATAGTATATGGCGGTACAGTATAGCACATGTATAGCAGCACTATAGTATATGGCAGTATATTACTGTATATGTACAGGTGCACTATAGTATATGGTGGTATTTTATAGCACATTTATAGCAGCACTATAGTATATGGCGGTACATTACAGCACATGTATAACAGCACTATGGTATATGGCGATACTCCGCTCCCCGCGGCCCCCCGCTCCTTCTGGCCCATGCTCCTCCACAGTAAAAGTAAAAATAAAAAAATCCCCAGTGAGGATACTCACCTGTCCGCCGGCTCGCTCCACCTCCGTCTTCTAGGTCCTACAGGCCTTTAGGACCTGTCGTTACCTGGGAAACCGATCTAACTGCCAGAGGGAGAAGACGGGTGAGAACAGCGGGAGGCGAGGTGGTGGCGGAAGGTTCCCTGTGTTTCCCGGCAACAGCGGCGCTAATGCGCCGCTGTCGCCGGGCTGCAAATTGGCGCGAAATTCGAACTTTGAATTCTCACGTCTATTTGCATAGTCTGCGCTCATTGGTGCCTGCCGGAGGCCTCTGTCTGGCGCTCGATTTCTGTGATTGACAGACGCCTTAGACAATTATATAGTAGATTGAGCTCTGGTTTGGGGCTGGATGATGTTTCTGCTATTATGGGATGAGTGCTGTCCACAGTGCAAGTGCGGCGCCACCTAGAGGCAGAAATCAGGATCAAGGGTTAAAATGACGATTAGTTTTTAATCCTTTCTCCATTGATTTACTATGAAGTTTATGTTGTTGTTATAATTTAATCTTTTTCCTGTTCAGGTTCCTACAATAATGGATCCTCTGATGATAACGAATCTGCGGGAACCTTCCTGAATGATCTGTTGAATATGAAGAAGAACAGAGACAAGATGGTGGAGAGGATATTACACCTCACCCTGGAGATAATCTTCCATCTTACTGGAGAGGTGAGAGGTTCTAATGTCATCACATTACATCATTATCTATGGGAATAACAGAGGATATGACCAGAGAGGGGAGAGGTTCTGATGTCATCACATTACATCATTATCTATGGGAATAACAGAGGATATGACCGGAGAGGGGAGAGGTTCTGATGTCATCACATTACATCATTATCTATGGGAATAACAGAGGATATGACCAGAGAGGGGAGAGGTTCTGATGTCATCACATTACATCATTATCTATGGGAATAACAGAGGATATGACCGGAGAGGGGAGAGGTTCTGATGTCATCACATTACATCATTATGTATGGGAATAACAGAGGATATGACCGGAGAGGTGAGAGGTTCTGATGTCATCACATTACATCATTATCTATGGGAATAACAGAGGATATGACCGGAGAGGGGAGAGGTTCTGATGTCATCACATTACATCATTATCTATGGGAAAAACAGGATATGACCGGAGAGGTGAGAGATTCTGATGTCATCACATTACATCATTATTTATGGGGATAACAGAGGATATGACCAGAGAGGGGGGAGGTTCTGATGTCATCACATTACATCATTATCTATGGGAATAACAGAGGATATGACCGGAGAGGTGAGAGGTTCTGATGTCATCACATTACATCATTATCTATGGGAATAACAGAGGATATGACCGGAGAGGGGAGAGGTTCTGATGTCATCACATTACATCATTATCTATGGGGATAACAGAGGATATGACCGGAGAGGTGAGAGGTTCTGATGTCATCACATTACACCATTATCTATAGGAATAACAGAGGATATGACCGGAGAGGGGAGAGGTTCTGATGTCATCACATTACATCATTATCTATGGGAATAACAGAGGATATGACCGGAGAGGTGAGAGGTTCTGATGTCATCACATTACATCATTATCTATGGGGATAACAGAGGATATGACCGGAGAGGTGAGAGGTTCTGATGTCATCACATTACATCATTATCTATGGGAATAACAGAGGATATGACTGGAGAGGGGAGAGGTTCTGATGTCATCACATTACATCATTATCTATGGGGATAACAGAGGATATGACCGGAGAGGGGAGAGGTTCTGATATCATCACATTACATCATTATCTATGGGAATAACAGAGGATATGACCAGAGAGGAGAGAGGTTCTGATGTCATCACATTACATCATTATCTATGGGGATAACAGAGGATAATACTGGAGAGGGGAGAGGTTCTGATGTCATCTCATTACATCATTATCTATGGGGATAACAGAGGATATGACGGAGAGGGGAGAGGTTCTGATGTCATCACATTACATCATTATCTATGGGAATAACAGAGGATATGACCGGAGAGGGGAGAGGTTCTGATGTCATCACATTACATCATTATCTATGGGAATAACAGAGGATATGACTGGAGAGGGGAGAGGTTCTGATGTCATCACATTACATCATTATCTATGGGGATAACAGAGGATATGACCGGAGAGGGGAGAGGTTCTGATATCATCACATTACATCATCATCTATGGGAATAACAGAGGATATGACCAGAGAGGAGAGAGGTTCTGATGTCATCACATTACATCATTATCTATGGGGATAACAGAGGATATGACCGGGGAGGGGAGAGGTTCTGATGTCATCACATTACATCATTATCTATGGGAATAACAGAGGATATGACCGGAGAGGGGAGAGGTTCTGATGTCATCACATTACATCATTATCTATGGGAATAACAGAGGATATGACCGGAGAGGGGAGAGGTTCTGATGTCATCAGATTACATCATTATCTATGGGAATAAGAGAGGATATGACCGGAGAGGGGGAGAGGTTCTGATGTCATCACATTACATCATTATCTATGGGAATAACAGAGGATATGACCGGAGAGGGGAGAGGTTCTGATGTCATCACATTACATCATTATCTATGGGGATAACAGAGGATATGACCGGAGAGGGGAGAGGTTCTGATGTCATCACATTACATCATTATCTATGGGAATAACAGAGGATATGACCGGAGAGGGGAGAGGTTCTGATGTCATCACATTACATCATTATCTATGGGAATAACAGAGGATATGACCGGAGAGGGAGAGGTTCTGATGTCATCACATTACATCATTATCTATGGGAATAACAGAGGATATGACCGGAGAGGGGAGAGGTTCTGATGTCATCACATTACATCATTATCTATGGGAATAACAGAGGATATGACCGGAGAGGGGAGAGGTTCTGATGTCATCACATTACATCATTATCTATGGGAATAACAGAGGATATGACCGGAGAGGGGAGAGGTTCTGATGTCATCACATTACATCATTATCTATGGGATAACAGAGGATATGACCGGAGAGGGAGAGGTTCTGATGTCATCACATTACATCATTATCTATGGGAATAACAGAGGATATGACCGGAGAGGGGAGAGGTTCTGATGTCATCACATTACATCATTATCTATGGGATAACAGAGGATATGACCGGAGAGGGGAGAGGTTCTGATGTCATCACATTACATCATTATCTATGGGGATAACAGAGGATATGACCGGAGAGGGGAGAGGTTCTGATGTCATCACATTACATCATTATCTATGGGAATAACAGAGGATATGACCGGAGAGGGGAGAGGTTCTGATGTCATCACATTACATCATTATCTATGGGAATAACAGAGGATATGACCGGAGAGGGGAGAGGTTCTGATGTCATCACATTACATCATTATCTATGGGAGATAACAGAGGATATGACCGGAGAGGGGAGAGGTTCTGATGTCATCACATTACATCATTATCTATGGGAATAACAGAGGATATGACCGGAGAGGGGAGAGGTTCTGATGTCATCACATTACATCATTATCTATGGGAATAACGAGAGGATATGACCGGAGAGGGGAGAGGTTCTGATGTCATCACATTACATCATTATCTATGGGAATAACAGAGGATATGACCGGAGAGGGGAGAGGTTCTGATGTCATCACATTACATCATTATCTATGGGGAATAACAGAGGATATGACCGGAGAGGGGAGAGGTTCTGATGTCATCACATTACATCATTATCTATGGGGATAACAGAGGATATGACCGGAGAGGGGAGAGGTTCTGATGTCATCACATTACATCATTATCTATGGGGAATAACAGAGGATATGACCGGAGAGGGGAGAGGTTCTGATGTCATCACATTACATCATTATCTATGGGAATAACAGAGGATATGACCGGAGAGGGGAGAGGTTCTGATGTCATCACATTACATCATTATCTATGGGATAACAGAGGATATGACCGGAGAGGGGAGAGGTTCTGATGTCATCACATTACATCATTATCTATGGGGAATAACAGAGGATATGACCGGAGAGGGGAGAGGTTCTGATGTCATCACATTACATCATTATCTATGGGAATAACAGAGGATATGACCGGAGAGGGGAGAGGTTCTGATGTCATCACATTACATCATTATCTATGGGAATAACAGAGGATATGACCGGAGAGGGAGAGGTTCTGATGTCATCACTTACATCATTATCATGAACAGTTGACCGAGGATGGTTCGAGTATCACATTACATATACTTGGGAAACAGAGAGACCGGAGGAGAGTTCTGATTCATCAATTACATCATTATCTATGGATAAAGAGGATATGACCGGAAGGGGAGAGGTTCTGATGTCATCACATTACATCATTATCTATGGGGATAACAGAGGATATGACCGGAGAGGGGAGAGGTTCTGATGTCATCACATTACATCATTATCTATGGGGATAACAGAGGATATGACCGGAGAGGGGAGAGGTTCTGATGTCATCACATTACATCATTATCTATGGGGATAACAGAGGATATGACCGGGAGGGGAGAGGTTCTGATGTCATCACATTACATCATTATCTATGGGATAACAGAGGATATGACCGGAGAGGTGAGAGGTTCTGATGTCATCAATTACATATTATCTATGGGAATAAAGAGGATATGACCGGGGAGGGGAGAGGTTCTGATGTCATCACATTACATCATTATCTATGGGATAACAGAGGATATGACCGGAGAGGGGAGAGGTTCTGATGTCATCACATTACATCATTATCTATGGGGATAACAGAGGATATGACCGGAGAGGGGAGAGGTTCTGATGTCATCACATTACATCATTATCTATGGGATAACAGAGGATATGACCGGAGAGGGAGAGGTTCTGATGTCATCACATTACATCATTATCTATGGGGATAACAGAGGATATGACCGGAGAGGTGAGAGGTTCTGATGTCATCACATTACATATTATCTATGGGAATAACAGAGGATATGACCGGAGAGGGGAGAGGTTCTGATGTCATCACATTACATCATTATCTATGGGGATAACAGAGGATATGACCGGAGAGGGAGAGGTTCTGATGTCATCACATTACATCATTATCTATGGGGATAACAGAGGATATGACCGGAGAGGAGAGGTTCTGATGTCATCACTTACATCATTATCTATGGGATACAAGTAGACCGGAGAGGTGAGAGGTTCTGATGTCATCACATTACATCATATCTATGGGAATAACAGTGGTATGACCGGAGGGGGAGAGGTTCTGATGTCTCAATTACTCATTATCTATGGGGATACAAGGCATGACCCGAAGGGAGTATCTGATGTCATCACATTACATCAATTATCTATGGATAACAAGGATTATGGACCGGAGAGGTGATGGACTCTGGGAATGTCTGAGTGATATTATTAATGTCTCCATCTGAGGATTACACAGTGTGAAGACTTAGTGATCGCTCTCGGGCCTGTGTATGAAGACGGGAGGATCCTGAGCCAATCCGGGGCCTCCACCTCACCCGGATACATGAGACCTCCAATGGACCAGAAGATCTAGAACTCACACAAGATGATTGAGCTGCTGACTGGAGAGGTGACACTGCTGGGAATCACTGGGACATTATACAGGACGCACTGGGGATTCTGGGTGATGACGGTATCATTTTGTTGTAGGTTCATAAGTGTCAGTGACGTCCGTCTATTCTCCATGAGGATGTCGGAGTATCTAGAAGGACACAAGGACCGTCAGAGGTGATGATGGAGTGCACCAGCCCCCCACATCCCAGGTAGTAGAGGATGAATACACCCGGCCTATAATGACTGTATGAAATGATGTCAGTCCTGTTGTGTGTCCTGTCAGGTCTTCCATACGAGGAGACCCAGAGAGATGTCCCGCTCTCTCCTCTGCACAGGTCTCGTAGATGGAGATTCTATGTTAGAGGCTGTGACCTTGTGTTAAGTCTGTTTTCCTAGTATTAGTGTTTTACTTGTGTAATGAGAGCGTGGAGACGCAGGATCACAGCTGACCACAGACATCACATGTCCGGATCTTATCACCATTATTCCCGCTGACTTCTCACATCATCTGGGACTTTTACTAGATTTTGTTTTTCAGCTTTTGGATCTGGATAAAGATCTGAACAATATTAATGCTCCAGAGAGAAATGTGAGGGGCGATCAGCGGAGTAAAGAGGAGATTCCTGGAGATCACTGCCCAGGTGAGCCTCTCTTACATCCGTAATGATGCAATTAGTGGTAGATATTGTATTCGGGCACCAAGATAAAGGATAAGGATTCTTAGGGGAAAGGTCCTGTTTTACGCACAACACGTTTCGGCAGTTAAGTCCTCCTTCATCAGGTGGTGCAGACTGTTACAAATGGGGGTTTCTTATAGGAGAGTTAATTGAAGCAGTTTAATAAGATTAACCCTTTAGTGTATTTGTAGTTTGTGGCTGATAACACGGAGTAATAGCCTATATTTAATGCTCTGGATTTGAATAAAACAATTATAATACTGGCATATGAGTGAGAAGGAATATAAAAAGAGAATTCCACATTTAAGAATAAAATTGCCAAAGTGATTCACTTTAATAATATAACAACTTAAAAAATATCATGTGAATACTTTTTTAGGAAAAATATGAAAAACTTAATTTAAAATGTTTTATTAAAGAAGACCGTGATTAATAAATAAAATTATATGAAAATGTATGCTAATAAAATGAAAGTATAATTACAACATATGTTCAAAAATTATATGTACATTAGGTGCTCTCTGAAAATTATTGAAAAAATAAAAAAAGGATTTCATCAGCCACCAATTGAGCAATTTCTCCCCCTTATAAAGATGAGGTCGGCCTGTAATTGACATCATAGGTGACCTCAACTATCAGAGACAAAATGAGAAAACAAATCCTGAAAATCACATTGTCTGATGATTTGGAAAGAAATGTTTATCAAATTTTGGTGGAAAAAATTGGTCACCTACAAACAAGCAAGATTTCTGGCTCTCATAGACCTGTAACTTCTTCTTTAAGAGGCTCCTCTGTCCTCCCCTCATTACCTGTAGTACTGGAGGCTCCTCTGTCCTCCACTCATTACCTCTAGGGCTGGAGGCTCCTCTGTCCTCCCCTCATTACCTGTAGTACTGGAGGCTCCTCTGTCCTCCCCTCATTACCTGTAGTACTGGAGGCTCCTCTGTCCTCCCCTCATTACCTGTAGTACTGGAGGCTCCTCTGTCCTCCCCTCATTACCTGTAGTACTGGAGGCTCCTCTGTCCTCCTCTCATTACCTGTAGTACTGGAAGCTCCTCTGTCCTCCTCTCATTACCTGTAGTATTGGCACCTGTTTGAACTTGTTATCAGTATAAAAGACACCTGTCCACAACCTCAAACAGTCATACTCCAAACTCCACTATGGTGAAGAACAAAGAGCTGTGAAGGACACCAGAAACAAAATTGTAGCCCTACTTCCGGTTCCGGCGCCTCTATGTGTAGCCGCGTCTGAGCCCCGCTCCGCTCCCCGCCTCGGCAATCCGCCACAATCTGCCGCCATCCGGCCTCCAACGCTGCCCTCTGATCTAGTCATAGTGAAGAGGCGGTTGCCGCGATCCCGAAACGGCCCGAGATGTCCACGATGGATAAGTACGTAACGAGGGGCAAGGAGGGAGACAGAGGCGGGACGCCATGTGAAGAGCACAGTAATGGCGCGCATAAAGATCACAGTGCACAGTATGTACACAGATCGCAGCAGGAGGGAAATGTGGGGAGGATGCCTGGACACAAAGAGAAAGAGGATGGAGGGGAAGGAGCGATGGGAGCAGCTGAAAGTAGCATGGAGGGGGCTGCAGAAAAGAGGCAGGAAATCCCTCCAGGGCAGAAGTCACCAAGATCAGATGCCACAGGTGTCCAACATCAGACCCAGCTCTATCTAAATTCACAAACTGCTGGCTCAGGAGAGAGACAAAGAGGAGAGAGTGGGGAAGAAAACATGGTAGGAAGCTGGGGTCCGCAGCATTTAGACTATAAAAAACTGGCAAAGGAAATGGCTATTCACCTTGCAGAGGAGTTTTAAACATACAGTGGCTGAAATGGTTGCAGCAACAACTAAGGATTTGAGTGTAAAAGTGGAGACACATGAGCAACAGCTCCTAGAGGCTGAATCTAGAATTGGCGCAGCAGAGGATAGGATTCAGGAGCTGGAAGATCAGTTACTGTCGCTGCAGAAACACTCGGCATATACACATAATAAATTGGAGGACATTGAAAATAGAACAAGACGGAGCAATCTAAAAATAGTAGGTCTTCCAGAAACTATTTCAGTGAGCCAGTTAGATGAAATTTTTGAAGTGGATCTACCCAAAGCCCTGGGCCTTACTCATAGATGCAAGACAGAACGAGCCCACAGACTTGGCCCACCTAGAGACTTACAGGAGACGACAACATCCTTGAGACATTCAGCCTCGGCCCCAGCTTCCAGAGAATCCAATAAACCCAGACATGCAATAGCAAAATTCCTTAACCACCGAGACAAGGAAGAGATTCTTCGTGCCTACAAAGCTAAAAAGCACCCTCTATTACTGCATGGACATAGAGTACTGGTGTTTGCGGATTATTCTGTTGAGGTCACGCGTCGTAGAAGGGCCTTTAGTGAAGCGTGCTCACTGCTTCATAGGAAAAATATTCGCTTCCAACTAAACTTTCCAGCGACACTAAAATTCAGATCCAGAGAGGGAGCCATGTTAATCTTCTCTGATCCAGAAGAAGCTATGACTGTCATCAGAGAAAGTACAGTCTCCCCTAGGAGGACAGAGTCACCGCCCCGTACTGCAAATGGGTCATCTGCGAATTTCAACCCTACTCTGGGCCCAGAGACTGAGACGGATAGGGAATCTGTGAGCTCCTATAGACTCAGATCAAATTCCCTAATTGGCGAGGGGACACCGAAGAAAACGATGCCGGGAACCCCTAGGCAGCAGAGACAGGCTGGAACTAGATGGCAGAGGAAGAAGTGAGGAAGAGAGGGAACAAAACTGTTGGAATCTTACATTGCCTAATATTTAAAGGAAGATGCCCTGTTGAAGAAAGGGAGAGGAGACGCTATGTGACGGCTGTGGCTTCCGTTGTTTTTTTTTTTTTTTTTTTTTTTTATTTTTCTTCCCCCTTTTTTCCTTTTCTTCTCATTTCTCATTTTCTTCATCTATCTCCTTCTATCTTTTCCTCACTACTGATTTGTGATAGTACAAAAGTTTGTATAAGCTGAGGGAAACGTAACAAATTATTCCTCTATACTGTGAGAATTTGAAATGAACGTTCATAATGTTACTGGAAAGACGAGTCACCTTCAATGGGTATAGAAACTTGTCGACTCTTTCCATCAAACGAAATATTGCTGTTGACGAAGGCAGTGAAAAATGGGTCCATCATGGCCCTGATAATAGACACTCGAGAAGTTAACCTGACCGGCTACTGCAAGGGGGCCGCCCATCTAGTAGAATGTGTTACACGGGTATGGCGTTGGAGATAAAACATGTTGTTATTCCATTAAGCTCTATAAATAAGGTGGAGGACCGGGGCGGGGTGGGGCTATACACGGTGGTGACACCTGAGGGAAGAAGAGAAGTCACCTTCTTTGAAAAATGAAAGGAGTTGGAGTGATAGGGGGAGGGGAGGGTGGGAGGAGAGGGAGGGAAAAAATGGGAATTATCCTCGCAAATGAAAACCTAAGAAAAGGCATCATCTCGACTAGACACACATTATTTTTGACCACACTAGATGACATCGTCTGTCTATTGGCATCAGTGACGGATAAATTGAGGGCCCCACAAGGGGAGGCTTCTAATAGTTAGGTGGGTCTCCTGGAATGTTAAGGGTCTGCGCTCCCCGGCAAAGCGCATGATGGTCTTACGCCATCTTAAGAGGTTACATGTAGATATAGCTTTGCTCCAGGAGACTCACCTGACCGAGGAAGATTTCTTTGCCTTAAAAAGTTATGGGTGGGTGAGGTTTATGGGTCGGGTGCGGGGAAAAGAAAGCGGGAGTCCTGATTCTGATTCACAGGTCGTTAGCCCATTCAATTCTTTCTACCTCAACTGATGAAGAGGGTAGAATACTCCACATAACTATACAAATTCAAAATGACACCTTTAATGTATACAACATATATGCCCCCAATGGGAAGCAGAAACCCTTCTTCCAACAATTACAAAATAAACTACTTATGGACAACGGGACTAATAGGATAATAGGGGGAGATTTTAACACGGTTATGAGGGTGGAGGAAGATAGACGCACGGCATCACACTCACAGTTGAAAAAACAAGGGGGGAGAGACTTAGGAGAGGAGAGTGTTTTGGAATCTTTGGTTAGGACAGTTGACTTAACCGACGCATGGAGAGTAGCGAATCCACTGGGTAGGGAGTTTACCCATTTCTCGCACCCCCACGGGTCGTGGTCCAGATTAGACATGTTCTTCGTTTCATCTAGGATACTTCAGCAGATGACGGACATTAAAATTGAGGATATGCTGATCTCGGACCATAGCCCGTTGGTGTTAGAGACCAGGGATAAATTTGAAAAGGGGTCCGATTATTTATGGAGATTCCCTGACACATTTGTCAGGGAGGAAAACTTCATTACACTACTTGGAGAATGGTGGTCACATTTCTCCATTGACAACAAGGACCATAGATCAGATCCGGGCTTATATTGGGAGACAGCAAAGACAGTTATGAGGGGACACATCATGGCCTATAGTATGAGGATTAAAAGGCAGATTAAAGAAAAATTTGTTAAGTCCAGTATGAAAGTAAGAGAGGCATATGTGAGGTACCAGTCCACAATGACAGATCCTGACAGAGATACATGGCAGCAAGCAAAGAGGGAATTTGATGTCTGGGCGGGTAAAAGGGAAGACATCTATAAAAGTAGACTAGAACTGGAACTTCATAAATATGGAGACAAGGCAGGGCGTCTACTATCACGACTAGCAAGAGGTAGACACAACTCCTCCCCTATCCAAGCTATAAAAGATCAACATGGTAATATCTGGAACGACCCTAAAAACATCTCTCGAGTACTAGGCAAATTTTATAAATCCCTTTACACGGAAGCGAACACTGAGGACCCAGAGGGCCTTGCCTGGTTAAAAAAAATCAAACTGCCTATCATTTCACAGGACGACATCCAGTTTCTTAATAGCCCAGTCACGACTGATGAAATTGAGATGGCTATTAAAAATTTGAACACGGGTAAGGCCCCTGGACCAGATGGCTACAATGGGGCTTTCTTTAAGGTACTGAGGGAGCAGATCTCACCGGTCCTATGTGATCTGTATAATGGGATTCTACAGGGGGCTCCCATACCGGATAGAATGAATCTAGCCTATATCAAATTGATTCCCAAAGCAGGAAAAACACCCACTGACCCAGCGAGTTACAGACCGATTTCTTTAATAAATCAGGATCTGAAACTCCTTTCTAAATTACTGGCTGACAGATTGGCACTGATTCTGCCCAAATTAATATCCACTCTTCAGGCGGGCTTTATAAAAGGGAGATCAACTACCACAAACATACGAAAAACTATGCTTATGTTAGATATCATGGGAAAGAAAATAAGATTGGAGGGGGGAAACCCAACCATGATTACTCTAGATGCTGAAAAAGCATTCGATAATGTCAGATGGTCATGGCTGGGTAGGGTGTTAGACTCCATAGGTTTAGAAGGCCCCTTTCGTCTGTATATTTATGCACTTTATAACAATCCTAGAGCTTGTGTTAGCACGCCTGGCTTTCTGTCGGATTCCTTCTCCCTCCAGAAGGGGACCAGACAGGGATGCCCATTATCACCTCTTCTTTTTAATTTGGCCATAGAACCTCTGGCTTTATATCTGGAACGTCATAGCACCTATGAAGGCTTCAAGGTGGGTGCGGACGAGGTTAAGCTCTCGCTTTTTGCGGATGATGTGATCTTGTATGTACAAAATCCAGAAAGAGACCTTCCGGATATACTGACAGATATAGAGGCGTGGGGCAAACATTCAGGATTCTCACTAAATAAAAATAAATGTGAAATCCTTTTCATAAATACGGGAGAAAATTCGCGGAAAGGGAAGTATTTCTGTGGACTGCCAATAACAAAAGATAGTATTAAATATCTAGGGGTACATATAGCCAGATCTAGTGGAATAACATATAGACTTAATTTCTCACCGATCATTTTAAAGATAGAACAAGAACTGAAGAGATGGGAGGGGCTGCCACTCTCTCTGATGGGACGCTGTCATTTACTTAAAATGGTTAGCTTTGCAAGACTGCTCTATCCTCTTCAGACTATCCCTATGTTGTTGAAACATGTCGATATAATGAGACTTAACAAAGCATTTTCTGGATTTTTGTGGGGGGTAAGAAACCTAGGTTACACTTTAGAACCCTAATTCAATCCAAACAAGAAGGAGGTCTACAACTCCCAGACATCAGGGGATACAATCTAGCATGCATCTTACGAAATGTATTAGATTGGACCAAAGGCACAAGTAGATTTTCAGATGCAAAATTAGAAGGAGAATGGGCTAAACCCTGGGACCTAGCTGCTCTATTACACTCCCCATTATCTTGCATACCTACCACCCTGAAAAACACGGTGATATATAGGGACACCATTATAGCGTGGAAAGAGATTAGGAAAAAGCTTAAACTAGCGTGGAAGATTTCTAGGCGACTTAATCCATGGAGATGCCCGGCCTTCCCGCTAGGACGTGAAAACTCCCTATTTAAAGCTTGGAGAGATAGAGGTGTCCATACGCTAGAAGACCTTATGAACTTGGAGGAAAAGAGATGGATGACGGAGGAGGAGGTGTTATCTGTTTATAATTTACCCCAGTTCCATGCCATACAGTTTCGCCAGTTGAAACACCATCTCCTTTCACAATTGCGGGACCTTTCTGGAGAAATTGACAATAATCTATGGTCTGAACTGCTGAACATAAATGAATGTGATGTGTCCATTACTTCATTATATGCCAAACTAAAGCAGGTTCTACGACCGCAAAAAAGGAATGGGTTTTTTAACAAATGGCGCAAACACATAAAGGATCCAGAACTAACTCAAAAGATCTTGGAAGGTGGAGGCTCGTAAGACGCTATATTATCAATGAGAGGTGGAGAGATTCCCAATTTAGAATCATGCATGGTACTATTCAGGGTTTTAACATACCTCCTTCACAGAGCAACCAGGGAAGATGGGTCCATTGTCCAAAATGCAAAACATTCATGACGGACCTGGAACACGGTCTTTGGTCCTGCCCGGACTCACAAAATTTCTGGAAAGCGATAGAAGTGTGGGCTAAGGAATTATGTGGGGACATGGAGAATTTAGACCCGATGCGATGGATTTTCCATTATCAGTCAAGCTCTGACATTGGTAGATACCCACATATCTTGTGGCACTATATTGCATTGATAGCCAAAAGACTTCTCCTCCAGCATTGGCTCAACAATAGACCCCCGGACTTATCTCAGGTCAAAAACATGATGAGACACACTTTGACACTTGAGTCTCTAGATACACTACGTAACCCAAATAAACTAACCAAAAATTTTTTCTTCAAGTGGAAACCATTCATTGAAAAAGAGTTCACAGATGGTGAAATAGACAATTTTATGAGACCTTTCCGTTCCTCAGAGTGGTACGCGTTAGAAGACTTAGGAGGAACATTGGGCAGATTGAAGTGTGGAAATTAGCTGAATCAGACGAGAGTAGATGCTTTACAATAATTGCATAATATTTTCCTTTTTGGTAAATAAAAATGCCATAATCTAAGGAGGATTTTCAGGGGAGGGTGGAGGGTGGGGTAATTGGTATAATTGTATATAATTGTATTTGGAAGATATCCTTGTCTTCAAAGATTTGTAACCAGTATCCATTCATTTCTGTTGGACGTATACATCTGGACTTGTTACATTTCTGGAAATGTTTGCATATGTTGAAAATCTAATAAAAAGATGGTTCAAAAAAAAAAATTGTAGCCCTGTACCAGGCTGGGAAGACTGAATCTGCAATAGCAAGCAGCTTGGAGTGAAGAAAAATACTGTAGGAGCAATATTAGAAAATGGAAGACATACAAGACCACCCATAACCTCCCTGAATCTGGGGCTCCACGCAAGATCTCACCTCGTGTGGTCAAAATGATCTCAAGAACAGTGAACAAAAATCCCAGAACCACACGGGAGAACCTAGTGAATGACCTGCAGAGAGCTGGGACCAATGTTACACAGGCTACCATCAGTAACGCACTACGCCACCAGGGACTCAGATCCTGCAGTGCCAGACGTGTCCCCGTGTTTAAGTCATTACATGTCCAGGCCTGTCTGAAGTTTGCTACAGAGCATTTGGATGATTCAGAAGAGTATTGGCAGAATGTCATATGTCATATGAAACCAAAGTAGAACTGTTTGGTAGAAACACAACTCGTCGTGTTTGGAGGAGAAAGAATGCTGAGTTGCATCCAATGAACACCATACCTACTGTGAAGCATGGGGGTGGCAACATCATGCTTTGGGTCTGTTTCTCTGCCAAGGGACCAGGACGACTGATCCGTGTACATGAGAGAATGAAAGGGGCCATGTAGCGTGAGATTTTGAGTGCAAACCTTCCATCACCAAAAGCATTGAAGATGAAATGTGGCTGGGTCTTTCAGCATGACAATGATTCCAAGCACACTGCCAGGGCAATGAAGGAGTGGCTTCATAAGAAGCCTTTCAATGTCCTGGAGTGGCCTAGCCAGTCTCCAGATCTCAACCCTATAGAAAACCTTTGGAGGGAGTTAAAAGTCTGTGTTGCCCAGTGACAGCCCCAAAACATCACTGCTCTAGAGGAGATCTGCATGGAGGAATGGGCCAACATACCAGCAACAGTGTGTGCCAACCTTGTCAAGACGTTTCACCTCTGTCATTGCCAACAAAGGAGATAGAACAAAGTACTGAGATGAACTTTCGTTATTGACCAAATACTTATTTTCCACCAAAATTGGAAAAACTTCTTTCCAGATCAGACAATGTGATTTTCAGGAATTGTTCTCTCATTTTGTCTCTCATAGTTGAGGTCACCTATGATGTCAATTACAGGCCGACCTCATCTTTATAAGTGGGAGAGCTTGCACAATTGGTGGCTGACTACATACATTTTTTCTCCGCTTTATATAAAAAATGCTTCAAGGAAGAAACATTCTGTTTCCATGGTGTGATATGGCAGCCAGCCATGGTCTGAATGGCGGTACTATACATGGCCAGTATGTTTCACACAGGCAGAAGTCTGCTGCACTGATTTTATGAATGTCTTGCCAGTACCTGGAAGCAAGTCTGCTTAACAGCATAGCAAGAGTTAAGCTTGCAACTTGCTGGAGATGTGGGTGTGTCTCAGGATGTTTAATGGAGTCTGTGTTTGACATGTGAGAGACAGACAGAGACTGAGCATGGAGAGCTCAGGTCCTGGAGGCCTGTGTGGACTGACTACAGGCTGTATGTGAGGGAGAGACAGACAGAGATTGATGCATGGAGAGAGCCTGCAAGCCGCTGGGCTGTTCTCAGGTGGCCACTTCCTTGTCACAGGTCTCGGATGGCAGACAAGCCCTATGAGGAAACAATAGACTGTATACTGGGCAATATGTTCTGTTAGCTGAAGAAAGGCTCCTGTTTATGGTCTGGTAGGTGGTTTATGCTGAGATAGTAAACCAACATGACTTTTAATTAAATGGAGAGACTGTCGCTGTGTTGAAATATCACTGCCAAGTGAGTGAACCCGACCCGGTCCGTGAACGCTATACCACAATGGACAGAACATTAAGCTGTCAATTCAATTAGCAAAATTCTCCAGACTGAGGTTCAGACCCTCAGGATGCAGGGTCCCTAATTTATATATCCAATAATTCTTTTGGTTCGCCAGGGCTTTTTGGTCTTTCTGATGCTCCATTGCAAAGTGTTTAGAAACACTATGCTATAAATAACCATTTTTATGTGATGTTGATGCTTATTCAGCCTCGAATGCATAGTTTGGATGGTTCCACCAACGTATTGTAGGCCACAAGTACATTCCAAAACGCAAATTACATAGGAGGAATGACAATCCAATCGTGCATTAATTTGGAACATTTCTCCTGACATCTTCGAGGTAAAGGTGGTAACCCTATTGATAATGGCGCCACAGCACAAGCATTTTGGTGTTTTGCAAATGAAGCAGCCCACCATCACACCTCGTTGCAGATTCCCCCCATCACTATGTAAAGAGGTTCTTCTAGGTACCACCAAATTTTTCAAGTTTAGGTTCCTCCTAAAATTAATGTTCGGCTTGCTCGAGATGTGTTTAGATAGAATTGGATCATTGATCAATAGGAACTAATATTTACTCATAGTTTTTTTAAGAGCATTCCCAGACTGAATATACGGTAAGTAGTGATCAAACTGAATTCAGCATGGTTATTTAGGGTTTTCAGTGTGTTGGCTGGAGCATCCAATTTGCGTAAACAAGATTTCTAGGTATCCAACTTATTGAAGGTGTCTTGGAGAAGTTTCTTTGGATACCCCTTCGCTCTGAACCGTTTCCTCAATACATCAGATTCCTCCCAAAAATTGGAATCCTGGCTACAGTTGTTTCTAATACACCAATGCTGCCCGCCATAAGGGATGTTTGTTACCCAACTCAGAAGATGCCCACTGTTAAACCAAGGTAACTATTAACATCAACAGTTTTAAAGTTTACAAGTTGCGGTAAAGATTTTTCCTTCACAATTTCTTTGACCAAATTGGACCCCTGATTTGAAGATAAGTAGACGTGAATTTCAAGCCCAAGGATTTTGATTTAATTTATCCACAAAGAGGGTGGCTTAATCAATAGTCTACTGCTCCAAATAAAGAATAGATCATCTATGAACCTTCTATAGAGGGCGACATGTTCATTAGCAAAGGGGGACTGTGTGCTGAAGAGTACAAAGAGTTTACATCTAGGGTACTAACAATACAGTTATCCAATGGAGGCCAATCCTTCAGCAGCCGAATTAGGTAAGTGGACCCTTCCAGATAAGAGTCTAACGAGACTACATATTTCGGAAAGAACAAGTCGATGTAGTGGGACAAATTAGCGGTGATTGAGTTGATCCCAAAAACAATGGGTCGCCCTGGTGGATTCTCAAAACTTTAGTGTATTTTTGGTAAAAAGTAAAAGAAGGGCGTTTGGAAGTGTGGGACAAAATTCCTCTTATTTGCTGAAAATACCTTTTAAAGAGGTTTGTGGATCATTTCCTTGTACTGTACATATATAGAGATTGAAGTGTGGTACTCAAGCCTCTCGTAATGGGTACTGTCACTCAAAATCCTAAGGTCTCATAAATGTACCAACCTTGTCTGCTCCTTGAAACTTGAAAATAAATAATAATAATAATAAAACTTTTTTTGTATAGCGCCAACATATTTCGCAGCGCTTTACACACCTACAGTTGAAACATTGGCTCCAACCTATGAGCCATTAGGAACAATGGGGACGTGAACAGTAATGTGAACCTTTCCCGCCTCTCCAGGTTTATTTGATCACAATGACATCAGAAGCTTCATGACAAGATGGATGCTATAGATACCACAAAATAGAGTCTGTTCTCTTACATGTTTATTTCTGTGGTCGGGGTTTGATGGTCTCCTGCGGTCGCGGTTGTACAGATCACAGTGACGCCAGTGTACAAGTCCTTTCCGTGGGAGATAATGTGTGTGCCAGGCCCATAGTGAATGAATGGTCAGGGACAGAATACAAGTCAAGGTCAGGAACTGACTGGAGATGATGATAAAGCAGCAGATTGGGGTCAGTATTGTTAAGGATAAGATTCTAAAATCTACTGAAAAACATAATGAAACCCTGATATATATTATACCAAATACCTAGATTCTCCTAGATTTTATAAAAACCTAATGTATATATGCGTATATATGCATATATATATATATATATGTTATATTAGTGCACTTTGATGTATATATTATGTGTGTATATATATATATATATATATATATATATATAGCGGGATGTCTGCACCATGTACCATGTGTTACTGCATGTCCTGAGTGAACCAGCTGAAACCAGTTATACAGTGAACAAAGGATCATCTCACGGAAGAATACTCTGGAATGTAAATAGAATGTTCAGAGGAAGGATATAGCCATACAGAGACAAGAACTAATTAGGACTCTTATCTACGCGAGGACCCGGACGCTGATTGTCTGAATGCTATAAAAACCACGCCTTGTTGCCACCCTCTTGTGTGTTGGATAGAACTAGTATGAAAAAATAAAGACACTTCTGCGCGCTCTCTGATCAAGAGAAGTTTTATATTCGACTCTGTCTGATATTATTTCTTTGTGCATGCACTTGATTAAGTTAATTTGACAAGGGATAAGGAAATATTTGGGATTCTAAGAAGCCCACCCTAACAGTATCACCTTAAACCTGGAGCAGATGAAGCTGCTGTAGGATAATCAGGACGTGTCCTCACCTGAGACTCCCAGCAAAGAGCAGAGAACAACTGATAACCAGCGATCTGCAGGAAGACATAGATTCCCTTCTGGAGGCACCACAAGTCCCAGCCACACTAATGTTACACAGGACAGAGCCTGCATCCCCAGTGCAAGTGCAGCGCCACCTAGAGGCAGAAATCAGGGATGAGGGGTAAAATGACGATTAGTCATTAATGCTTTCTCCAATACACCAGATGCTATACTACTCCGAGACTCATACATACTCAAAAATGGATGCATCATGTCAATTAAATTAATGTCATATAACGTCAATGGCCTCAACTCCCCCAAACGCAGATATCTGTTGTGGAAGCAGATCAAGGAATCGAACTCTGAGATAGTTTGCTTGCAAGAGACAAGATTCTCATCATCTAAATCTACCAGACTTGTTAATAAAAACTTTCAATGCTTCTACTATTCCTCCAATCCCAAGAAAAAAGCTGGTGTAGCCATTTTAATAAAAAACTCGGTTACTTTTGAAGAAATATTGTTACTCGAAGATCCCAATGGCAGATACCTAATCTTAGTTTGTAAAATTAACAATGTAGTATACACATTAGCTAATTTATACCTCCCGAATAAGAGTAACATCACTTTCCTAAATAGAACCATGAAACTAATAAATAAACATAAAAAAGGTGAACTTATTATAGTTGGAGACTTTAACGTCGTCCCAGACCCCATATTAGACTCCTCCACCAAATCTCGCTTCTTTACTCAACCCCTTAACCCATGGCTAAAACGTGCAGAACTATATGACGTATTCAGGTGTCACCATGCCAACTCCATCGAGTTCACACACTTCTCAGGTAGATATAACTCGTTCGCTAGGATCGACCTAATTCTCTCAAATCTCTTCTCCCTACATAAATTTACAAAAATTTCTATAGGTCCAAGAACGTGGTCAGACCATTCTCCCCTCCTTTTTGAGTTCTCTTCTTCCTCAACAAACTATTCTGAGAAGTTGTGGAGAAACAATAGCTTTTTATATACCCACCCTCATTTCAAAACTGAAATTGCAAACACCATTCGAAATTATTTTTCAGAAAATGACACAAAAGATCTATCCATCACCTCCTTATGGCCAGCCTTCAAAGCTGTTTTGAGAGGGAAATTAATCCAACTCAATTCACGTTTAAACAAACAAAAACGGGAAAGAACTCAAATATTAGTAGATAGAATACAAACTTTGGAGAAGGCTCAGATTAACAACCCCAACAACGACAACTTAGAAATACTATTTAAACTTAGATCTGAACTCAGAACTGTCCTAACCTCAGATTACGACAAGATGATCCAAAGATCTAAATCCAAATATTACCAATCCGACAATAAACCCACAAAATTTTTTGCATCTAGAATCAAAAGTTTGAGGTTAAGAAACAGAATTAGCCAAATCAAAGACTTGTCGGGTCAGATGAAATTTCATCCTAAAGAGATTGTTAATACATTCGCTAAATATTACGAATCCCTATACAACCTTAAGACAGACCCTAACACCCATATTCCGTCCTCTCAAGATATTAAACAATTTCTAGATCCCTTGGCCTTACCCAAACTTTCAGATTCAGAAATTGACGAATTGAACTCACCCTACTCTCTCCCTGAAATCTCTACACTTCTCCCGAAACTAAAAAACGAAAAATCTCCTGGCCCTGATGGACTTCAAAATGAATTATACAAGACATACTCAAACCTAATATCCCCTTATCTAGTCCGACTGGCAAATTATACAGCAACCCATGGCCATCTACCTTCAGAAATGCTGGAAGCCACAATAGTCGTGATCCCAAAGGGCAATGGAGATAATTCAGACACAAAAAACTACAGACCTATATCACTATTAAATAGCGACACAAAAATCTTAGCTAAACTGATAGCTATTAGATTACAAAAATACATCAATAAACTTGTTAATACGGATCAAGTAGGATTCATTCCAAATAGAAATTCATCCGATGCCACTAGAAGAGTTATTAACTTAATGTCCCATACGGAACTCACTAGTAACCCGACCGTCTTCTTGGCACTTGATGCCGAGAAGGCATTTGACAGGGTTAATTGGAATTTTCTCCTTCATACCCTTAATAAATTTGGTATAAAAGGTAACATCTTTAATTCTATATCTTCCATGTATCTTAACCCATCAGCTAAAATCTATTCTAACAACACCCTATCCCAAAAGATAATATTATCCAACGGTACTAGACAGGGCTGCCTTCTTTCTCCCCTCCTCTTCGCCCTTTCAATAGAACCCTTAGCAGAAGCAATTAGGCAAAATAAAGACATTAGAGGTATCCACATGAAATCACAAGAACACAAAATCACTTTATTCGCAGATGACATCTTATTATCTCTTACTACTCCACTTAAATCTTTACATCACACCTCCTTCATCATAGAAGCCTTCTCAAGAATATCCCATTACAAAATAAATTCTAAAAAATCACAAATTCTTGATTATAATATGGACACAACTTTCTTAAAATATCTGAAAAAACTATTTCCATTCTCATGGAGGGATAATAAAATCTCCTACTTAGGTATCTGCCTGACAAAACCGTTCTCTGACCTAATCAAAATCAACTTCACTAACTTACTCAAGTCCTTCCAAGAAGACATATCTGCTCTATCTAAACTCCAATTATCCTGGACCGGTAAAGTGGTGGCCTTTAAGATGAAAACATTCCCTAAATTCATATATCTGACCCGAGCTATCCCCCTCCAGATTCCTAAATCCGGGTTCAATAAACTCCAAAAACTACTTAGGAAATTTATCTGGAATAATGGACGATCCAGGATCTCAGCTTTCACCATAGAGAGACATAAGAAAAGGGGAGGCCTGGGAATACCTAATCTATACAATTACTATCTTGCTTCAATCATAAAACTATCTCAGAGTTGGTTCAGAGATAGCAGTGGTTCCTTCATATGGACATCTATTGAAAGAGACTTGTCAAACACTTCTTCTCTCCCGGCCCTAATAGCGGCTTACCTTCATAATCCAACCAAAATTTCTACCCTTCCACCAACCATACGTGCTACGATTTTTGCATGGAGACATTTATACCAAAAAACCATCTCCACATCCTCACCCTCAACCCCTAAACACATCCCTCTTGAAACTTTAAAGCTCATTTTCTCTGACCTAGACATATCCCCTTGGATTGAAAAAGGAATACATTATGTTAACAACCTAATTTCAGATGGAAGATTGGTTGATTTCAGATCTCTAGAGGAACAATTCAAACTAACATGGAAAGATAGAACAGTCTGGCGGTTAATAAATACCTCCTCATACTCCTGGATCTCCCACCTTTCTCTATCCAAACACTTATCTGAATTATTTGATAACCCAAACAAAACTTCATTGTGGTCAACTAATTATATATACAGACTTTTGAATGAAGACTTAGTTCTCCAAAAGTTATCTTACATTACTGCATGGGAGAATGAATTAAATTCCTCTATAGATCTGGATGAATTGGCTTCAGCAATTGACTTCTCATACTCTAACACTCTGTGTGCTTCGATACAAGAATCGTACTTCAAGCTTTTGGCCAGATGGTATTGGACTCCATCAAAATTAAATCGCATTGATTATAAAATATCCCCGACCTGTTGGAGAGAATGTTCACATACCGGGACCCTCTCCCACATCTTTTGGAAATGTCCGAAAATTTTGGGGTTCTGGGTTGGGGTCCAAGATCTAATACTTAAAACCACCAGTATGAAGGTTACCCTTACCCCTCAAATGGCCCTCCTCTCACTAGGAATATCAAACCTACCTCATAACATTAGATTTATTATTAATCAAATTCTATTAACCGCTAAGGTCCTCCTGGCCGCCAGATGGAAGACCACAACCGCCCCTACAATTCTAGAACTAATCGATAGAATATCTTCCCACTGCACATTTGAGTTCAGTTACGCTGTTAGAAACAACTCCTATAACAAATACTTCTCAAATTGGGAGCCCTGGATCTCTTCACAATCTCTAACTCATCTTACTAGATCCATTGACGTTATCCCCATAACCTAACATCTCCACTTTAACAACCTATAATTGTCGCTCGGAAAAGGCATCTGGTTTACTCCTGTATTCAACAAAAACAGATTCAGCATAACGACTTAATTCTGAGTACACACCTGAATAAATTTATTCAAGCCTCAGCTAAAATTTCTTATCTGTTGTTAGCTAAAATAGCTTTGTATTGTATATTTGCTATTTGTATTTGCTTGTATTTTGCATACCTATACATTGTCACCCATTGTATGACTCTCCCAATGTTTCTGTATGTCTGTATTATGTATCTATCCCTTATATACCACCTTGTATATTATCCCCCTTCCCTTTTCCCAAACAAATTTTCAATAAAAACATTTGAGAAGATTAATGCTTTCTCCGATTTGTTTACTATGAAGTTTACGTTGTTTATATCATTTCATCTTTTCTTCAGATTCTTACAATCAAGGATCTTCTGCTGATAACGAATCTGCGAGAATCTTTCTGATTGACTGGTTGAGTATGAAGAAAAACAGAGGCAAGATGGCAGAGAGGATGATAAACCACATCCTGGAGATAATCTTCAATCTTACTGGAGAGGTGAGAGGTTCTGATGTCATCACATTACATCATTATCTATGGGAATAACAGAGGATATGACCGGAGAGGTGAGAGGTTCTGATGTCATCACATTACATCATTATCTATGGAATAACAGAGGATATGACCGGAGAGGGGAGAGGTTCTGATGTCATCACATTACATCATTATCTATGGGAATAACAGAGGATATGACCGGAGAGGGGAGAGGTTCTGATGTCATCACATTACATCATTATCTATGGGGATAACAGAGGATATGACCGGAGAGGGGAGAGGTTCTGATGTCATCACATTACATCATTATCTATGGGAATAACAGAGGATATGACCGGAGAGGTGAGAGGTTCTGATGTCATCACATTACATCATTATCTATGGGAATAACAGAGGATATGACTGGAGAGGGGAGAGGTTCTGATGTCATCACATTACATCATTATCTATAGGGATAACAGAGGATATGACCGGAGAGGTGAGAGGTTCTGATGTCATCACATTACATCATTATCTATGGGGATAACAGAGGATATGACCGGAGAGGGGAGAGGTTCTGATGTCATCACATTACATCATTATCTATGGGAATAACAGAGGATATGACCGGAGAGGGGAGAGATTCTGATGACATCACATTACATCATTATCTATGGGAATAACAGAGGGTATGACCGGAGAGGGGAGAGGTTCTGATGTCATCACATTACATCATTATCTATGGGAATAACAGAGGATATGACCGGAGAGGGGAGAGGTTCTGATGTCATCACATTACATCATTATCTATGGGAATAACAGAGGATATGACCGGAGAGGGGAGAGGTTCTGATGTCATCACATTACATCATTATCTATGGGAATAACAGAGGATATGACCGGAGAGGGGAGAGGTTCTGATGTCATCACATTACATCATTATCTATGGGAATAACAGAGGATATGAGGGGAGAGGTTCTGATGTCATCACATTACATCATTATCTATGGGGATAACAGAGGATATGACCGGAGAGGGGAGAGGTTCTGATGTCATCACATTACATCATTATCTATGGGAATAACAGAGGATATGACCGGAGAGGGGAGAGGTCCTGATGTCATCACATTACATCATTATCTATGGGGATAACAGAGGATATGACCGGAGAGGGGAGAGGTTCTGATTTCATCACATTACATCATTATCTATGGGGATAACAGAGGATATGACCGGAGAGGTGATGGACTCTGGAAATGTCTGTAGTGATATTATTAATGTCTCATCCTCAGGATTACACAGTAGTGAAGACCTCTAGTGATCGCTCTCGGGCCCCTGTGTATGAAGGACGGGGAGGATCCCTGAGCCCAATCCCGGGGCCTCCACCTCACCCCCGGATACATGAGGACATCAATGACCAGAAGATCCTAGAACTCACCAACAAGATGATTGAGCTGCTGACTGGAGAGGTGACACTGCTGGGAATGCTGGGACATTATACAGGACGGCACTGGAGGATTCTGGGTGATGACGGTATCATTGTGTTGTCAGGTTCCTATAAGGTGTCAGGACGTCACCGTCTATTTCTCCATGGAGGAGTGGGAGTATCTAGAAGGACACAAGGACCGGTACAAGGAGGTGATGATGGAGGAGCACCAGCCCCGCACATCACCAGGTAATAGACAGGACTGAATACACCCGGCCTATAATGATCTGTATGTAATAATGATGTCAGTCCTGTCTGTGTGTCCTGCAGGTCTCTCCAGTACGAGGACGACCCCAGAGAGATGTCCCGCTCCTCCTCCTCCTGCACAGGATCCTCAGGTAGATGGAGATCTCCCCTATGATGTGTAGACGGCTGTGACCTCCTTGTGTTCAGTCTTGTTTTCTCCTCCAGTATTAGATGTTTTATACTTGTGTAATGAGAGCGGTGGAGACGGCAGGATCACAGCTGACCACAGACATCACATGTCCGGATCTTATCACCATTATTCCCGCTGACTTCTCACATCATCTGGGACTTTTACTAGATTTTGTTTTGCAGCTTTTGGATCCGGATAAAGATCTGAACAATATTAATGCTCCAGAGAGAAATGTGAGGGGCGATCAGTGGTGTAAAGAGGAGATTCCTACAGATCACCGCCCAGGTGAGCCTCTCTTACATCTATATTCACTTTTGTAGCCAAAAATGTTGATTGATAATAATGTGATCCTGTTATATGTGGTGTCATAGGTTGTAGTATTTATCCAATTTTCAACTAAGAAACCATTGTCTCCTATTAAACTCACATTAGAATACAGAACATGGAAACATAAACCCAAATAACCGTGACTGACAGCCGGGCTTTTCGTACTAAGAACAGAACAGGGAATCTGTTAGATCAAAAATCCATATATGGCGGCCGTCACACGCTACGATATCTTGAAAGATATCGCTTGAACGCGCCTGATTAAAAATCGCGTGAGCGATGTCTGTGCGTGTGACGGCAAGATACGACGAGCGAGAAGTGTTCAAATCGCAAGATCGAGATCTGAGCTCCGGACCTCAGATCTTGCGATGAACGATTTTACAAACAGCTTCTCGATGGTCCACATCGCTGGTGAGTCTGTCTGTGTGACATCTCACCAGCGATGTGAGCGATATTGTAAGCGATCGCGCGTGCACGTGATCGCTTACAATATCGCTAGCGAGATCGTAGCGTGTGACGGCCGCCTATGACTGATATGCTGATACTCGAATTCCTTTCTTTAAGCTCTCTCTATTCATGTATTTCTATTATTAATATTTCCCTCCTATCCTCTGTAAACTTAATCACAGTCAATCTGTCAATCACAGAACCAAAGGAATGAATATTCATGCATCATTACACTGTCCTGCCCTCCTGAGATCTGTATGCTGAGTGACTCATTGCAGAGCAGAAAGGAGGGGGGAAGGAGGTGTGTGCTCTTACAGATCTGCATTGTGTGTATGAGACATATGTGTAGTATGTGCAGTCTGAGATATTTCTATGTGATTATAAGATCATTTGATCATTTGCCCAGCAGAGACACACATTGCATGTCTGCAGGAAAACCAACCTTCATATAATAGAAATCTTACTGATAGCACAGAGCAGCGCAAAACACCCCCCCCTCCCAGCACAGAGGGGAGGGACAGAACACCAGCTTGGGTGGGTGTGGATAATTAAATAACACTTATTCAGCCGGACTATTCCTCTGTAAATATAATGGAGAGGACCAATGCAGGAGTTGCCTGAAGGGTGTGAAAATATTTATCGCATGGAAACTACAAAGTGCACAATAATGATTTTACATGTTTTTAAAAGGTCGGCCCAGGCACTATTCAAGGATAATGTTAGTATCATACTGAAAAATGATAGAGTCCCTCTAAAAAGTGGTGAACAGCCTTTAATAACATTATAGATGAGTCACTAGATAGATTCCAGAAGACGCCTACAGCGAATAAAGGTTTGACCCCCTTTGGTAGGATGTTGGAGGAGGTGGATTTGATGGATGTATGGAGAATGCGGAACCCGACGGCTAAGATATACTCCTGCTTATCCCCCATGTATAACGCATTATACAGAATAGATTTGGTGCTAGATTGGTTCAGTCTGTAGATTACCTCCCCAGATGTTTATTAGACCATGCCCCTGTTGTAATCCGTGTCTAGATAGAACAGAGGAGTGGAGAGTGGGCTCCTTGGCGCTTTAATCCATTTTGGATCACTATTATGTCTGGAACATGTAGAACCAGCTGAAAGAGTTCTATAGAATTAACAAGGGGACAGCATCTAGGGGAATAATTTGGGACGTCTCCAAAGCCTTCCTGAGAAGTCTAAATTAATGTCATAAAAAGCATATTCAAAGCATTTGGGGACACTTTACAGATGGAGGATGCCCGAGCAAAAGGAAAATATCTAGAATCACCTTCAGACTCCAATCTCTCCTGACTGAAGGAGGCGGAGAGGCAGCTGGCCCAACATATCATCTCGAAGGCACAAGACAAGTGATTTTTCCAGAAGCAGACATATTATGAGGAGGGGAGAGGGCAGGACATCTTCTAGCAACCATAGCAAAGGCACAGCAAGGGTCATCCTGCATAAAGGAGATAAAAGGGGAGGATGGCTTGGTGGTTCGGTCATCGGCGGACATACTCGTGGTGTTCCAGGAATTCTTTAGCTCTTTATATAGGTCACTGACGACCTTCTCGGAAAGAGATCTGGATGAATTTCTGCATAATGTCAGACTCCCCACGCTGTCGATATCGGATGCTGCAGTGTTGCAGGCCCTACTTAGTTTGAAGGAGCTGGAGGGGGCCCTTGGGTCCATGACCGACAATAAATCCCCAGGGACAGACTGGCTACCGGCTGAGGTACTCAAATAGTATAGTTGTATTCTGCTGCCTCAGCTACTGAAGGTATATAATGGGGCAAAAGATGTTTGATACTTGCGCTACCTACTGAACAAAGCTACTATCGTAGTGGTACTGTAACAGGATAAAGACCCTTGTCTACCTGAGTCCTGTGGCCCAATATCCGTATTGACCACTGATACTAAGATCTTTGCAATAGTACTAGCAAACTGCTTATCTACAATTATTACTAAGGTTATACACTCAGATTAAACCAGCTTTAGAATAAATCGACTGCAGTTAACATTCGCTGAGAGGTGGCGGACCTTGAGCCCAGGGGGCCCTGGTGCAGCCATGGTGAGGATCGTGGGGGGGGGGGGCGGAGGGGGGCTGTCGGGGGGGCTGTCGGGGGAGAAAGCTGGCGGCCATCGGCGGGTGCATGCAGAGGAGAGGAGGGGCAGGATCAGGCAAGGGAAGCAGGAAGCTTCCTGCTTCCCTTGCCTGACCCTCCTCTCCTCTGACATCGGGTTACGGGGGTAGGCTGGGGGCCCCAGGCTTGAGGGGCCCCCTAGCCGGTCGGGGCCCTGGTGCAGCTGAATCAGCTGCACTACGGTAGGTCTGCCCCTGTCGCTGACTCTATCTCAATGTGCAGCTGCCACAGGAATGTTAGGGAATCCGAGCCATTGTGTCGTTAAATGCAACAAAAGCATTTGACAGCATTGAGCACGTATCTGTGGGCGGTGCTGTCTAGGATGGTCTTTGGAAGGGGATTCATTGATTAGTGAAGTTGCTCGGACTCATTTCACCTATATAGAAGAACAAGGCAGGTGTGTCCCCTATCTCCTCTGCTGTTTGCCTTCACAGTTGAACCTCTGGCGGTGGCGATAAGGATCAAACGTAAAGTGATTTAGGCATAGCTCACTGCATGAAAAGGTAGCCCTATATGTATGCTCCTGTTTCTGATTAAACTCCTTACCGGCGGCAATGTCCATTATCAAGACTACACTACTGTCTAGGTTAGCCATCAACTGCGGTAAATCCTCCCTTATGATAGATGGAGATAGACCTGCTGACTCCGCTGCTTTAGCGGAACAGTTAAAATTAGTAGGTACATTTAAATACTTGGGAATAATCTTCGTGGGAGAGAACATAAAGGATTACGAAAGCCTGAATGTTTTGCCGATGCTCGCCAAATTCCAATACAAATCTACAGCAAGGTGTAAATGGACCTTGTCATTAGTGGGTAGACCGAACCTGATAGTTCTGGTGCCACAGGCGTCATGACTCATAAATAGGCCTGCTTAGTGCAGTTGAATCGTGTCGACTGGGTCATGTCGACCATGTAAATTTTTCTTTTGTATGCATTATTGTTAGGTCCCCTGGCACCGCTCCCCAGCTCACGTCTCCCGGATCGGCATCCTCTGCTCCTCTACCGACCGGGCATCCGGTGTCCAGGCGTACTGTGTCTCGGAACCGTCGCCGGATTCCCTTCCTGTCAGCTGACCACCGGACTCACACATGAGCACATTACAATGGTCGTATTCATGTGACCAATCAGCGGTGCACTAGGTGCACTCCTCCCCTGTGACTCTAGGGGCCGGCACGGTCCAATCTGACACTCCCCTTGACCAAAGGAATATCCAGTCCTGTTGAGCCAGACTCCAATTTTTTCTATTATCCTTGATGTGAGGCCAGAGTGAGGCCGGTGTCTGAGCCCCAGGTGGATGAGCAATAGAGCAACTGGGTGTGCTGGAATCTAGTTTCTATAATAGATATACATACTGCATGTGTCCGTCTGGTTCCCCATACGTATATTCTATCAAATTAATTAATTTTTTAGAGAATTGGAATAGAGGAAGCCCAAGAATCAGTTTGGAAACCCTGCCTCAAAGCCAATGAAAGAGGTGATTTGGCGGTTCTGGACCCATTCCTGTATTGCATCTCCTCACAGTTTCAGTATTTTTGGAGCCGGGGGGGATGGGGTTAGTTTAATCTATGGATCCTCGGTGCGTATGCTGTCATATGTAGTGGGGGATCATACACATATACAGATGCTAGACTCGGGAAGATTCCGGCCTGCCCTGACTCCTGTCGCGCCAAGGTTGGTGTATGTAGACATGGTGCGGAATAAAACTAAAGAATTGTTCGGTATGTTAAGGTGTAAAGAAATATGCTCTGATCTAGACAAACTAGAGATATGAGGAACTAGCTAATATTGTGATATCACAGATCTATACAGATGAACAGCTGAAATCCTTTGAGGAAATCCAAAAGAATTCAACATACCCAATAATAGGTTTGACCAATACCTCCAGCTGCGACACGCCTGCAATTCACAACATAGGATTACTCCATTGTCCCTGATAGTGACAACCTTGCCGATTGACAGGGTGGTAACATCAGGGATAGTACGAGGGGGATTATATCCCTGATCTACAGGGTGGGCCATTTATACATATGCACCTAAATAAAATGGGGATGGTTGGTGATATCAACTTGCTGTTTGTGGCACATTAGTATATGGGAGGGGGAAAACTTTTACAGATGAGTGATGAACATGGCGGCCATTTTGAAGTGGCTGTTTTGGATCCAACTTTATTTTTTTCAATGGAAGAGGGTCATGTGACTCATCAACCTTATTATTATTATTATTATTATTATTATAGAGCACCATTGATTCCATGGTGCTGTACATGAGAAAGTGATATATACAAACAAGTTAAAAATACAATGAACAAACTAACAGTGACAAACTAGTGCAGAGGGGAGAGAAGACCCTGCCCTTGCGGCTTACATTCTACAGGGCAAAGGGGAGGGAAACAGTAGGTTGGGTCTGCTCTGGTGGTGGTGGAGCGCCAGGTCCAGTGGTGGTAGAGTGCGGGTCTAGTGGTGGTGGAGCGCCAGGTCCAGTGGTGGTGAGTTGGCACCGTAGTCATTGCAGGCTGTAGGCTGTTCTGAAGAGATGGGTTTTCAGGTTCCGTTCGAAGGTTCCGAGTGTAGGGGGCAGTCAGACGTTTTTGGGTGCAGAATTCTAGAGAATGGGTAATGCTCAGGCGAAGTCTTGCAGGCGGTTATATAAGGAATGTACAAGCGTGGAGGAAAGGAAGAGGTCTTTGGAGGATCGAAGATTACGAGTTAGATGATAACGGAGGATTAGCTCAGAGATATATGGGGGAACAGATTGTGGACGGCTTTGTAAGTCAATGTTAGTAGTTTGAATTGGATACGCTGGGGAATTGGGAGCCAGTGGAGGGATTTGTAGAGGGGAGAAGTGGAGGAGCAGCGAGGAGAGAGGTGGATTAGTCGGGCAGCAGAGTTAAGGACAGACTGGAGAGGTGCAAGAGTGTTAGCAAGGAGGCCACAGAGGAGGAGGTTGCAGTAGTCGAGATGGGAGATGATGAGGGCATGCACTAGTAGTTTAGTAGATTGAAGGTTGAGGAAGGGATGGATTCTGGAAATATTTTTGAGTTGGAGGCAGCAGGAGGTAGCGAGAGCTTAAATGTGTGGTCTGAAGGATAAGGCAGAGTTAAGGATCACTTTGAGAAAGCGGACTTCAGGTTCAGGGCAAAGTGTGATGTCATTTATTGTGATAGATCAGGTAAGGGAGGTGCGCGAGATGGAGGAAAGATGATGAGTTCAGTTTTGTCTACATTTAGTTTAAGGAAATGAGAGGAGAAGAAGGAGGATATGGCTGATAGACACTCCGGGATTCTGGACAGCAGAGAGGTGATGTCTGGGCCAGAGAGGTAGATCTGAGTGTGATCAGTGTACAGGTGTTACTGGAATCCTTGGGACTTTATGAGTTGTCCTAGGTCGAGGGTATAAGCTTATTGAGAACTTCATAAGAAAAACAATGGCGTGCTTGGTTTTAACATAACTTTATTCTTTCATGAGTCATTTACAAGTTTATGACACTTATAGAATGTGTTCACAGTGCTGCCCATTGTGTTGGATTTCAATGCAACCTTCTTCTCCCACTCATGACACACTGATAGCAACACACAGAAGAAATGCAGCACAGGCTTTCAAGTATCTGTTGTTTAAGATGCTGCACATCTCATATCTTCACAGCATAGACAATTGCCTTCAGATGAGGGATGAGGCAAACTTTTTTGCGAATGGTGAAGTTAACAAATAAAACCCCCACTATTGGTCTGACACTAACCCACAGCGGATAGATCCCTCCAAGACTGCGGGAACACAAACATTGATGGTATGGTGTGGTATATGGGGTACAAAGATAGTGGGGCCATTCTTCATCAATAGAAACTTCAATGCCACTGGATACCTGAAATTGCTCCATGACACTGGGCAGCACATTTCTCTCTAGAATTCCTTGATAGTCTTGAGATTTCATTGTACCCTACACAGATTCAAGACACCCTGTACCAGATGCCGCAAAGCAGCCCCAGAACATAACGGAGCCTCCTTGATGTTTCACAGTAGGGACAGTGCTCTTTTCTTGATACGCTTCATTTTTCCGTCTGTGAACATAGAGCTATTGTGCCTTGCCAAAAAGTTAAATTTTTATCTCATCTGTCCATAGGACATTCTCCAGAAGCTTTGTGGCTTGTTAACATCTAGTTTGGCAAATTCCAGTCTGTCTTTTTTATGACTTTTTTTTTTTTCAACAATGGTGTCCTCCTTGGTCGTCTCCCATGAAATCCACTTTGGCTTAAACAACGACAGATGGTGCGATCTGCACTGATGTTCCTGATGAGCTTGAAGTTCACGTTTATTCTCTTTAGAAGTTCTCCTGCGCTCCTTTGTTACTATTCATTTTATTGATTTTTGATATGTGAATTGACATCAATTTTCCTCCTGTGGCCACATCCAGGGAGGTTGGCTACAGTCCCGTGGGTCTTAAATGTCTGAATAATATTTGCAAATCTAGTCACAGGAACATCAAGTTGCTTGGAGAAGGTTTTATAACCTTTACTTTTAACATGCTTGTCTATAATTTTCTTTCTAATCTTCTGAGACAACTCTTTCCTTCACGTCCTCTGGTCCGTGTTGAGTGGGGTACACACCATGTCACAAAACAGCACAATGAGTATCTGTAGCCCTATATACAGCACAGTGAGTATCTGTAGCCCTATATACAGCACAGTGAGTGTCTGTAGCTCTATATACAGCACAGTGAGTATGTGTAGCCCTATATACAGCACAGTGAGTATCTGTAGCCCTATATACAGCACAGTGAGTATCTGTAGCCCTATATACAGCACAGTGAGTATCTGTAGCCCTATATACAGCACAGTGAGTATCTGTAGCCCTATATACAGCACAGTGAGTGTCTGTAGCTCTATATACAGCACAGTGACTATCTGTAGCCCTATATACAGCACAGTGACTATCTGTAGCCCTATATACAGCACAGTGAGTATCTGTAGCCCTATATACAGCACAGTGAGTATCTGTAGCCCTATATACAGCACAGTGTGTATCTGTAGCCCTATATACCGCACAGTGACTATCTGTAGCCCTATATACAGCACAGTGAGTATCTGTAGCCCTATATACAGCACAGTGAGTATCTGTAGCCCTATATACAGCACAGTGACTATCTGTAGCTCTATATACAGCACAGTGAGTGTCTGTAGCTCTATATACAGCACAGTGAGTGTCTGTAGCTCTATATACAGCACAGTGACTATCTGTAGTCCTATATACAGCACAGTGAGTATCTGTAGCCCTATATACAGCACAGTGAGTATCTGTAGCCCTATATACAGCACAGTGAGTATCTGTAGCCCTATATACAGCACAGTGAGTATCTGTAGCCCTATATACAGCACAGTGACTATCTGTAGCCCTATATACAGCACAGTGAGTATCTGTAGCCCTATATACAGCACAGTGAGTATCTGTATACCTATATACAGCACAGTGAGTATCTGTAGCTCTATATATAGCACAGTGAGTTTCTGTAGCCCTATATACAGCACAGTGAGTATCTGTAGCCCTATATACAGCACAGTGAGTGTCTGTAGCCCTATATACAGCACAGTGAGTATCTGTAGCCCTATATACAGCACAGTGAGTATCTGTATACCTATATACAGCACAGTGAGTATCTGTAGCCCTATATACAGCACAGTGAGTATCTGTATACCTATATACAGCACAGTGAGTATCTGTAGCCCTATATACAGCACAGTGAGTATCTGTATACCTATATACAGCACAGTGAGTATCTGTAGCCCTATATACAGCACAGTGAGTATCTGTATACCTATATACAGCACAGTGACTATCTGTAGCCCTATATACAGCACAGTGAGTATCTGTAGCCCTATATACAGCACAGTGAGTATCTGTAGCTCTATATACAGCACAGTGACTATCTGTAGCTCTATATACAGCACAGTGAGTATCTGTAGCCCTATATACAGCACAGTGAGTGTCTGTAGCCCTATATACAGCACAGTGAGTGTCTGTAGCCCTATATACAGCACAGTGAGTATCTGTAGCTCTATATACAGCACAGTGACTATCTATAGCTCTATATACAGCACAGTGAGTGTCTGTAGCTCTATATACAGCACAGTGAGTATCTGTAGCCCTATATACAGCACAGTGAGTATCTGTAGCGCTATATACAGCACAGTGAGTATCTGTAGCCCTATATACAGCACAGTGACTATCTGTAGCCCTATATACAGCACAGTGAGTATCTGTAGCCCTATATACAGCACAGTGACTATCTGTAGCCCTATATACAGCACAGTGAGTATCTGTAGCTCTATATACAGCACAGTGAGTATCTGTAGCCCTATATACAGCACAGTGAGTGTCTGTAGCCCTATATACAGCACAGTGAGTGTCTGTAGCCCTATATACAGCACAGTGAGTATCTGTATACCTATATACAGCACAGTGAGTGTCTGTAGCCCTATATACAGCACAGTGAGTGTCTGTAGCCCTATATACAGCACAGTGAGCATCTGTAGTCCTATATACAGCACAGTGAGTGTCTGTAGCCCTATATACAGGCCCTCTGACTGATTATAAGATTGTAGACACCTGTGATGATAATTAGTGGACACCCCTTGATATAACATGTCCCATTTGTTCCATTATCTTCAGGGGTACCATCATTTCTGGCCAGGCCGATTTCATGAGTTTAATTTTTAAAAACATTCTATGGAAGCAGGGGTGAAAAGCAACGTCTGACTGTCATTTTCATAGATTTTTTTATTATTACTTGTGTCAGATTGAAATGATTTCTGTGGCTATTGTGGGTTTTTCTTTTCTTAAACGAGGGGAACCAACAATTTTGACCACATGTGTATTTCTGGACCAACCTGTATGAAACAAAGATGATGTCTTTAACTGGAAAACTAACAGAAAAGCCTGGTATTGTAACATTGTGACCTACTGGTCTTTGCTGTGAGATTGTGATCTGTTTTGCAGTCAGATGTATTATTCAGTTAATAAGTAATTTTTTTCTACAAACCTCTCATTTGTAATGTCATAAAACATCAATATAATTACTAATGTTATATTACTAAAAGATAAAATAATTATTTTATTTTTTGCAGATGACTGTACCAGGAGCTCAAAGAAACATCCAATATTGTCACATTTTACAGTAGATGACAAAAATGTCAATATTGAAGACATACCCTCAGCCCCTCATATCCAAAATGTATCATCTGATGTTCTTCAACAGATCCGATCTCCTGATTCATCACAGACTGTAAAGCAAAATAGAAATTACAGACTGTTTGTTGAACAACAAAAAGCTCCCATACGGGAAAAAAACATTTTCATACCCAAAATGTGGAAAATCCTTTACCCATAAATCAAATCTTGTTGGTCATGAAAGAGTTCACACAGGGAAAAAAAACATTTTCATGTTCAGAATGTGGAAAATGTTTTAATCAGAAAAATAATCTTATTAGACATCAAAGAGTTCACACAGGGGAGAAGCCATTTTCATGTTCTGAATGTGGAAAATATTTCACTATAAGTCTAGGTCTTGTAAAACATCAGAGAATCCACACAGGGGAGAAGCCATTTTCATGTTCAGAATGTGGAAAATGTTTTACTACAAAATCACATCTTGTTAGGCATCAGAGAACTCACACAGGAGAGAAGCCATTTTCATGTTCAGAATGTGGGAAATGTTTTAGCCTGAAACATAGTCTTTCAATACATCAAATGAGTCACACAGGGGAGAAGCCATTTTCATGTTCAGAATGTGGAAAATGTTTTATTACAAAACAAGATCTTGTTGGACACCAGAGAATTCACACAGGGGAGAAGCCATTTTTATGTTCAGAATGCGGGAAATGTTTTACTGCGAAACGAAATCTTGTTGAACATCAAAGAACTCACACAGGGGAGAAGCCATTTTCATGTTCACAATGTGGAAAATGTTTTAAGCAGAAAAAAGTTCTTATAACACATCAAATGAGTCACACAGGGGAGAAGCCATTTTCATGTCCAAACTGTGGAAAATGCTATACCCGTAAATCATATCTTGTTGCTCATGAAAGATCCCACACAGGATAGAAGTGATTTATATATTCAGAATGTGGAAAATGCTTCGCTTATCACTCAGTTCTTGTTAAACATGAAAGGTGTCACACAGAGAGAAGCCAGTTTCATGTTCAGAATGTGGGAAATGTCTCTCTGTTAGATCAGATCTTACTAATCAGAGAATTTGCACAGGAAGAGCTACTTTCAAACTTACAATGTGGAAAACCTTATAGCTTTACATCAAGTCTGACTGAACATCAAAGAACTCATGCAAGGTTGAAGTCATTTTTATGTTTTACTTGATATATACAGACCAGGCAGGCGAACTAACGCCCTTGTGACTAGTCACTGGCCTCATTAGCATAGGGAAAAGGAGCTTTGTAACTAGTTTTCTTAAACACTGGTGTTGCCAAATATCATGAGATGGGGATAGACAGGCAGGGAATTTTGACGCATGCATTTGCCTGTACAAAGTTTAGAGGGCTGACCAATTCTTTTCAAGACACTGAAAGCGTGATAAGCATCAAAGGGCTTACACAGTGGAGAAAGTGGAGAAGCCATATGCATGCCCAGAATGAGGGAAAAGATTTGGAAACCAGTTTGTTAAATACTGTATTTCTTTGGAGTATAAAATGCACTTTTGTTCCCCCAAATTTTGGGGGAAAATGGGGGGTGCGTCAGTGGCGGACCGTTAACCCAGTGGGCCATGGTGCAGCCATGTTGAGGGGCGGGGTGCTGGTGGCCGTCGGCGCGGTCGGGTGTGTGCTGCTGGCCGCCAGCGCTGTCCGGGGGGGGGTTGGGTGCGACGTGGTGCTGGCGGCCGGCGCGGCTCCTACCTGGTGAGCCGCGCCTCCTGCTTCCCTTGCCTGACCCTCCTCTCCTCTGACAACTGACAACATCTTACGGGGGTCGGCTGGGGGCCCCCCTGCAGACTTGGAAGGGGCCCCCTAGTCGGTTGGGGCTCTGGTGCAGCTGCATCATGATAGTTCTGCCCCTGGGGTGCGTCTTATAATCTGAATCTACTAGGGGAGGTGCTGTAAGGGAGGTGGGGGGTTCCTTTGGAGCGGTGTCAGGGGGCTGGAGCGGACTGGCGCAGGCTGCAGAGGCAGCCTGTGATCACATGCCCTCGCTCATTATGCTCATATAATATCCACTGCATCGTGCTGTACACTTCTCAGTGCTGAAGCTGTGCTGAGAGATGATTAGGTGGAGGAGTGGTGCATATTAAATGAGCCTGCACTCATCCCCCCATCCTGGACTCATGCACTCATGGTCCCCCATCACTCTATATGCACCCCTGCTGGCACTGACACTAAAATAATAATCGCTTTGAACTCACCTTCCGTCGCCTGCTCCCTGTCCCCAGCTCAGCATTATCTCTTCCTGTGTCTGTGCCCGGCATCCGGTCATGTAACCAGCACAGCACAGTAATGTCACATGATCCGATGCCCGGACACAGAAAAAGGCAACGCTGAGCAGGGAGCGAGTGATGGGGGGTGAGCTCAACTTGTATTATTTTAGTGTGAGCACCAGCAGGGGGCATATAGAGTGATGGGGGGCCATATCCAGGATACGGGATGGGGAGCCATATTTAGGACAACGGGGCGATATTTGCCAGGACAAGAGACATATATACTGATTATAAGACGGACACTAGCATTATAAGAAGGACCCCATTTAACATTAAAAATTATTTTTTTTTCTCTTCACGAAATTTGGGGTGCGTCTTATGAAGTGAAAAATACAGTATCTGAGAATTCACACTGAGAAGAAGCCATATTCATGTTCAGAATGTAGGAGTTTATAGCAATTTACCAGATTCTATCACTGCACTGCCCTTTCACGTCCTAGTAGACGTGCCACTTTCCTTTAGAACGTGAAAGGGCAGTAATTGTTCACCCAGGGCTCCTGATCCGTGGTTGAATACTGTCACACACGTGGGTATGTACCCACTGCACCACAGACCGGGCTTACCCTGGAGGGACGTCACTACGTGTATACCGGGCATTCAACAAAGCCCTGATGGTTAGGTCAGACTTGGCTGCTGGTAACTGAGTCCTGGGGTCAGGTACGCAGATATGGAGCTCGGGATAAAAGGCAGTACAGGATCAGGATCACTGGCAGGGTGGATACTGGTTCTGGTACAGACATTGCGGCTGGTAAAGACTGGTGGTGTGTATCCTTGCAGGTTGTCTAGCATGCCAAAAACACAGCTGCCGTCAAGCCCTGGTGTCAGTGGAGAGGTGTCAGTAATGTTACTAATGACATCACTCATCAGAGGCATCGAGTCACGCAGCGCACAGCATGAGCTGGGAGTGGCTACTGCTCAAGGCGTATAGAGCCTCAGAACGATGCTACATATATCCATCTGCAACTTCCATTCATCCAGCTTTCCTGACTATCTCTCCTAGCAATAGGTATACATCCATCTGCTACTTTCATTCATCCAGCTTTCCTGACTGTCTCTCCTAGCAATAGGTATACATCCATCTGCTACTTTCATTCATCCAGCTTTCCTGACTGTCTCTCCTAGCAATAAGTATACATCCATCTGCTACTTTCATTCATCCAGCTTTCCTGACTGTCTCTCCTAGCAATAGGTATACATCCATCTGCTACTTTCATTCATCCAGCTTTCCTGACTGTCTCTCCTAGCAATAAGTATACATCCATCTGCTACTTTCATTCATCCAGCTTTCCTGACTGTCTCTCCTAGCATTAGGTATACATCCATCTGCTACTTTCATTCATCCAGCTTTTCTGACTGTCTCTCCTAGCAATAGGTATACATCCATCTGCTACTTTTATCACAACCTTGATGTATTTTATTAATATAATATACTTAAATCATCTTACTGTGTCTGATGTGGGATGTTCTGAGGTCATCTTTGGTTTCGAGGTTTTATGAGCCATGTTGGCCAGGAACTCTGTTTATTTGTCTTGTATTCATTGCCTCCTGCTGTCCTGAGTTATTTTGATTGATTGATTAATGAGTTTAATTGACCCAGATCTAAGTAGAAACTCACTATATATTTTAGAGTTGGCTAAGGCTGGCTTCACACTGCAGTTTTTTCACTGATCAGTGTCCATCCAGTTTGTGTGCCAAAACCAGGAGTGTATCCAAAACTTAGAACAGGTGTCAATCTTTCAATTATAGTTTTTCTCTGCAAGTTCCTCCCCTGGTTCCTCTCCTGGTTTTGGCACACAAACTGGATGGACACTGATCAGTGAAAAAACTGCAGTGTGAAGCCAGCCTAAGGGGTGTGTTCATGCGGGGTTGCGTTCATGCCAACGGCATAAGTGCCAACTGTAGAAGTGCCATGAAGTTACACCGGGCAGTAAAACGGGTAAGTCATGCAAGACAAACAAATAGATATGTAACTTGTTCACTTGTGCTGCAAAATGTATTCACTATGTGTATGTGCACCATTTTTATGCTAGCAGCTTGTCTCCTTCATATCTACCGCCCTTTCACACACTCTGCGTGCTCCATCTTCATTAGTCCCTCTCTCCTCCCCTCTCCCATGTACAGCTCTCATACTTTATTTAGAATCTTAAACCACTCAGATCCATTTACGCCGTCCTTACAACATAAGAGTCACCCTCACAAATCAATTAACAATCTACTCACTTTTCTTATTCTCCTCCTAGTTGCAGGGGATATTAAACCTAACCCAGGTCCTTCTCATTATAGTAAGCCTTACTCTTTTTCCCTGCTACATTCAGTTGTTCCAGGAATCTCATTAATATTTCTTGCATGCCTTCTGTCTCCTTTAACTGTGCCCTTTGGAACTCTTGCTCAGCATGTAACAAACTCTCCTACATCCATGACCTTTTTCTTTCACATTCACTTAATCTTCTAGCAATCACTGAGACCTGGATTCAGCAATCGGACACTACTGCTGCTGCTGCTCTCTCATACGGTGACTTGCAATTTTCCCATACTCCCAGACATGAGAACACACCAGGTGGAGGTGTTGGTCTACTCCTTTTTCACCACATTGTGCTTTTCAGATTATCCCATCTGTCCCCTCACTTACCTTCCCTTCTTTTGAGGTACACACTGTTGACTCTACAGGCTTTTCTCCCTGCAAGTGGCAATGGTGTATCGCCCTCCAAGCCCCCCACATCAATTCCTTGATTACTTTGCTATGTGGCTTCCACACTTTCTGTCTTGTGACCTTCCCACTCTCATCATGGGGACTTAAATGTCCTAATTGACAATCCCATCTCTTCATCTGCCTCTCATTTTTTAACTCTAACCTCCTCTCTCGGCCTTTCACAACTTACTCCTCCCTCTCTTGTCCTGACTCTGCCCTAAAACTCTATAATGAAACACCGCAAAGTGCCCTGGATGAAGCTGCACCTCCTACACTTAAAACAACTCGGCAGCGACAGCGGCAACCCTGGCAAACGCTGCAAACATGGTTCCTCCAGCGGTGCTCCAGGTGTGCAGAATATCTGTGGAGAAAATCCAAACTTGCTGAAGATTTCATCCATTAGAAGTTTATGCTGAAAACATACAACATCGCCCTTCACCTCTCCAAACAAGCTTTCTACAACACCCTTATCACATCACTAGCCAACAGTCCAAAACGATTATTTTTACTTTCTACTCCCTCCTTAGGTCAAGAGTACAGGCCCCAACCACCAGCCTCAGCGCTGACGATCTGGCCAACTATTTTAAAGACAAAATTGACCACATACGATGGGAAATTTCCTCACAGCCTCAGAACATCATGCATTCTCCTCCCTCCTGCACTTCATCCAACTCACTTTCGGTCTTTGATCCAGTGACAGAGAAAGAAGTCACCTGGCTCCTTGCATCTTCTCGCCCTACTACCTGCACCAGCGACCCTATTCCCTCACATCTTCAATCTCCTTCCCCAGCTGTCACATCTCACCTAACTAAAATACTATCTTTCCCTCTCATCTGGTGTTTTCCCCTCCTCCTTCAAACATGCCAGCATTCACCCATTATTAAAAAAACAATCCCTCAACCAGAACTCTGCTGCTAGCTATCACCCCGTCTCTACTTCTCCCCTTCATCTCTAAACTCCTAGAATGCTTGGTCCACTCCAGTCTGAGCCGCTATCTCTCTGACAATTTTCTTCTTGACCCTCTACAATCTGATTTCTGCACCTCACACTCTACTGAAACAGCCCTCACTAAAGTCTCTAATGATCTACAGCTAAATCTAATGGTCACTACTCCCTACTGATCCTCCTGGATCTCTCTGCTGCATTCAGTACTGTGGATCACCAGCTCCTTCTCTCTATGCTCCACTCTATTGGGCTTAAGGACACCACTCTCTCCTGGTTCTCCTCCTACCGCTTTTACTGCTCCTTCACTGTATCTTTCGCCGACTCCTCTTCTTCTCCTCTTCCCCTCACGGTTGTGGTTCCTCAGGGTTCAGTCCTAGGTCCCCTTCTCTTCTCTCTATACACTGCCCCTATCGGACAAACCAGTAGATTTGGTTTTCAGTACCATCTCTATGCTGACGATCCACAGTTATACACCTCTTCTCCTGACATCACCCCCACATTACTACAAAATACCAGTGATTGTCTGCTGTCTCTAACATAATTTCTTCTCTCTACCTTAAACTGAATCTGTCAAAAACTGAACTTCTCGTGTTTCCTCCATTTACTAATCTTGCGAAACCTAATATTGCCATTTCTGTACGTGGTTCTATTGTTACTTCTCAGCAGCCGCCCGCTGTCTTGGGGTTATATGTGACTTGGATCTCTCCTTCACTCCCCACATCCGGTCACTCGCTCGCTCATGTCACCTACACCTCAAAAATATCTCTAGAATTCGACCTTTAATTACTATTGACTATGCAAAAACTCTAATTGTCGCCCTTATTCATTCTCGTCTGGATTACTGCAATTCTATGCTAATTGGTCTCCCTCTTATTAAACTCTCTCCTATCCAATCCATCCTGAATGCAGCAGCCAGGACTATATTCCTCTCCAAGCACTTCATTGATGCCTCTATCCTGTGCCAGTCATTGCACTGGCTGCCCATCCGCTACAGAGTACAATATAAAATTATCACTCTCACCCACAAAGCTCTGCACAGTTCTGCTCCACCCTACATCTCCTCTCTCATCTCTATCGCCCTACACGTGCCCTCCGTTGCGCAAGTGACCTAAGACGGACATCATCTACAATCCAAACCTCCCACTCCCGTCTCCAGGATTCTCACAAGCTGCACAAATTCTCTGGAACGGATTACCAAGAACAATTTAATTAATTCCAAATATCTACAGCTTTAAGTGAGCGTTAAAAACACATCTCTTTACACTAACCTACCACCTCACCTCATGTATGTAATTATTCCCATTCTGTCCCTCTCCAAATCTGGCCTCTTGTATCATCTTTCTACACCCCCATGCATTTTATAGTACTTTATCTGTACTTGTACAGATCCTGGCTTGTGAACGGTTTCTGCAGCATTATGTGAATCCCCTATTTATTATACTGATAGCTGGACCATATATGACAGCATTTGTTACTATTACCTTTTGTGTCTCCCCTATTTCCTCATAGATTGTAATCTTGCGAGCAGGGACCTCACTCCTAATGGGCTCAATGATGTATATATTTATTTTTTGTCTCGTATGGCCTGTACTGCATTATATTTGTATTGTCTCATATTGTATTGTATATTATCTTATTATTGTATCATTATTGTATTCTATTTTATTCTATATTATTGTATTGTACCGTATACCCTTTGAATTGTAATGTGCTGCAGATTATGTTGGCGCTATATAAATAAAAAATGATTATTATTATAACATGCACTTTGATCGTTAAGGAACGTTGTGGGAACTGCTGGACTACATCGGACCTGGCTGGGAACTTTGCTTTCTAATAAATTGGTGAATGAGGGTCAGTCTCTTGTTTCTATCTCTTTTTATGTCCGACTGGTTTCCTTCTCTGGACTACATTGGATTCCCTGGCCGACGTTGGACATGCATGTTTTGTTTTGTTTTTTTTTCAATAAATTGAACCAGGCAAAGTCTCGAGGAGTGTTTTTTTTTTAAATCTATCATCTGCCATCTGTTAAAACCAGACTTGATTTTATTAATATATTTATTTGACTAACAGTATATTAAAATGTAGGTATCTATCTATATATATGTGTTCAAGGCATCTCAAGGAAGGCTGACCATCTACAAGAAGGACTAATGACATGGACAATCTTAAAAGACAATGACTATTTCTTATTGTTTATGCAACCTAACATATGCAACTGCATCTTTTATTATTGTCCATATAGACCAATTAACCGAAAAAATATTTTTTGTAAGCATTATGATGTCTTTTCTTAATAATACGCACATGATGAGTCCTAAAATATAAGCGAATATGACGGTATTTAACACCATCGCACAATGGAAATTGGGAAGAGCTGAGGTCAAGTGCCAGAATTGGGGCATGTATTGTGATTCTTTACTCCTGGGGCAGCTGCAGGCTGGTATCTTTAGGCTGGGAAGGGACCAATAACCATGATCCTTCCCAGTCTAATACCAGCTGTCACCTTCATTTTTCCGATTTCATAAAATAGGCGGGATGTCATGTCATTTCATTTATTTAATCATAAAAAGTTTTCCAATAGGTTCCACAGGGAGCAAGGTATTATGTGTTGTAGGTTATCTATCATCTTTCTTTCTATCATCTTTTCTGCCAAGGGACATTTGGTAAATTTCTCAACTAGCTCATAGGAAGGTCAATTTTATAGCTTCTCTAAACAGCCAAACTATTTTCAGCTGTGCTAACATACTTGTACAAGGGTTTTCTAAACATCCATTAGCCTTCTTACACAGTTAGCAAACACAATGTACCATTAAAACACTGGAGTGGTGGTTGTTGGAAATGGGCCTCTATATACCTATGTAGATATTGCATTAAAAACCAGACGTTTGCAGCTAGAATAGTCATTTACCACATTAACAATGTATAGAGTGTATTTCTGATTCATTTAATGATAGCTACATTGAAAAAAAAAAAGTGCTTTTCTTTCAAAAATAAGAACATTTCTAAGTGACCCAACACTTTTGAACGGAAGTGTAAATTAATATTTAATAAAATAAAAAATATTAAAAAATAAAAAATAAATGAGGTGTTGTGATCAATGGGTAGGTAGTGGTGGTGTTAGTGCAAAGGTGATTAATTATTTAAAATGGCAATATTGGTGTCTGAAATTGATTGATGCGAGTACAAGAAAGAAAAAAAGATGGGAAGAATGTTGAAATGTGTGTAGACACAGTTATAAAGAAAGGACTTTATTATAATATATAAACGGCAACTAATTCATTAGGGACTGTATTAGATAATATCAAAAGTTGGATAACTATATGTATAAGAACAAATTAATTGTGGGTGTCATATACAAGTAAGAGCAAATAAAAAATACAGACATTTTGACAAAAAATTTTATTATATAAAAAATATTTAAATATATATATAAATAAAAACGTGTATTTAATATTGAATAGAAAGCACAGTTTTTTAATAAAAACTCATTAACAATTTACTATAAAAATAAAAAAGGAAAATAAAAAAGAGAAATATAAAAGTTCCAAAAACATGGTTGCAAAACCAGAGATTAAAAAACATGTTCACAAGGTATGAGAAATTGTGTCATTCTATCAAAAAAAGGTTGTCACTCGAAAACTGCTGGCAACCTTAAGTGTATGTGTGCAGTGATTCTAATAGACATTTATGTGGGACTTACGAGCCTCCTTCACTAGCACCATACCCCCGCACCTATCGGGTGCTACCCATTGAATCTCATACTAATTCCAAGTTGGGGATCACGAGTTTGGAGGCAGCTGCAGGAGTGTTGGGTATCGAGGGTATCAGAAAAAAGGAACTAAACAGTATTTTTTCTAAGTTAATAACTAGGGCTAAAGAACTGTTCAATATGGAGCAAAATATATATATTTTAATAGGGTTTCCCAATCGCTGTCTCAGTAAATGAAGGCCAAATCAGGGTAATATATTCCGGATTCCAACTTAAAAATAAAAGAACAAATCCTATAGAAAGTAGTCCCACTCTGTAATTAGATTATTTCAGTTACTAGGTTTAGTCCCTTGGGTTTTAAGATGTCCAATTTATATATACAGCAATGAAATAAGCAGCACAGCTCTGTTTGGGTGCAAATCAGTCCAGTTTCTCTTCCTCCTCACTGGTATACAATAAACAAAATGACTGCAGCACTCCTTATCTTCAATCCAAATGCCTTTATGGGCCTTCAGGTGTATGTGGGACGTTTCGGGAACATCTCCCTTCCTCTAGCCATAGGCTAGAGGAAGGGAGATGTTCCCGAAACGATAGGCTAGAGGAAGGGAGATGTTCCCGAAACGTCCCAAATACACCTGAAGGCCCATAAAGGCATTTGGATTGAAGATAAGGAGTGCTGCAGTCATTTTGTCTATTGTTCAATTTTTATATATCCAATATTTCTCTCTTTTGTTAAGAGTGTCCATTCTGTTATTCACATCCACAGAATATGATCTATTTCTGTTATTTTTAAGCATTTGTGATCTCTATTGTGGACATTATTAAAATGATGTGATACTCCATGTTGCAAAAAAATATTCGACCTATGCTTATAGAGGTGCAGGTTGCAGACGCTGCACTGTCCACCCCACATATTGTAAGTTACATGGACACTCAATCATGGAAATGACGAAGATGGAAGTACAGTTCATATTGTTTCTGCTTAAGAAACTTTCTTTTGTTATATTGGATCTGAAAGTGCTGCCAGTCTGGGTCGATCGGCAACACAAACATTTGGCTATGTAACACTTGGATACTCCCATAAATGTGTTAGACCTGACATTGGTGATACATGAATTGGTGACTTTCTTTAACCGACTAGAGGCTATAATGTTTATGATGCTGGGGGCTCTGCGGAATGTAATAGCTAAATGGTTGGATAATATCCATGGTCTAATTATAGTGGCTACTACTGTGTAAATTCTGATGATTAGCGAGATCTCATCTAACAGTGAAACATTTCCCACATTCTAAACATGAAACTGGCTTCTCTCTCTGTGCGACCTTTCGCGTCTATCAAGATCTGACTTATTGGTAAAGCATTTTCCACATTCTGAACATAAAAATGGCTTCTATCTTGTGTGAGATCTTTCATGTTTAACAAGATATGGTTTACGGGTATAGCATTTTCCACATTTTGAGCATGAAAATGGCTTCTCTCCTGTGTGACTCATTTGATGTGTTATAAGAATATGTTTCTGAATAAAACATTTTCCACATTGTGAACATGAATATGGCTTCTCCCCAGTGTGAATTCTTTGATGCTTACTAAGAACACTTTTCACATTAAAACATTTCCCACATTCCGAACATGAAAATGGCTTCTCCCTTGTATGAAATCTAAGATGTTCAACAAGATGTTGTTTCACAGAAAAACATTTCCCACATTCTGAACATAAATACGGCTTCTCCCCTGTGTGAATTCTCTGATGTTTAACGAGATCTGGTTTCGTAGTAAAATCTTTTCCACATTCTGAACATGAAAATGGCCTCTCTCCTGTGTGAATTCTCTGATGTTTAACAAGATCCATTTTTGTAGTAAAATCTTTTCCACATTCTGAACATGAAAATGGCTTCTCCCCTGTGTGAATTCTTTGATGTCTAACAAGATCTGGTTTTAAACTAAAACATTTTCCACATTCAGAACATAAAAATGGCCTCTCCCCTGTGTGAATTCTCTGATGTTTAACAAGATCTGGTTTCGTTGTAAAATCTTTTCCACATTCTGGACATGAAAATGGCCTCTCTCCTGTGTGAATTCTCTGATGTTTAACAAGAACTGGCTTCATGGTAAAACATTTCCCACATTCTGAACATGAAAATGGTTTCTCTCCTGTGTGGGTCAATTGATGTGCTATAAGAGTATGTTTCTGGCTAAAACATTTCCCACATTCTGAACATGAAAATGGCTTTTCTCCTGTGTGAATTCTTTGATGTCTAATCAGACAATTTTTCTGATTAAAACATTTTCCACACTGTGAACATGAAAATGTGTTCCCTGTGTGAAATCTTTCATGACTAACAAGATCTGATTTACGAGTAAAGCACTTTCCACATTCCTGACATGAAAATGGCTTCTCCCCAGTGTGAATTTTTTGATGTTGAATAAGAGTTGTTTTTCGGGAAAAACATTTTCCACATTCTAAACATGAAAATGTCTTCTCCCCTGTGTGAATTATATGATGTCTATCCAACCCTGATTTCCTGGTAAAACATTTGCCACATTCTGGACATAAATATGGCTTTCCTCTTATGGGAGCTTTTTGATGTTCACCACCCAGTCTGTAACTTCTATTTAGCTTTACAGTCTGTGATGAACCAGGAGATCGGGTCTGTTTAAAAGGATTAGACGATACATTTTGGATATGAGGGGCTGAGGGTATGTCTTCAATAGTGGCAGCTTCCTCATATGCATATGGAATAGTACTGCAATCATCTGCATTAAAATGTGACGATATTGGATGTCCCTGTGACCTCCTGGTATAGTCATCTGCAAAAAATAAAAGTAATCATATTATCTTTTAGTAATTTAACCTCAGTAATCATATTGATGTTTTACGACATTACAAATCAGAGGTTTAAAGAAAAAAAAACATTTATTAACTAAATAATACATGTGACTGCAAAACAGATCACAATCTCACAGCAAAGACCTGTAGGTCATGATGTTCCAATACCAGGCTTTTCTGTTGCAGTTTCAATTAAAGAAATCATCTCTGTTTCATACAGGTTGGTCCAGAAATATTTGGCCAGCGACTGAATCTTCGTGATTTCAGCTCTGCAGGCCACGGTTTTTGATTTTTCTTTATCATATATTTTTTATTAAACATATAACAAAAGCAAACTGTACAATGCTTATTGAGTCTGGTAAAAGAAATTTGTCTCGTATTTTCTCAAATGTCTTGAGCTTCTGGTTATGCAGCAACTGATAAATATATTGCATCTCTCGACTTTACCAATCCTTTAGTTCTCCCATCTTACAGAACTCAGACAGTCTCGTATTATACCATACTGGGGAATATATAGTCAACTCTGTCACATCTCTACTTTGCTTGACTTTACCCAACATTCTAAGGACTAACTGTAAAGTAGGAAATCTCCTTTCCAACTTCCCAAAGGATCCTGTCTCTAACCACATGGCCAACGGAGACCTACCCAACAAAAGGTCTAAAATAGCCTGCAGAAACCTCTCTTTTGCTCTGTTTCCCCATCCCCTAATAAGTTGGCTCTGCGATGAAAGGACACATAGCCATGGATTCGGCAACGCTAGGCCACCATCTTCCTTAGGTCTTTGTAGGACCTCCAGGTCAATCCTGGGCTGCTTACTCCCCCATGTCAGGTCTCTAAACATGGAGTTAAGTCACTAAAAGACAGACTGAGGGATCCAAATGGGAGAGTTGTGTAGCATGTACAATATCTTCGGCATTAGCACATCAGCACTATTTTTATAAGGTTAATCGGGCCCACCACCGAGAAATTCATCCTGCACCATGCTATTGCCTTATCCTTCAACTTTCTCAGAAGTGGCTGGACATTTAAGTCTCATATAGTCAGTCAAAATCAAATTGCTATTTGAATTCCTAAATACTTAAATTGTTCTACCAACTTAAGCTGGGTATCGCCATTATTACAGAAAAGCTCCATCACTTCCGTCATCTATCCTCATGACATTTGACTTGTCCCAGTTAATTTTTTACCCTGACAGGCCTTCAAATCTTTCTATGATATCAATGGCGCCACTCAGGGACTTTCCGGAATCCTGCAGAAACAACAAAATGTCTGCATAGAGTGTGATCTTGTTCAGATCTTTTTAGCGGTAGAGCCAATGGCTCTACCGCTAGAGCAAATAATAGTGGAGAGAGGGGGCACACCAGTCTTGTACCCCTATATACATTGAACCCAGATGACACCTCTCCGTTAACTCTAATTCTTGCTACCGGGGAAGAGTACAATAATTTAACCCATGTGATGAAAACCGGGCCAAACCCCATTTGTCTAAGTACCAGCAACAAATATCCCCATTCCACGCTATCAATATGCGATGCGACGGTCACGGCTTTTGGAGCTGTATGCAGGCACGAGTGCTCTGTGCAGCGACCCGCTCACATCTCTGGTCAGGCCACGCCCCCCACGATTTTTGATTTATAATTAAACAACTGATGCAATTCAAGTGGAGACTGAAGAAAAATATCCTGTGAATTGGAACCATTTTTCTACAAAGGTTACACATTTCAGAGGCTCAAAAGTAATTGGACAAATTTACCATAAATTAAATGTTCATTTTTACAGAATCCTTTGCAGGCAAGTCAGAGTTTTTGTGCGTCATATCTGGATGTTACCTAATGTTAATCTGGTTACTGCTGTAACCCCCTCCAAGAAGCAAAATTTGCCTACATTTACTACCAAACCTTAGCATTGATTATAGGGATATTGTCGCTCTTATGCATGGGTTCCTCCCTATTCTAAATCAGGATGAAATACTTTTCCAAATCCTGAAGGAGGGGTACAGACTTGTTCCTAAACGTTTCAGGAATTTAGCAATTTAGCTAATGTGCTATCCTCCAGACTATATAGCAGAAATGAGTGCCGGCCAACTTGTTGAGGTATAAGGGTATGTGCCCAGGGTTAAGATTTTGCTGCGTTTGAGTTCAGGTTTTGCCTTGGTTTTATCTAAATATTAAATCTATGCTTATCTAATCCTGTGTTTTTGGTTTCCATCAAAACTTATGTTTCCACTTTCTGCAGAGAAATAAAACCAATGTGTGTGAAAGCTTTTCCTTGATCACATAGGTTTTGTGCGAAAACCAAAAACGAAGGAGTAGATTAGCATACATTCACATAAAACCATGGCAAAATCTGACCTCAAACTCAGCAAAACCTTATGTGGGCATACACCCTTATGGTACCATCATACGCTAGGATCTCGTTAACTGTATCGTTGAAACATCACGGATTTGTGATCGTTCAAAAGATATCGTTTGTGCGTCGTTGCGTGTAAATGAACGATGTTGGAAGAAAAAATCGTTGGATCGTTCATTAAAAATTTGAGATCCTGACCTCAAATCTATCGTTCGTCATCCAATTAACGTTCTGGGAAGTAGTTTTCACCAAGTAGCTAGCGCGTTGCCAAAGTTAAGATCGTTAACGATATCCTTGCGTGTGACAACGCACCAACGATGTCGGAAGGATCGCGGTCACGTGACATAGCAAACGATATCGTTCACCTATATCCTAGCGTGTGACGGTACCATTAGGGTTCTTTTGTGTGTGAGAGGAAAGAAATGCAATCTGTGTAGATTTGTTGAAAGAACTGATACTTTTAGAAATAATTTTACTACTAAAGTCTCCAACTAGAACTCTTAAAAAGAGGATGGCAGAGAACATTTCGGCGGAGAATTGCAACTCGCAGATGTTTGTCTGGCGTTTCTAGGCATTTTATGGATGAGCATGGTGAAAATTGTCAGTTCCCTAAAGGTACCTTTACACACTGCAAGTATCACCGGCGATCGGTAGCAGCCAAACGTGCGCGTGCACGTTTTTGACGGTTGCTACCGAACGCCGATGCCGCATGTACACACCGCAATTGCGCCCTCAACCTAAGGGAACGTGGCTCCCCGGAAGTTGAAACAGATCCTGCGGGAAACATCCGGTTGAATCCCTACGCCGCTTCGCGCGCTGCAATCACTAAGGGAATGTGGGCGTACCTGTGCAGTGCCGCAAGAACATAGGCGTGATAGAGTTGTGTATTCTGCGCCCCAAACACGCTGATTAGACAACGCAATAGCATCATGATTGGCCAGCCTGCGCAGGAAGGCTGGCTAATACATGACGCCATTGCAATTGTGTAGTGTGAATGGACAGCTCTTCAAATATGGCGCCCTGTGAAGGGACAGCCAATGGAAAAACAGTAGCCCTCACCAATCATCGCTAATGGGGCGCGGTATCCAGCACGCCTCTGGGAAATCACTAGGCGACGCAGATTCCATCCCTATCGCCCGTTCACACGCCAAAACCAGGGCAATTCACCTTCTGAGTTGCCTCTGGTTTTAAAACAATGCTCTGAAACTGCAACTGGGAGCACAATTACACGCCGCAGCTTTATAGCAATTTCAAGGCAACTGTGACGGAAATCCCGATTGCCTCTCAGTTGCTACACCGCAGTTTCGGCGTGTAAAGGTACCTTTAGGGTAAAAGGAATACAGAGATTGATGCAAACGGTGAGGGGCAGTGATTGGGAGCACGCCCTGCACTGCCGTGAGGCCTTCTGGATTTTGGCGTTGAATGCGCTCTTCCCAGAGGGCTGCAATTATCGCACATATCAGTTGTATTTTTATTAAAGAACAAAAACTATTAGTGGTCTCTGATATAACCCCATGCATACAATGATGAGGGGAAAAGTCTATCTTTAACATTGCTCATGATAGTTCTATTGCATTGTTTCTCCGAGTGAACATTTGTCCAAAATAATGGCTCATTTTTCCTTAAGCTTTTGATATATATTTTTTTCAAATAGGAAATAATTCTAGGAATTATCAAATTTGTTCTCTTTTTTTTTCTAGTGAAGCATGATATTCCCTTGGCCAACGTATGTATTCATCAGGTCATGCAGCAGCTGATTTAATGAGGGGGTGGGGATTTTTGTATATATGGTGCATAATGTGTAGTTAGTTTTATGCCTGTGATCAAGGACTTTTGTCCGAAACGCGTATGATGTTGTGGGGCTGTGTCCCCTACATTGGATGTTTTTATATTCTGCATAAATTAATAAAGAATTGGTGAGCCCTTTTCCCTATCCCCTATTTTCCATATCTTTATTCTACTGGTCATATGCGGACGTCAATAAAAACGAGGTGGAGACTCTTCCCCCATAAAGGTCATACAACTGCCCCATCGACTTGATTCCGGGTGCTACTCCCCTGAGGGGGCATATACATCCTCTGACACCCACAGAGACAAAAGCCATATCCAAATATGTAAGGGAGAATCTAGCCAAGGGATTCATCCAGGAATCCTTCTCCTCAGCAGGCAATGGATTTTTTTTTGTCAAGAAAAAGGACTGGCCTTGTATTGACAGGGGTCTTCACCAGATTACATCAAGAAAAAGTATCCTCTGCCCCTCATTCCAGAGCTGGTCGACCGGTTCATGGGAGGCTGGATCTTCTCTAAGTTGGATTTGCGAGGAGCATACAACCTGGTCCCCATCCGACAGGGTGACGAATAGAAGACTGCCTTTAATACCCGGGACGGCCATTATGAGTACCTGGTCATGCCCTTCGGTCTCTGTAATACACCTGCAGTCTTCCAGAAATCTGTCAATGACATTTTCCGAGACCTCCTATATACTAGTGTGGTGTTGTATCTGGACGATATCCTGGTCTTCTCTTCAGATCTGCCTGCAAATAGGAGAAATGTCTGCCAAGTCCTGTAGAGAATCAGGGAGAATCACCTATTTGACAATTTTGAGACGTGTATCTTAGGTCAAGCCTCTCTTCCCTTCCTGGGGTACAACACCTCTGATACTGGGTTGAAGATGGATCCTGAGAATGTATCCTCCATCCTCAGCTGGCCTCTTCCAGTAAGAACTAAGGCAATCCAGCAGTGTCTAGGCTTCGCTAACATATACAGACAATTCATCCCACACTTCTCCTCTCTGACAGCTCTGATTTAGGCCATGAGCTGTAAGGGCGTTAACCCTGGACTCTAGAGGGTAAGGATGCATTCCAATCATTTCAGCAATACTACGCTTCTGCTCTGGCACATCACAAGCCCAAGGTGAACAAGCAGTTCTTTCTGGAGATGGATGCTTCTTCCTCAGGAGCCAGAGCAGTGCTCTCATAGAAGTCCTCCTTGGGGCGATGATTACCTGCAGATTCTTCTCCAAGGTCTTCACCACCCTGGAACGTAACTACTCCATAGGAGATCAAGAGTTGGTGGCCATTAAACTGGCTCTACAGGACTGATTGTTTGCCTAGAGGGGGCTGTTCATCCTTTGGTGATTTACATAGTCCATCTTTTTATGGTCTATCTTCAGTCAGCGCAGAGACTGAATTGTTGGCAAGCCAGGTGATCGCTATTCTTTGCCCATTTCTGGCCAGGGAATAAGAACATCAAAGCAGACGCACTCTTGAGGTCTTTCCTACCATCTAATCAAGAAGAGGAGTCACAACATATTGATCCTGCCAAGATGATCACTGTGGCCCAGATAAACACGTCTATGCTTCCGCCAGGAAAGACCTTAATTTCGGAGGACAATAGGAAGAGGACCATGCAGTGGGGTCACTCATCCAAGCTGGTCGGTCACACCAGGCAGAAGACTCTTCTCATCTCTTAACATTCATTGGTGGTCTTCTCTTTGCCAGGACATTGTGGACTTCGTTGCCTCCTGCCCTTCCTGTGCCCGGAAAATACCCCTAAATGGCTTCCATCTGGTTGCTTGCTTCCTCTTCCAGTGCCTTCCACTGCCGTTTCATCTGGATGGACCGTTTTTAAAAAATGTCACACTTCCTCCCTCTGTCTAGTCTATCGTTGGCTCCTGTACTGGCAACACAAATTCATAGCACACATCCTCAGACTAAATTGCTTTCCTTGACACATCATATATGACAGAGGAGTTCAATTTTGGAGGGGCGATCTGTAAACTCCTTGAGGCGTCTGTGGATTTCTCCTCAGCCCATTATCAACAAACCAATGGCCAGGTATAGCGAATTAATAAAATCTCGACTTCCATTTTTCCAATGTTCATCACAGTGACTGGGTCAGGCTGCTTCCTTGGGCGAAATTTTCTTACAATAATCAAACCAGCGAATCTTCTGCAAAATCGCCACTTCTTTTATTTTATGGATAACAACCAAGTATTCCTCTTCCAGTGGCCTCTGCTTCTGGCATCCCTACAGCGGACGCTCTCTCCAGAGAATTCTCCTAAATCTGAGAGGAGGCTAAAGTCACTCTCGAGAAGGCTTTGGTACGGATGAAAAAACATAATCGGATTTATGATGTCTCTTATGAATTGAAGCTTCCAACCTCACTTCGCATAGTAAATTCCGACCATGTCTCTCGCCTCAAACCTGTGGTCCTAAGTCGCTTCATCAGTGATCCTGGTACCTCACCTCAGCCAGTGTGTTCCATGATCATCTTCAAGTTGAGAGATATCCTGGCCATGAGAAAGTTAAAAGGTAAAATCCTTTTCAGATTGACGTGAAGGGCTTCAGTCCTGGGATCATGAGAACCTTGGGAAAATATTGATGCTCCATGCATCTTAGATTTCTTTCTGGCCTAAAAAAGAGGGGGCATAAGGGGGGTACTGGCATACTGGACTTCTCTTATCAGGGACACAGCCATACTCATTGCCCTCCGGCCCTTTTGTTCACGCCTGCTCCCGAGGTCCTTGCATGACGCTTAAGGCACAGCCGTGCTGCTCTGCCCTCTCATAAAGGCCCAGTGTACCCTGACCTGGAAGTGCCTCTCAGCCAATGGCTGAGTGGCACCAGGTATTTCAGGCAGCCTTCCCTATTGGGAGGTGCCTATTTAACGGATTAAGTTAGCTTTGTCTTCTTTAGTTAGTTGTCAGATCCCCTATTCATGCTGCGACTTGTTGCTGTTATTAACTAGTCTTGTGTCTCCTTTCCTGCAAGTTACCTGCTTTGCCCACCAGTGCCTACCAGTGACCGCCAACTACTACCATCTGCTGTGCCCACCTGTGCCTACCAGTCACCACCTACTACCACCATTAACTGTCTCAGCACATGCATTCGCTTCTGCACCCATCTCTGAACTCTGTGCTGTGGTGTCAGCCTGCCAGGGCACCGGGATCCCCTGGGGCTGCCCTTAGTCACTTCTATAAACAGAAGCCAATGTCCACCTGCTGTGGTTTTAGTCAAGCCTCAGTCCTGTTCGGGGGTGCACATCAAGGTCAGTGACCAGTATCTTAGGTTCAGTGGATTCACTTCCCTCAGGAACAAAGGCCACCTCATGTCTGTTCCGATCCCACCTTCTAACACTCTCCGTGTTTCTACTCATTGGTGGTGATACCTCTCCAAATCTTGGCCCTCCTCACTACATCCCCACTGTGATTTCTAACCCCCATCCACGATCTATCTGGAATTTTCGCACCCTTACTAACCTTACACCCATTCATCCAGCCCCTTCTCCCCCAGTCCCCCTATCAGGAGCCCTATGGAAGGCTTGCTCTGTCTGCAAACAAACTTTCATACATAAATAGCATCTTCATGACCAACAAACTCTCCTTCCTCAGCATCCCTGAAACCTGGCTCACCTTCTCTGACTCAGCCTCTCCAGCTGCACTTTCTTATGGTGGATTCCATCTTTATCAATTCCCCACCCCAGCAACAAGCATGGTGGAGGAGTTGTTTTTTTTCCTTGTCAGATAACTGCTCCTTCACCCAAATTCCACTGCCACCCTCCATTACTCCCCACTCTTTTGAGGCGCACTCTGTTCACATCTACATTCCCTCCAACCTCCAACTGGCTGTCATTTATCGCACCCCAGGACCAGCCACAACCTTTTTTAATAAGTTCACTACCTGACTACTTCAATTCCCTTCCGATTACATCTCCACTTTCATCATTGATGACTTCAACATCCTTAATGACAGTTCCCACTTAGCCGTTTCTAAACTTTAACCACTCACTTCCTCCTTCGGCCTCTCTCAATGGTCCTCCGCAGCCACTTACAAAGATGGCCACATGCTGAACCTCATCATCACCCATCTCGTTTCCCTATCTAACTTCTCTGACTAACTTCACCTCCTGTCCGACCACAACTACTTACATTCTGTTTTCTCTCCTCTTCTAGTACGCAACCCCCACTCCACAAGCTCACTCATCCTTGCAGAAACCTCAAACACCTTGATTTATACTCACTCTCTGAGTCTCTTCTCCCTTTTGCAGACATAAGATTCTTTACACAATGCAGATACTGCTGCTGGTTCATAGAACACCACAATACCTGCAGGTCTTGAATCGATTGCCCCCTCAGGCATACCAATCTACAGGCAACATCAGCTTGACTAAACAACGAAGGTGGAATTCCAGGGTTGCTGAGCGGAGATGGAAGAGATCCCATTCCACTAAGCAATTCATCACATACAAACATTCCCTCACTGTGACACTGGGCGAAGGGAGACACTCAGCACAGAACAGCGAGGGGGTAAAAGAAATCCCTGATGCTAAGGGCAAAGGGGAAATGGTGACCCCCTATAAACACTAGCGCTGACATCTGGTTCCCCTATCAACCCTATACAGTCTCTGCAACTGTCACCGTGTAGGATACTTCTTTACTGTCTGTCACTCAACAAAGCTTACATAGGGATCAGACAAGGTGAACACTGGTCTACCTAGCTAACAACTAAAGGAAAACACCAAGGAGACAAACAAGGGGGAGAGGTAGGAACCATAGCTGAACGAAGAGAAAGACAGCAAACTACACCAGAAATCCTGGATGCTCTGCAAAGCCAGCATGGATCACCAACTCCAAACACGCTATCACCAGCAATGCATCAAGGGAGCCGAGGGAGTATAAATAGAGATAGCTGAAAGATAGGCAGGCAGGAGACCTGCTGGGGCCTAATGACCTCCAGCTATCACCAAGCAGAGAAATACCACTTAACCCTGCTGTTCTGTTTGTTCAAAAATGACCTCATTTGAAGGTTTTTATTTCATTTTTCATGTTCACATACAATACAATAATGCAACACGTATTCAAATAAAACACTTAAATTAGCTAAAAATCAACTCTTTAATAGGTCCGGTCAAAAATGAATGGAACATTGTTAGTGTATAGTAGGCCCAAACAGAACCGCAGAGTTAAAGTGACAGAACAACAATTCAGGATTTTGGCAGTTCGACCTTCTGAGAGTAACCCCAACAGCCTCGTCCATGGCTCCTGATGCCCTGTGACACTCGCCAACTTCCAGTCCACGTTCATTTCAACAAAACAAACCTACTTCTTATATCTCATATCCTACCTGTCTCACAACCTTAAACAGCTATTCAACACTTTCAAATATCTCCTCCGTCCCCCAGCACCTCCTCCCTCTCCTCTTATCTAAGCTGAAGACTTTGCCTCATTCTTGAAGCAGAAGATTGATAACATCAGAGAAAGCCTTTTCCACAGTCCCCACAGACCCTCCTCACCACTATTCAGCCCGCTTCCTCCAAAACCAGCTTCTCCACAATGACAAAAGATCAACTTTCTTCTCTACTCTACAAATCACATCTCACCACCTGTACACATTACCCGCTCCTGAACACCTTATCCTCAACCACACCAATCTTCATCCCAAACTTAACCCATCTCATCAACCTATCACTCACAACTGGTGTCTTCCTCTCATGCTTTGAACACACCTCGATCACACCCATGCCTCTGACGACACCATTCAACCAAAATTGCCCTAACTAAAGTCACCAATGACCAACTAACTGCCAAATCCAGGCAACATTACTCTGTCCTCCTCCTCCTGGACCTCTGCCGTCGTCACAGTGGACCATTCCCTTCTACTACAGATTCTCTCATCTCTTGGCATCACAGACCTGTCCCTATCTTTGATCTCTTCATCTCTGCTGTTCTCCATCTTCTTGGCCTGGGAAAGCTTATAGAGTCTCACGGTTTTCCCTATCATGTCGACGCTAATGACAGACACATCTACCTCTCTGGACCCGATATCACCTACTGAATCCTAACCCAACCCGTGTAGACTGTGAGCCCTCATGGGCAAAGTCCTCCCTCCTAACTTATTGTATCCTCACCCATCCCTTGTAGACTATAAGCTCTTGCTGTCGCCATATCCTGTATTCTATCATGAGTGTAATAGGAGACAATGGTTTCTTAGTCCAAAATTTAACAAATACTTTTTCCTCATCAGAACTGACAGCAGAAGATGAAGAAATCAGCCGTGGTCACATAAGTATAATTCATCCCCAGCTGTATATTATCATCCATATTACCGTATATGCTCGTGTATAAGCCGAGTTTTTCAGCCCAAAATTTGGGCTGAAAAGTCTCCCCCTCGGCTTATACACGGGTCAATACGGATGTGATGCTCTGGGCTCTGTGTCCGGGGCTGTAGAGGCTGCAGGAGGCGGGGGGAGGCTGCTGTATGAGCGGCCCCGTCACGTGGGGCCGCTCATTATATATGCACTGCTTCCCCCTGTCAATCAGCGGCAGGGGGAAGCAGTTCATATATGCCCCCAAATGCTGGCACTCACCCCCCTCCTTGTAAGGCCCCCCCCGCTGCTTATATTACCATCCCGGTCTTCTGCTCAGCGCCGCTCCTCGGTGCTCCGTTCTTCATCCTCCCGTCCAGCTACATCCGGGATCCCCGGCAGTCGCAGGCATATGACGTCATCGTGCGACGGCCAGAGATCCCGGATGCAGCGAGGACGGAGCATGAAGAACGGAGCACCGAGGAGCGGCGCTGAGCAGAAGACCGGGATGGTAAGATAAGCAGGAGGGGGGGTGAGTGCCAGCATTTGGGGGCTGCTGGGTACCCCCTGGGGGCTGCTGGGTACCCCCTGGGGGCCGCTGTCTACCCCCTGGGGGCCGCTGTATAACCCCTGGGGGCCGCTGTATAACCCTGGGGGGGTGCTGTATAACCCCTGCGGGCTGCTGTATACCCCTGCGGGCTGCTGTATATACTGCTGGGGCCTGTATACCACTGGGGCTGCTGTATATACCACTGGGGCTGCTGTATATACCACTGGGGCTGCTGTATATACTGGTGGGGTCTGTATATACCACTGGGGAGGCTGCTGTATACCACTGGGGTTGCTGTATATACTACTGGGGCCTGTATATGCCACTGGGGAGGCTGCTGTATACTAATATTGGGGGGCCTGTATACCACACTGCTGGGGGCTGTATACCTGTGCTGGGGTCCACCCTCGGCTTATGCACGAGTCAATAGGTTTTCCCAGGATTTGGGGGCAAAAGTAGGGGGTCAGCTTATACACGAGTATATACGGTATCTATACAGAACCTGTGACATCACATATAACAGGATCACATTATTATTAATGAATATTTTGACTAATAAAGTGAATATAGATCTAACAGATACTCACCTGGGCGGTGATCTGTAGGAATCTCCTCTTTACTCCGCTGATCGCCCCTCACATTTCTCTCTGGAGCATTAATATTGTTCAGATCTTTATCCGGATCCAAAAGCTGAAAAACAAAATCTAGTAAAAGTCCCAGATGATGTGAGAAGTCAGCGGGAATAATGGTGATAAGATCCGGACATGTGATGTCTGTGGTCAGCTGTGATCCTGCCGTCTCCACCGCTCTCATTACACAAGTATAAAACATCTAATACTGGAGGAGAAAACAAGACTGAACACAAGGAGGTCACAGCCGTCTACACATCATAGGGGAGATCTCCATCTACCTGAGGATCCTGTGCAGGAGGAGGAGGAGCGGGACATCTCTCTGGGGTCGTCCTCGTACTGGAGACACCTGCAGGACACACAGACAGGACTGACATCATTATTACATACAGATCATTATAGGCCGGGTGTATTCAGTCCTGTCTATTACCTGGTGATGTGCGGGGCTGGTGCTCCTCCATCATCACCTCCTTGTACCGGTCCTTGTGTCCTTCTAGATACTCCCACTCCTCCATGGAGAAATAGACGGTGACGTCCTGACACCTTATAGGAACCTGACAACACAATGATACCGTCATCACCCAGAATCCTCCAGTGCCGTCCTGTATAATGTCCCAGCATTCCCAGCAGTGTCACCTCTCCAGTCAGCAGCTCAATCATCTTGTTGGTGAGTTCTAGGATCTTCTGGTCATTGATGTCCTCATGTATCCGGGGGTGAGGTGGAGGCCCCGGGATTGGGCTCAGGGATCCTCCCCGTCCTTCATACACAGGGGCCCGAGAGCGATCACTAGAGGTCTTCACTACTGTGTAATCCTGAGGATGGAGACATTAATATCACTACAGACATTTCCAGAGTCCATCACCTCTCTGGTCATATCCTCTGTTATCCCCATAGATAATTATGTAATGTGATGACATCAGAACCTCTCCCCTCTCCGGTCATATCCTCTGTTATCCCCATAGATAATGATGTAATGTGATGACATCAGAACCTCTCACCTCTCCGGTCATATCCTCTGTTATCCCCATAGATAATGATGTAATGTGATGACATCAGAACCTCTCCCCTCTCCGGTCATATCCTCTGTTATTCCCATAGATAATGATGTAATGTGATGACATCAGAACCTCTCCCCTCTCCGGTCATATCCTCTGTTATTCCCATAGATAATGATGTAATGTGATGACATCAGAACCTCTCCCCTCTCTGGTCATATCCTCTGTTATTCCCATAGATAATGATGTAATGTGATGACATCAGAACTCTCTCCCCTCTCCGGTCATATCCTCTGTTATTCCCATAGATAATGATGTAATGTGATGACATCAGAACCTCTCCCCTCTCCGGTCATATCCTCTGTTATCCCCATAGATAATGATGTAATGTGATGACATCAGAACCTCTCACCTCTCCGGTCATATCCTCTGTTATCCCATAGATAATGATGTAATGTGATGACATCAGAACCTCTCACCTCTCCGGTCATATCCTCTGTTATTCCATAGATAATGATGTAATGTGATGACATCAGAACCTCTCCCCTCTCTGGTCATATCCTCTGTTATTCCCATAGATAATGATGTAATGTGATGACATCAGAACCTCTCCCTCTCCGGTCATATCCTCTGTTATTCCCATAGATAATGATGTAATGTGATGACATCAGAACCTCTCACCTCTCCGGTCATATCCTCTGTTATTCCCATAGATAATGATGTAATGTGATGACATCAGAACCTCTCCCCTCTCCGGTCATATCCTCTGTTATCCCCATAGATAATGATGTAATGTGATGACATCAGAACCTCTCCCCTCTCCGGTCATATCCTCTGTTATCCTCATAGATAATGATGTAATGTGATGACATCAGAACCTCTCCCCTCTCCGGTCATATCCTCTGTTATTCCCATAGATAATGATGTAATGTGATGACATCAGAACCTCTCACCTCTCCGGTCATATCCTCTGTTATTCCCATAGATAATGATGTAATGTGATGACATCAGAACCTCTCCCCTCTCCGGTCATATCCTCTGTTATCCCCATAGATAATGATGTAATGTGATGACATCAGAACCTCTCCCTCTCCGGTCATATCCTCTGTTATCCTCATAGATAATGATGTAATGTGATGACATCAAACCTCTCCCCTCTCCGGTCATATCCTCTGTAATTCCATAGATAATGATGTAATGTGATGACATCAGAACCTCTCCCCTCCCTGGTCATATCCTCTGTTATCCCATAGATAATGATGTAATGTGATGACATCAGAACCTCTCCCCTCCCTGTCATATCCTCTGTTATCCCATAGATAATGATGTAATGTGATGACATCAGAACCTCTCACCTCTCCGGTCATATCCTCTGTTATTCCCATAGATAATGATGTAATGTGATGACATCAGAACCTCTCTCCTCTCCGGTCATATCTCTTTTATGCCCATAGATAATGATGTAATGTGATGACATCAGAATCTCTCCCCTCTCCGGTCATATCCTCTGTTTTCCCATAGATAATGATGTAATGTGATGACATCAGAACCTCTCCCTCTCCGGTCATATCCTCTGTTATCCCCATAGATAATGATGTAATGTGATGACATCAGAACCTCTCCCCTCTCCGTCATATCCTCTGTTATCCCATAGATAATGATGTAATGTGATGACATCAGAACCTCTCACCTCTCCAGTCATATCCTCTGTTATCCCATAGATAATGATGTAATGTGATGACATCAGAACCTCTCCCCTCCCTGGTCATATCCTCTGTTATCCCCATAGATAATGATGTAATGTGATGACATCAGAACCTCTCCCCTCTCCGGTCATATCCTCTGTTATTCCCATAGATAATGATGTAATGTGATGACATCAGAACCTCTCCCCTCTCCGGTCATATCCTCTGTTATCCCATAGATAATGATGTAATGTGATGACATCAGAACCTCTCCCCTCTCCGGTCATATCCTCTGTTATCCCCATAGATAATGATGTAATGTGATGACATCAGAACCTCTCACCTCTCCAGTCATATCCTCTGTTATCCCCATAGATAATGATGTAATGTGATGACATCAGAACCTCTCCCCTCCCTGGTCATATCCTCTGTTATCCCATAGATAATGATGTAATGTGATGACATCAGAACCTCTCCCCTCTCCGGTCATATCCTCTGTTATTCCATAGATAATGATGTAATGTGATGACATCAGAACCTCTCCCCTCTCCGGTCATATCCTCTGTTATCCCCATAGATAATGATGTAATGTGATGACATCAGAACCTCTCACCTCTCCGGTCATATCCTCTGTTATCCCCATAGATAATGATGTAATGTGATGACATCAGAACCTCTCCCCTTCCGGTCATATCCTCTGTTATTCCCATAGATAATGATGTAATGTGATGACATCAGAACCTCTCCCCTCTCCGGTCATATCCTCTGTTATTCCATTCCCATAGATAATGATGTAATGTGATGACATCAGAACCTCTCCCCTCTCCGGTCATATCCTCTGTTATCCCCATAGATAATGATGTAATGTGATGACATCAGAACCTCTCACACTCTCCGGTCATATCCTCTGTTATTCCCATAGATAATGATGTAATGTGATGACATCAGAACCTCTCCCCTCTCCGGTCATATCCTCTGTTATCCCCATAGGTAATGATGTAATGTGATGACATCAGAACCTCTCACCTCTCCGGTCATATCCTCTGTTATTCCCATAGATAATAATGTAATGTGATGACATCAGAACCTCCCCCTCTCCGGTCATATCCTCTGTTATTCCCATAGATAATGATGTAATGTGATGACATCAGAACCTCTCCCCTCTCCGGTCATATCCTCTGTTATCCCCATAGATAATGATGTAATGTGATGACATCAGAACCTCTCACCTCTCCGGTCATATCCTCTGTTATTCCCATAGATAATGATGTAATGTGATGACATCAGAACCTCTCCCCTCTCCGGTCATATCCTATGTTATCCCCATAGATAATGATGTAATGTGATGACATCAGAACCTCTCCCCTCTCCGGTCATATCCTCTGTTATTCCCATAATAATGATGTAATGTGATGACATCAGAACCTCTCCCATCTCCGGTCATATCCTCTGTTATCCCCATAGATAATGATGTAATGTGATGACATCAGAACCTCTCACCTCTCCGGTCATATCCTCTGTTATCCCCATAGATAATGATGTAATGTGATGACATCAGAACCTCTCCCCTCTCCGGTCATATCCTCTGTTATCCCCATAGATAATGATGTAATGTGATGACATCAGAACCTCTCCCCTCTCCGGTCATATCCTCTGTTATTCCCATAGATAATGATGTAATGTGATGACATCAGAACCTCTCCCCTCTCCGGTCATATCCTCTGTTATCCCCATAGATAATGATGTAATGTGATGACATCAGAACCTCTCCCCTCTCCGGTCATATCCTCTGTTATCCCCATAGATAATGATGTAATGTGATGACATCAGAACCTCTCACCTCTCCGGTCATATCCTCTGTTATCCCCATAGATAATGATGTAATGTGATGACATCAGAACCTCTCCCCTCTCCGGTCATATCCTCTGTTATTCCCATAGATAATGATGTAATGTGATGACATCAGAACCTCTCACCTCTCCAGTAAGATGGAAGATTATCTCCAGGGTGAGGTGTAATATCCTCTCCGCCATCTTGTCTCTGTCCTTATTCATCCTTGAATGTTGGAACCTGAATAAAAAGACAACGAAATTACAAAAAAACTCAGAATGAAAGATACAATTACCAGATATAATAAGGGGAAACATTTATTGAAATATAAATATGTAGATGATATATCTCTCATATGTATGGAGAGGAACATAACTTAAAGGGATCTACAAGTAGCAGAAATCACAGCTTGGCTGTTAGTGACGAGGATGACCGGTCACAGAGGATTGTACCTCCAGACTCCACATGATTGACAGCTCTCTCCCTATGTGTGTATGTCCTGCAGTCTGGGGGCAGATACACTGGACACCGATGTATAGTCTCAATGTGATGAATATGGGGTTATAAAAGGATCTTTAGAGAAACACATAGGGAATCATGTGGTGGTAATTATCTATTAGTGTATCTGTATAAGGATATTTGCAGTAGTAACATGCTCGGGATCCTCTGGCAGTATATGTGTCCTTCCTCTCCCCATCCCATATATTTCTCCTGATGAAGCACGGGCGAAACCCACATTGAGGATGACCAACACTGATGAGGATGACACCTTATAAGCTACTTTCATGATCTGAATGTAGTGTAGGCTTAGTTGAATTTTGGAACACTTTCCTTTATAGAAGAGACCTCCTTCTTTCTGACCGGGTCACATTATTGTCTTGTAAATATTTACAGTTTGCCACCATTTTAATTGTTTCACTGTCCGACTTCCAATGTTGTTTCTCTGTATATTGTAGTCAGCGGTGTATCGTCTGTTGGATTGGATGTACAGTGCATACAGAAAGTATTCAGATCCCTTTAAATTTTTCACTCTTTGTTTCATTGCAGCCATTTGGTAAATTCTAAAACGTTCATTTTTTTTCTCATTAATGTTCACTCTGCTCCCCATCTTGACTGAAAAAAACAGAAATATAGATATTTGTGCAACTTTAATAAAAAAAGAAAAAATTAAATATCACATGGTCATAAGTATTCAGCCCCTTTGCTCAGACACTCATATTTAAGTCACATGATGTCCATTTCCTTGTGATCCTCCTTAAGATGGTTCTACTCCTACATTGGAGTCCAGCTGTGTTTAATTAAACGGATAGGACTTGATTTGGAAAGGCACACACCTATCTATACAGTGCCTACAAGTAGTCTTCAACCCCCTGCAGATTTAGGTGGTTTGATAAGATGCAAAAAAGTTAGAGCCTTCAAACTGCAAACGAGAGTAGGATTTCAGAAGCATAAATCTTACAAACCAAAAAGTTATGATGGTCAGTTGTATTTTAATAAATTTGAAACATAAAAGTGTGGGTCAATTATTATTCAACCCCTCAAACCACCAGCATTCTGTTTGGTCCCCCTAAAGTATTAAGAAGTAGTTCAGACACAAAGAACAATGAGCTTCACATGTGTGGATTAATTATCTCTTTTGTCAGCCTTTTCTGACTATTTAAGACCCTCCCCAAACTTGTGAACAGCACTCATACATGGTCAACATGGGAAAGACAAAGGAGCATTCCAAGGCCATCAGAGACAAGATCGTGGAGGGTCACAAGGCTGGCAATGGGTACAAAACCCTTTCCAAGGAGTTGGGCCTACCTGTCTCCACTGTTGGGAGCATCATCCGGAAGTGGAAGGCTTATGGAACTACTGTTAGCCTTCCACAGCCTGGACAGCCTTTGAAAGTTTCCTCCCGTGCCGAGGCCAGGCTTGTCCGAAGAGTCAAGGCTAACCCAAGGACAACAAGGAAGGAGCTCCGGAAAGATCTCATGGCAGTGGGGACATTGGTTTCAGTCAATACCATAAGTAACGTACTCCACCGCAATGGTCTCTGTTCCAGACGAGCCCGTGAGGTACCTTTACTTTCAAAGCGTCATGTCAAGGCTCGTCTACAGTTTGCTCATGATCACTTGGAGGACTCTGAGACAGACTGGTTCAAGGTTCTATGGTCTGATGAGACCAAGATCGAGATCTTTGGTGCCAACCACACACGTGACGTTTGGAGACTGAATGGCACTGCATACGACCCCAAGAATATCATCCCTACAGTCAAGCATGGTGGTGGCAGCATCATGCTGTGGGGCTGTTTCTCAGCCAAGGGGCCTGGCCATCTGGTCCGCATCCATGGGAAGATGGATAGCACGGCCTACCTGGAGATTTTGGCCAAGAACCTCCGCTCCTCCATCAAGGATCTTAAGATGGGTCGTAATTTCATCTTCCAACAAGACAACGACCCAAAGCACACAGCCAAGAAAACCAAGGCCTGGTTCAAGAGGGAAAGAATCAAGGTGATGGAGTGGCCTAGTCAGTCTGCTGACCTTACCCCAATTGAAAACTTGTGGAAGGAGCTCAAGATTAAAGTCCACATAAGACGCCCAAAGAACCTAGATAACTTGGAGAAGATCTGCATGGAGGAGTGGGCCAAGATAACTCCAGAGACCTGTGTCGGCCTGATCAGGTCTTATAAAAGACGATTATTAGCTGTAATTGCAAACAAGGGTTATTCCACAAAATATTAAACCTAGAGGTTGAATAATAATTGACCTACACTTTTATGTTTAAAATTTATTAAAATTCAACTGAGCAACATAACTTTTTGGTTTGTAAGATTTATGCTTCTGTTAATAAATCCTACTCTCGTTTGCAGTTTGAAGGCTCTAACTTATTTGCATCTTATCAAACCACCTAAATCTGCAGGGGGTTGAATACTACTTGTAGGCACTGTATAAGACCTCACAGCTCACAGTGCATGTCAGACCTAATGAGAATAATGAGCTTAAAGGAACTGCCCAAGGAGCTCAGAGACATAATGGTGGCAAGCACAGATCTGGCCAAGGTGACAGAAGAATTTCTGCAGTACTCAAGGTTACTGAGAGCACAGTAGCCTCCATAATCCTTAAGTGGAACTAGTTTGGGACCACCAGAAGTCTTCCTAGACCTTGCCATCAAGCCAAACTGAGCAATCTTGGGAGAAGAGCCTTGGTGAGAGAGGTAAAGAAGAACCCCAAGATCACTGTGGATGAGCTCCAGAGATGCAGTAAGGAGACTTGAGAAAGTTCCACAAAGTCAATTATCACTGCAGCCCTCCACCAGTTGGGCCTTTATAACAGAGTGGCCCAACAGAAGCCTCTCCTCAATGCAAGACATAAGAAAGCTTGCAAAGTGTTTGCAAAAAGCACATGAAGGACTCCCAGACTATGGGAAATAAGATTCTCTGGTCTGATGAATTAAGATAGAACATTTTGGTGATAAACCTAAGCGGTATGTGTTTTAGAAAACCAGGCACTGCTCATCACCTGCCCAATACAATCCCAACAGTGAAACATGGTGGTGGCAGCATCGTGCTTTGAGGGTGTTTTTCAGCTGCAGGGACAGGACGACTGGTTGCAATTGAAGGAAACATGAAGGCGGCCAAGTACAGAGATATCCTGGATGAAATCCTCTTCCATAGCTCTGGACCTCAGACTTGGCTGAAGCTTCACCTTTCAATAAAACAATGAGCCTAAGCCACAGCTAAAATAACAAAGGAGCGGCTTCACAACAACTCTGTGACCATTCCTGACCGGCCCAGCCAGAGCCCGGACCTAAACCCAACTGAGCATCTCTGGAGAGACCTGAAAATGGCTCCACCAACGTTCACCATCCAACCTGACGACACTGGAGAGGATCTGCAAGGAAGAATGAGAGGATCCCCAAATCCAGGGGGGAAAAAACTGCATCATTCCCAAGAAGACTCATGGCTGTACGAGCTCAAAAGGTGCAAATACCCAATACTGAGCAAAGGGGCTGAATACTTATCATCAATACTGAGCAAAGGGGCTGAATACTTATGACCTGTGAGGTTTAAATTTTTCTTTTTTAATAAATTTGCACAAATATCTACATTTCAGTTTTTTTCAGTAAAGATGGGGTGCAGAGTGAACATTAATGAGGAAATAATGAACTTTATTGAATTTACCAAATGGCTGCAATGAAACAAGGTGAAAAATTTAAAGGGGCCTGAATACTTTCCGTACCCCCTGTATATTGCAGTCAGCGGTGCAGCGGCCGCTCGATCGGTTTGCTCTGTTGGATGTGGATGGATTTTACAGTTTAAGAAAAGTTTATTTTACAGATTCCTTGAAGCGTCATTTCTTCTTGTGCTTTACAGCGGTGAAGCCACAATTACAATATATATCTATGGGCAGATTGTGGCAGGAATCACACTGTGAAATCATGGAGAAAGTCGCCACATTGAGGCCTATGGATGTAGAGAGGACAAGAAAGTGCCGGATGTGGAGGGGCAGAGACTCTTCTGTATTCGGACACCTTTATCGGTCGCAGCTTTTCCAGGCAGATTGGTGTGAACACAGCCCTAATGTGCAGTGTTTCTCCACAGTGCAGTGCGCTCTGCAGATCACAGCTTATCTTATGCCCAGAAGACTTGTCATTAACAAATCACATAAAGTCACTACAGGGAGTGTGAAAATGGCAGAAAAGGAAGGTATGGGGATTATTATTTATTATATTCCACACAGCGAACAACACGAGCGACTGACAGGAAGGAGACAGCGGCCTCGCTCATTCCTTACACTGCTGAGGGAAAGCGAAACACCACATCTGATTGGTTTATCTGGGTAAAGGACAGCTGAGGCCTGGCTGCTATGGTAGAAAAGGGAATTGGTAAAAAGTGTTGTCATCTATGGTCCAGACATCAGTATAATAAATAGGGGATTCACATAACGCTGCATGAACCGGCCACCAGCCGGGATCTGTACAAGGCCAGGTACAGAGGGCGACCGGGTGATGGAGGAGCAGCCGGAGGATACAAGGGACCAGATCTGGAAGAAGATATTGTAAAGGGCAGAATGGGGATAAGATAAGTGAGGTGAGAGGATAGGCCGGGCTAAAGAGATGTGATATTAGGGCCTGCTTAATACTGTGGGTATTGGCAATTAACTGAATAGTTTGAGAAGTCTTGGAGACGAGTGGGAGGTTCAGATTATAGAGGATGTCAGGCTTAGCTCATTAGTGGAACAGAGGGCGCGGGTAGGACGATAAACAGAGATGAGGGAGGAGATGCAGGGCGCTGCAGAACTGAGGAGAGGACGAGTAGGTGATAGACAGAGATGAAGGAGAAGTTGTAGGGTGGTGCAGAACTTTGGAAAAGATGGGTGGGGTCAGTGGCGTAACAAGAGTACGATGGGTCCCTGTGCGAAATTTGGACCTGCCTTTCCCCTGGACGTTGGTCAGATGTCTGTGCCATTCTAGCATGTTAAAGGTTATAAAGACTTTCCTGTTATATATGTCTCCATCCTTGTATACATGGGCCTATCCTGGTATATATGATCCCTATCCTAATATATATGTCCCCATGTTGGTATATATGTCCTCATCCTGGGCCATTCCTGGTATGTATGCTCGTCATCCTGGTATATAGGTCCCCCATTATGGTATGTAGGTCCCTCCTCTGGTAGATATGGTCCCCATCCTGTTATATGTGGTTCCCATTATAATATATCTGGGCTAATCCTGATATACATGTCCTTCAGCCTAGTATACATGGTCCCCATCCTGGTATACATGGGTCCATCCTTGTATATATGGTCTCCATCTTAGTATATATGTCCAAATCCATGTATATATGGTTCCCATCCTGGTATGTATGGTTAACATGCTCCACATTCTGGTATATACGATTCCTATCCTGATATGTATGGTCCACATAGTCTCCATCCTGGTATACATGGTCCCTATTCTGGTATTTATGAGACCATCCTGGTATATATGGTCCATTTGGTCTCTATCCTGCTGTATATACATACAGTGCCTACAAGTAGTATTCAACCCCCTGCAGATTTAGGTGGTTTGATAAGATGCAAATAGGTTAGAGCCTTCAAACTGCAAACGAGAGTAGGATTTATTAACAGAAGCAGAAATCTTACAAACCAAAAAGTTATGTTGCTGAGTTGAATTTTAATACATTTTAAACATAAAAGTGTGGGTCAATTATTATTCAACCCCTAGGTTTAATATTTTGTGGAATAACCCTTGTTTGCAATTACAGCTAATAATGGTCTTTTATAAGACCTGATCAGGCCGGCACAGGTCTCTGGAGTTATCTTGGCCCACTCCTCCATGCAGATCTTCTCCAAGTTATCTAGGTTCTTTGGGTGTCTCATGTGGACTTTAATCTTGAGCTCCTTCCACAAGTTTTCAATTGGGTTAAGGTCAGGAGACTGACTAGGCCACTACATCACCTTGATTTTTTCCCTCTTGAACCAGGCCTTGGTTTTCTTGGCTGTGTGCTTTGGGTCGTTGTCTTGTTGGAAGATGAAATTACGACCCATCTTAAGATCCTTGATGGAGGAGCAGAGGTTCTTGGCCAAAATCTCCAGGTAGGCCGTGCTATCCATCTTCCCATGGGTGCGGACCAGATGGCCAGGCCCCTTGGCTGAGAAACAGCCCCACAGCATGATGCTGCCACCACCATGCTTGACTGTAGGGATGGTATTCTTGTGGTTGTATGCAGTGCTGCCATCCAGTCTCCAAACGTCACGTGTGTGGTTGGCACCAAAGATCTCCATCTTGGTCTCATCAGACCATAGAACCTTGAACCAGTCTGTCTCAGAGTCCTCCAAGTGATCGAGCAAACTGTAGACAAGCCTTGACATGACGCTTTGAAAGTAAAGGAACCTTACGGGCTCGTCTGGAACGGAGACCATTGCGGTGGAGTACGTTACTTATGGTATTGACTGAAACCAATGTCCCCACTGCCATGAGATCTTCCCGGGGCTCCTTCCTTGTTGTCCTTGGGTTAGCCTTGACTCTTCGGACAAGCCTGGCCTCGGCACGGGAGGAAACTTTCAAAGGCTGTCCAGGCCGTGGAAGGCTAACAGTAGTTCCATAAGCCTTCCACTTCCGGATGATGCTCCCAACAGTGGAGACAGGTAGTCCCAACTCCTTGGAAAGGGTTTTGTACCCCTTGCCAGCCTTGTGACCCTCCACGATCTTGTCTCTGATGGCCTTGGAATGCTCCTTTGTCTTTCCCATGTTGACCATGTATGAGTGCTGTTCACAAGTTTGGGGAGGGGCTTAAATAGTCAGAAAAGGCTGGCAAAAGAGATAATTAATCCACACATGTGAAGATCATTGTTCTTTGTGCCTGAACTACTTCTTAATACTTTAGGGGGACCAAACAGAATGCTGGTGGTTTGAGGGATTGAATAATAATTGACCCACACTTTTATGTTTAAAATTTATTAAAATTCAACTGAGCAACATAACTTTTTGGTTTGTAAGATTTATGCTTCTGTTAATAAATCCTACTCTCGTTTGCAGTTTGAAGGCTCTAACTTATTTGCATCTTATCAAACCACCTAAATCTGCAGGGGGTTGAATACTACTTGTAGGCACTGTATATACAGCACCTGAGGAAGATGTCAGATGGTCCTTGAAATGCACTTTGTGCACTTTTATAATGATCTTTTACTCATTAAAATTCATTTAGAGTACTATTTATCCTGTGGTGCATATGTCCCTTATTGCAGTGCTCCTTCTTTTTCCTTTTTAATCCGACTATTCTGCTATATGTCTCCATCCTGGTATATATGGTCCCCATCTTAGTGTATATGTCCCAATCCTGATATTGTTACGCCACGGACTGGGGTGCATCCGGAAATGGTGCATGACAGTAGCACAGACCAACAGTATCCGGAGAACTACACAAAGTAACAGACTGGGGAAACTCTGGGGCACAAATACAACGGAGGACCCTTCTCATAGGGGAAAGGAGACCTCCTGCACTCACCTGCGGCTGTGCCGTGATCTCCCTACCATCCCTATACGAGTTCTTTCATCGTATCACCGAGCAGGATACCTAGTCTCTCGCTGGCCCTGATGTTGACCATCAATAGGGAATTTCGAACGGTAGCACATGTCCCAACCACTGCACAAACAACAAGAGGGGAAGGAAAGGCAGACGAGAAAACAACAAAAACAACTTCACGCTTGTTGGCACTCTCCCAGGCAGCAGACGGCTTCTCAACGGTCAGCTTCTCCAGAGTAGCCCCTTCACCTAAGGTAGTTGGACCAGGAATGAAGTTCAATAACCAGCAAGGAATGCTGGATCATGTGACCATATAAAGGGATGGGAGTGAGCACAAAGTAACTGTACCTCTAAAGAAAACTAACGAGCTTTGCTAGCAATAAAAACTGACACTCCTACACTATCACAAAAAAGAAGCACATTTAAAATAAAGTCTCAATACCGGACTGAGACACAGGTGCCAAACCTGTCACAAGTCTCCAAAGTAAGAGACCATCATGACAGATATATATGGTTCCCATTCTGGTATGTACAGTTCACATGGTCCCCATTGTGGTATATATAGTTCCAATCCTGGTATGTATGGTCCCCATCCAGGTATATATGTCCCCCAACCTGATATACATGGCCCCAATCCTGGTATAAATGTCCCCATCTTGGTATGTATGATCCCCCATCATTTGTCCACGTTCTGTCCCTAATACATAATTAAAACCATTCTACTCACCTTTCCTCCGCTCCCACATCACCCAGTGTCCTCTGTAGCCACAGGATGCAGCCGCCTGCAGCTGACATCAGAGTGCACACCATGGCGCATGATGTCACTGTCATGGTCCTCCCTCTGTCACACAACCTCCGACGTCAGCTGCCAGCCACTGTTTGGCCATTTATCACAGTTAAGGGATCTGATAGGTCTCTATGCTGAGAAGCATTTCAGATTGGACAGACATCCATCTGAAGCCTGGTATATATGGGCCCATTAGCAACCCCTGCAACCAGTATGCCCCTGGGTAAGGTGATATCCAGAGATGAGGAAGAAGATATAGGGCGGTGAAGAACTGTGGAGAGGACGGGTAAGTGATAGACAGAGATGAGGAGTTGTAGAGAGCTGCAGAACTGTGGAGAGGATGGGTAGGATAAAGGTACCTTTACACGCCGCGACGGCAGGCTGGATACATCCCGCTACTTCACGTGCACGAGCACGCTCAAACGGTTACAAACGGTCAACGCATCACCTTTACACGCCGCGACAAGATGCGCTACGCCACGCTACATCTATAGCTAGCTACATCGCCGGGTGTCTCAAGTAGCCAGCTGTAGCTCATTTACACACCGCTATAACCAGCTACTATGGGCGTACCTGGTGCAGCAGGGCCAGCACATAGGCGTGCTACAATTGTGGATTACGAGCCGTCTGTACGCTGATAGGACGAAGCAATAACATCCTGATTGGGCAGGCAACGCAGGAGGCTGAGTAATACAGCACGCTCGAGCAATTGTGTAGTGTGACTGGTCAGCTCCTTTAAATATGCCTCCCTATGCAGCGACTACCAATCGTCATGCAGCAGCTTCCACCAATGATCGCACATGGGGCGCGGTAACACGGAGCCAGGGTCACACCTTAGCTACATCGCAGGCTGTCCCGAGTTCCCTTCCGTTGCGTCTTTACACGCCGATACAGCTCGCTACCATCGGCGATGTAGCCATCAGTTTTCGAGCAGACCTAGGAAACAGATGTATCTGTTGCCGGCTGTAGCGTCTTCAGACGCCGCTACGACGGGCTATATTGGCGCTACAAGCTACATTTGTAGCCTGTAGCGGGATGTATCCAGCCTGCCGTCGCGGCGTGTAAAGGTACCATTACAGAGATGAAGAGATGTAAAGAGATGCAGAACTACACCTTGTGCAGAATTATTAGGCAAGTTGTATTTTAGAGGATTATTTTTATTATTGATCAACAACTATGTTCTCAATCACCCAAAAGACTCAAATATCAAAGCTTAATATTTTTGTGTTTTTTTTTTAGATTTGGCTATCTTAGGGTATGTGCACATCAGTCGTTTTGTGGGCTGCTTTTGGACGTTTTCCGTCGGCGTTTTCCGCTCAGTTTTATGTTAATTTATGTTAATCCTATCCTCCGGTTGGATTAACATGCTAGTCAATGGATTTTAGAAAACTCTGTCTTCACTAGAACGTTTTTCTTCTGGTCGTTTTCAGTCAAAACTGAGTTTTCTCAGTCAAAACTGAGTTTTATCACCGTTTTCCAAAAATAGAGCAAGTGACTTCTTTCCTCCGTTTTTCCACCGGTTTCAGCTGAACAAGTGTACTAAAAACTCAGTTTTTAAAACCGCTCAGAAAAACCGCCGACAAAACGCTGTAAAACCGGGCGGAAAACGAGCAAAAAACGAGCAAAAAACTAGGGACACTGCTGAGCACAGAAAACTCAGTTTCTGCTAAAAAAACCCAGGTTTTTGGACGGTCTGCAGAGATGCACAAACGTCAGATGTGCACATAGCCTTAGGAGGATATCAGTTTGTGTAGGTAACTATTGGGGGTGTGCATAATTACCGTCAAGGCGGGGGAGAGCGGCACACAGCCCCGCCTGTTGCGGCTTCCTACATACTAGGAAGCTGCAGTAATGATATAATAAAATAATGATTTATAAAGATCGCCAGCTCGGTTTATGGAGAAACAGGGATGGATGGCAGCAGGATACCAAGCTGCAGGGTAGGTAAGAAGGGGATGTGGGGTGGTGTTCTGGGGTCAGGATCACTTTTATGGTACCTTTACACGCCGCTACCGAGGGTAGCAACAGGTAGGCACCACACGTGCACACGCGCGTTTTTAACGGTTGCTAACGGTACCTGATGCCGCAAATACACGCCGCCACAACGTGCTCCACAGAAGGTATTAGCGTTCCCGGAAGTGCCGACGGGTGCCACAGGTTACCTTCTGTGGAGCACCGCTACAACAAGGGAATATGGGCGTACATATTGTGCGGTGTAAGTACATAGGCGTGACAGAATGGTGTATTACGTGACGCTCGAACGGTGATTGGACAAAGCAATAACATCATGATTGGACAGCCAGCGCAGGAAGGCTGCCTAATACATGTCGCTAGTGCAAATGTGTAGTGTGACTGGTCAGATCGTTAAATATCCCGCACTGTGTAGGAACAGCCAATGGGTACACAGAAGTCCCCACCAATGATAGCTGATGGGGCGTGGTATACATGACGCTGTGGCACGCCCCAGGGAACTCAAATACCGTACCTGTGCCCCGATTACACGCCGCCACCATAGGGGTTATATCTGCTTGTTTTTCAGCACGACTGAAAGACAGGTAACCAAAGAGACAGGGAGGTACAACCTGAATTACATGCCGCCACTTCGCGGTGTTTTGAAGGTAAAAGGTACAATTGTCTCCGACACCTGCCGGTTTCTACCTTTCGGTAGCGGCGTGTAAAGGTACCATCACATCAAAGACATCAGAACATCCAGCAAATGTCAGAGAGGAAACACAACACAACACAACACACAACACACACAACACACAACACACAACACACAACACAAAACACACATACCTCCAGCCAGAGCCACCGCCTGTGCTCACAGGACCTGTGTGATGTCACAGTCATGTGATCAGTCACATGGGGGAGGAGTCACATGATCAGGGGCTGCTGCTCCAGGGTCTCTGCTCAGTGTCTGCAGGACTCTACTATGCTGGAGGATGGAGCAGAGCCGTGTGTGTAATGTGCACAGAGCAGAGCCGTGTGTGTAATGTGCACAGAGCAGAGCCGTGTGTGTAATGTGCACAGAGCAGAGCCGTGTGTGTAATGTGCACAGAGCAGAGCCGTGTGTGTAATGTGCAGAGAGCAGAGCCGTGTGTGTAATGTGCACAGAGCAGAGCCGTGTGTGTAATGTGCACGGAGCAGAGCCGTGTGTGTAATGTGCACAGAGCAGAGCCGTGTGTGTAATGTGCACAGAGCAGAGCCGTGTGTGTAATGTGCACAGAGCAGAGCCGTGTGTGTAATGTGCACGGAGCAGAGCCGTGTGTGTAATGTGCACGGAGCAGAGCCGTGTGTGTAATGTGCACGGAGCAGAGCCGTGTGTGTAATGTGCACGGAGCAGAGCCGTGTGTGTAATGTGCAGGGAGCAGAGCCGTGTGTGTAATGTGCAGGGAGCAGAGCCGTGTGTGTAATGTGCAGGGAGCAGAGCCGTGTGTGTAATGTGCAGGGAGCAGAGCCGTGTGTGTAATGTGCACAGAGCAGAGCCGTGTGTGTAATGTGCACAGAGCAGAGCCGTGTGTGTAATGTGCTGGGAGCAGAGCCGTGTGTGTAATGTGCTGGAGCAGAGCCGTGTGTGTAATGTGCACAGAGCAGAGCCGTGTGTGTAATGTGCACAGAGCAGAGCCGTGTGTGTAATGTGCACAGAGCAGAGCCGTGTGTGTAATGTGCACAGAGCAGAGCCGTGTGTGTAATGTGCACAGAGCAGAGCCGTGTGTGTAATGTGTACAGAGCAGAGCCGTGTGTGTAATGTGCAGGGAGCAGAGCCGTGTGTGTAATGTGCACGGAGCAGAGCCGTGTGTGTAATGTGCTGGGAGCAGAGCCGTGTGTGTAATGTGCTGGGAGCAGAGCCGTGTGTGTAATGTGCACAGAGCAGAGCCGTGTGTGTAATGTGCACAGAGCAGAGCCGTGTGTGTAATGTGCACAGAGCAGAGCCGTGTGTGTAATGTGCACAGAGCAGAGCCGTGTGTGTAATGTGCACAGAGCAGAGCCGTGTGTGTAATGTGTACAGAGCAGAGCCGTGTGTGTAATGTGCAGGGAGCAGAGCCGTGTGTGTAATGTGCACGGAGCAGAGCCATGTGTGTAATGTGCACAGAGCAGAGCCATGTGTGTAATGTGCACAGAGCAGAGCCGTGTGTGTAATGTGCACAGAGCAGAGCCGTGTGTGTAATGTGCACGGAGCAGAGCCGTGTGTGTAATGTGCAGGAGCAGAGCCGTGTGTGTAATGTGCAGGGAGCAGAGCCGTGTGTGTAATGTGCACGGAGCAGAGCCGTGTGTGTAATGTGCACGGAGCAGAGCCGTGTGTGTAATGTGCTGGAGCAGAGCCGTGTGTGTAATGTGCACAGAGCAGAGCCGTGTGTGTAATGTGCACAGAGCAGAGCCGTGTGTGTAATGTGCACAGAGCAGAGCCGTGTGTGTAATGTGCACAGAGCAGAGCCGTGTGTGTAATGTGCACAGAGCAGAGCCGTGTGTGTAATGTGCACAGAGCAGAGCCGTGTGTGTAATGTGCACGGAGCAGAGCCGTGTGTGTAATGTGCACGGAGCGGAGCCGTGTGTGTAATGTGCACGGAGCAGAGCCGTGTGTGTAATGTGCAGGGAGCAGAGCCGTGTGTGTAATGTGCACGGAGCAGAGCCGTGTGTGTAATGTGCACGGAGCGGAGCCGTGTGTGTAATGTTCACGGAGCAGAGCCGTGTGTGTAATGTGCACAGAGCAGAGCCGTGTGTGTAATGTGCATGGAGCAGAGCCGTGTGTGTAATGTGCAGGGAGCGGAGCCGTGTGTGTAATGTGCACAGAGCAGAGCAGTGTGTGTAATGTGCACGGAGCAGAGCCGTGTGTGTAATGTGCACGGAGCAGAGCCGTGTGTGTAATGTGCCCGGAGCAGAGCCGTGTGTGTGTAATGTGCATGAAGCAGAGCCGGTGTGTAATGTGCACAGAGCAGAGCCGTGTGTGTAATGTGCACAGAGCAGAGCCGTGTGTGTAATGTGTATGGAGCAGAGCCGTGTGTGTAAATTGCACGGGGCAGAACTATGGGTAATATGAATGTAGCAGAGTTGTGTGTGTAATTGTGATACCAGGATCCATTTTGTTCTATCTAGAATCCATTATGTGAATGTCTCATAGTGTCTGTCTTCTGTGAAGTGAAGGAGCAGTATTTATTTTAGATAAGGACTATATAGGTTTTTTGTTTAAGGCTGGAGGCACACTGGGCAAGGGCCTCGCATTGCATTCGGACCAGTGTTGCCCTATCAGGCAGGGCACACTGGTGTGAGTCCCCCGCACCTACCTCGCATTGCGAGTCAGAAGTGACTGCACGCGATTCTGACGCGTGTGAGCGCAATGCAAGTGTATGGAGGCAAGAAAATCTCGCCCCCATACAGCACAGGGTGCGATATTCACACGAGTGTGCTGCGCAAATTGTTTCAAACTCGCCGGCTGTCAAAAGCCGGCGAGTTTGAATGTCCCACCGTCCACGTACAGTAATAATTATCATGCACCGCTGAGACTATCCAAGCGCCCTGGACACATGCTGAGGTCATAAATGGCCAAATTTGTGATTTATGCATAAAAATCTGCAAAGCCGGTAATTGTCGGCTTTGTAGTTTCATTTCTAAACTCCTGCGGCTCCTGTCAGTGAACAGCGGTAATGTACGCTGTCCAGCGTCCAGAACAGCTAAGTAATCAGCACAGGCAAACTACTGTGCTGATTACTTAGCTGTTCAGGACCCTGGACAGCGTACTTCGCATACTTAGTGAAGTTAGAACTTACAAGCAGTACGCTGCACATGTACATTTTATATTTAATTATTATTGTTAGGATGTAATTAATTATATTTTAGGACACGAATATGATGCGAATATGTGCAGACTTGTGGTAATATGCTGTAAATTATAATTCATCATAAAAAAAAAAGTTGATGTGATGGAGCTGAAATAAAAACATATTTGAAATCGGCATGAAAAATATCTGATGATTGCAAAAAGTTTAATTTTGTTGTCTTGTGTTATTTTTCTTAGGGGGGGCTTCTCCTATTTTTAACTAAAATTGTAATTGGGACCAGACACACACAGTCTTATGTGTCACATGCTGATTGGCGATGACAGTTACCGGCAATTCCTTCTCTAAGGTATTTTCTGCTCCTAAACTAAACTATTCAATCAGTGATTGTGAGTTGTTGGTGATAAAGGCGGCTCTGGAGGAGTGGCGTTATCTACTCAAGGGCGCTGTCCACCCCATCATCATTTACTCCGTCCACAAGAGCGTGGCCTACCTGCAGTCATCACAGAGGCTGAATCCCCGCCAGGCTCGGTGGTTGCTGCTTTTGTCCGCTTTGACTTTATACTCCATTTTGAGCCAGCAGGCAAGAACACCAAGGCATCTACCAACCAAGAGGAGGAGCCTGAACATATCATTGAGTCTCCCAAGATGGATACTGTAGCTCCGGTGAACTTTTCTCAGGTTCCACCAGGGAGGACTTTAGTATCAGAATTTGATGAGGAAGGAAGTTCTGCTCTGAGGTCATTCTTCTAAGCTGGCTGGTCGCACCGGGCAGAAAAAGACGACTCTTCATATCTTCCAATATCAAAGATGGTCAACCCTGCGCAAAGACATTGTGGAGTTTTCTCTGCCTGCCCCTCGTGTGCACGACATAAGACCCCTAAACAGCTTATGTCCAGGCGGCTGTTACCACTTTTTCAGCTCCCCGGCAGCACATCGCGATGGACTTTATCATGGATCTACCTATATGGATGCTCTGTCATCTGGGTGGGGGTGGACCATTTCTCTAAAATGACTCAGTTTACCCCTCTGGTCTTCCATCTGCTTCCTTGCTCACAAAGAAGTTAATTTAGCATATGTTCTGCCTCCACGGGTTGCACTTCAAATCGTATCTGATAGGGGCGTCCAATTCACATCCAGGTTCTGGAGAGCCACCAGTAAGATTCTGACTGTATCCCCGGACTTGTCTTCTGCCTACCACCTTCAATCCATCGCCCAAGTGGAGTGCGTCAACCAGATCCAGACTAATTACCTGGGGCACTTTACAAACACACAACACGATGACTGGGTCAAGCTTATGTCTTGGGCAAAATTCTCATACATAATTGTTATAAGTGAGGCTTCGATAAGTTCACCAGTCTTCATTGTGTATGGTCAACAGCATAATATCCTCTTACTAGGGATAACTGAATACTGAAATACTGGAATCGGCAGAATCGTATCGAGTAGTTTGTAATACTCACGTATTCGTACTGAATAAAAAGTCCAGTGCAAGTCAATGGGAAATGCAAGTCATTTTCTACTGGACCCAACGAAGATGTCTGAAGGCCTGAGAAAAACACTGAAATGAATGGGAAAGTGATGAAACGGGGACAGCCTGGAGAATCTGCCTGCAGGCATTTGTGATTCACATATAATTTCTGGGAATAATGTTGCGCCAATTTGACAGATTCATAAGACAAGAACACAGACCAGACTAAACCCAAACTGCATTTTACAGGCAAAAATGTTAAGAAAGTTTTTCCTGTATAATCACTTGTATAAGGCTAAATAACAAAGACAAAAAAAAAAATCCCCTCTACTGTTTGTTCACATGCATCGTTTTGGCTCTTTTTTCCTTTCACAGTTGGGAGGGCCTTGATTTATACATTTCCCTCCCTCACACATCATTTTTAGTAACCATAGCACTTTACAATTACAGGTACAACAGAATGATCAGTATGTTAGGCATTACCCTCCTCCTCCTGCGGCCCTCAAGTCAAGTTTTCAGATGGCCAGCAGATGTCAGGAAATTTTAATTTTGTGATGGGCCTCAGGTGGCCCCGTTACATACCTTTGGGAGGGACGCCTGTTACTATATACATTTGGGCTGTCCTTCCCTGTTATATCATGTAACAGTCTGTGACCAAACCTACTCACATCTTTTTCTCCTTGCCTTGAATAATGGAGTAACCAGAACACCAGGTCATGTCCCATCTCCCCTCTCCAAAGGTAAGTGAGCATACCATCACCCAGATTTCTGTACAGCTCCACAAGCCATGATACGTGTCTGTTAGGGCCACATGACACTTCGGGCATCTCTGATCTTCCCCTGGTCTATTGAACCCATATATTGCCCTGTGAATTATTCGAAACTGAGTGTCTCCCCCAGTTTTCGTTTATCACACTTTTCTTTACCTGACTCCACCCTTGTAAAATTTTATCTGCTACCTCTTCATCATCTATCTACTTTGCCCAAGCCTTGAATATCCTCTCATCTCCTGATGGTAGTAGAATTCCTCTTAGGGTGCCATATATTGTAATGCTTAAGTTTCCCAGATCCATCTCCCAACTTTCATCTATCTCACTTCTGCACATCTTGTTCAAATCACTGGGTTGTGCGTACGATCGCTGCTCGCCACATAGTTGGTGCATTGTTCACGATATCTAGATGTGTGACATCTCACCAACAATCTCAAAAAGATGTCCTAACGACCGCGCTCCCGTGAGATCATTGGTGAGATCATTACGACATTGTAGCGAGTAACGGTACCTTTAGAGCTCTCCAAATTTCAGTTTGCCTATGGCTTTTTGTACCTCTTCTGCTGTTATCAATGAATTCAGGATTTCCAATTTCTGTTCCGAAAATTGTGGTAAATGTGCCCTCTGTAACCACTCGGTCCACTACCTTCTCGCTCCGTGCCTCATCATACAACATCCTATAATAATCCCCCAACAAATTATTTATCTCCTTAGCATCCAACGTCTTCCCCACTCCCCTCTTAACTCGGGATCGATATTAAAGACAGTGGGCGCTTCAGGACACACATGAATTGCATGCAATGACAGCAGCAAAGGACCTGTGCTGCAATTAGGATCCACATACCCCTTTGCTTACAGTGGTCATTAGTGATAAAGGTCTGGAATTAGACGAAACGTTTGTTTTGCAACACTGAATAAAAAGAATTCCTTTTTTCACCACTTGGGAGTGCCTGGTATATCAATATTGCTCTAAGGTGTGGAAACCTACCTAAGCACCCCATATTTATATAGTAGTGTAATGTATATAGTAGTGCCCTGCTATTTTTTCAAAATATTTCTCTTCACGGAACCATCCGGATACCTCTACTGGCTGGATCAGCCTTTCCGGGACTACACGGAGCTCCCAGTGTCCTCTCCACCGAAAGAGCTAATGTTCCATAGTCTCTCCGTCTCTACTGTCCGGTCTGTACGGGTCACCCCTCTGATCCGGGATTCATGGCATTTAGACCTCCTGGTGCTGTACCACATGAATACCTGTACAGAGGTTACCTCGTTGGTGCTCCGCTACGAGAGTTCAGTGTCACGATCCAGAGGATTCTCCCCTCAGGCATCTTCCTGTGGCACCCCCTGCGGGGATTGCCACAGGACCCATCGGTGCAGGGAAGATGTACACCTTAAGCCAGATCCCCTATAAAGATCCAGGCCTGAGGGGAGGAGTCAGTTAGTTCCAGGGGAACAGCAAAGAAGAAGGTAGTCTGAAGTTAGCAGAGAGGAAGGTACTGGAAGGAGCTAGTTGCTGGATCAAGCTAGGCCCAGAACCAGGAACCCTGACCCAGCTGTGCAGCACCCTAGTTGGAAGGACGGAGGCCAGTGGGAGAAGTAGGAAGAAGGGAACAGATCTGAGAACCCTTTAGTGACCCGGACACTGGAGTCCTAAACTGCTATTAATCTATTGTAGCAGGAAACGCCCGGACAGACCAGGAGGATCTAGTCCCCCTGAAGTTAAAGAACAGACAACACCAAACCTGACCAAGCATAGGACCAGGGACCTAAGCAGAGAATAGGGATCCCACAGAACAGTCCTCATTGTCGGTTGTGGAACAGCACCCTGAGAAGGAGAAAGAGCTGCAGGTTCAGCTACAGGCAGAACTTACCCCGAACACCACACATGCTAACAGAAGAGGCCTCACAACTCTCCAAGGTGAACGTCCCAAACTGCACCGAAACCTGGTTACCCTCCTGGACCGTACCTGTTACCAGACATCAGTAAAAAGGTACCGAAACAGAGACTATTGTGTGTGTACCTTATCACTCTCCCCCCCCCCCCGCCGCCGCCTGCAGCGTTCATAGTAGAAACGCTACTACTACTCCCCTCATCCACCCTGCTGCCCTGAGGTAAAGCTCCACCTGTGGGGAGCTGTACTACCAAAAGCTGCATTTACATCACCTCAGTGGCTGGTCGCAGCACTGTTAACCCTATTACCAGGTACCACAGGTGGCGTCACGTTACAAATTCCCCATCATCATTACCCCCATCACCTGCCGCTGAGGGTCCAGGGCACGGAACCGGGAACCGACCAGCTGTGATCCCACCAAAGTAAACCACCTTTCCCGGTATCCGAGTATCCCCTACCCTGTCGACCGGCTCAGAATTGGCGTTACGAACAGGATCCCGTGCTCGGTAAAACCAAGTACTGTGTACTTAAATTAGACTTTATTGACTGTTTTGTGAACTGTAAAATCGTGCCGCCATTGCTGCGCCACAGAGCGGGAAGAGCGTCGCGGATAGAAGAGAGCGCGGAGATAAGCCCGCCCCTCAGCTCTGCCGTAGATCAACGAAGTGCAGCATCTAGTTCCGGAAAGACCCGAGGTGCACCACTCCCCCTGTAGAGCCGCCAACTGCCGAAAATGTTTCCAGCAGTGGCTGTTAACTAGGGGGGCACCGTCATGAGTGAAGTGGACGATGCACAGGGCCCTGACAGAGGGAATCACTGAAAAGCAGCACCAGCTGGTCCCGCCGCCGGTGTGGGAGCCGCAGCACCCGGAGCAGTGGCCCCAATAATGCCGTTAGACTTGCCGTACATACCGGGCGCAAAATGGTTGTCAAGCTACGAAGGTAAGCCCGGTACCCTAGCAGCCTTCAAACAAAAGATGTGTGCAGTGCTGGACATGTATGCTATGACAGAAAAGCAGCAAGCCACCGTTCTGCTGGGACAATTAACAGGCGCAGCGGAGCTAGAGGTCGAATCTTGGAGTGATGCTGACAGACTCTGTAGCAAAAGTATTTGACAAGCTCAAAGCTGCCTTTGAAAAACGCACACAGTCTGAACTAAGGATGATATTCTACCAATGCAGACAGAGACCGCAAGATACCATCAGAGACTTTGCCTTACATTTACAAGGAGCACTCCGGTCCTTAAAACAGGTAGACCCGGCAAGTGTGCTAGAAGAAGATAAAATGCTTTCAGAACAGTTTACGAATGGATTGAGGTCGGACTACCACCGCCAGCAGGTACACATGTGGGTCTTAGATCATCCTGATGTGAACTTTAATGATTTAAAAGACCGAGCTATAACAATGCTGCGAGAGCCAGTGCCTGCAGAGCCTGAAATCCAATCCTGGCAGGTTAACAACTCTCCCATAGACTTTGAACCTACTTCCAAAGACCCTGCAAAAGCGGAAGGGCAAGCTGTAGCAACAACCCTGATGATGACCTACGTAACCAAGTGCTGCAGCTAACCAAAAATATGGACTATGTGTTAAAACTCTTGCAAGCCATGCCGGGGGCACAACTACCAAGCAAAATCCAGCTAGCTGATTGCACTGAGGATGTCCCTTGGATGAGGAGTAAGCCCAGGTCGCCCGTGGAAGGGACCAACAAATCGCCCATTCTGGGGACCAACAAGTTGCCTGTTCAGGGGACCAATGCACCATTCCAATGCAGAGCCAGCGACCACATGGATTCTTCAGGACAACCTATGTGCCTTCGCTGCAACAAACCAGGCCTCTTCGCAAGAGGATGTCCTTTAAACCTGAGATTCCTGGGACCGAGGGCCAATCCCCAGGAGTAGGAGGAACGGGCCCATGTGACAGGTGTAATCAGTACGTGGGAGGCCATCCGTACCTCAACATTACGCTAGATGGAATCCCCACATCAGCCCTACTGGACACCACCATCCCACATATCCTTTACAAACAATTTTGGTCTGCTGCTGATCTTAGACCCCCAGACACTAACTGTGTCATTTTTGCAGCTAATGGACATCCACAGAATCAGGTGGGGTTCAGAGAAGTGACAATAAAGCTGGGGAGGGTAGAGATAAAAGGCCAAGGGTTATGTGTGGTAGACGATAATCCTGATGAAAAATACCCCTACATGGTAATTGGTACTAATGTGATTGAAAACTGCCATGGAGAAGTGTTGTTTTTACTCCAACAGATTGCTGTGACTGCTGGTTATGGGCGGACCAGAGTCATCCAAAGAGAAATCCGAGCCCTTAGCCACAAGCAACAGGTAAATCTGTCTGGGGGAGAGATTGGCAGTGTGCGGGTAACAGACCCATTTCCTATTATGTTACCACCGAAAAGTGAAATGATGATATGGTGTCGAGCAGCTATAGGTCTCAGAGGAAAGGAACACCAGGCAGTTGTAGAGCCGGTATATTCAGAACATAGACCTACACTACTGACAGCCAGAGGGGTGGTGGATGTACGCAAAGGAAGAGTACCAATCCGTGTATTAAATTGTGGGGAAGAAGAAGCAAAACTACCACGGAATGCTACTGTAGCAAAGCTGTATACTGTCTGTAGCAATAACATACAGGCAGTAGAGCCCTTTTCCCCGTCAAACCAGGCGGAGGATAACAACTCCAAGGGACAGCTAGAGGAGAGGTGTCAGCAGTTGCACGTAGGAACTGATGCCACCCCTCCCCAACAGAAGTACGGAGTCTACCAGGTAGCATGAGAGTTTGAACATGTATTTAGTAAGCATCCATTAGATTTTGGGAGGATTAAAGGGGTCCACCATCATATACCCACAGGAAATCATCCCCCAATTAAAGTGAGACACAGACCCATTTCACCAAACCATTATCAGTGTGCCAAAGAGGTACTGCAGGACATGAAGGAAGCCAGGGTTATAGGAGATAGCTGTAGTCCCTGGTCAGCCCCCTTAGTCCTAGTGAGAAAGAAGGATGGCACTATGAGGATGTGTGTGGATTACAGGGAAGTCAATAAGATCACTCACAAAGATGCTTACCTGATACCCCGAATAGAGGAGTCTCTTGCTGCATTAAAGACTGCTAATTATTTCTCTACATTAGATCTCATTAGCAGATATTGGCAGATCTCCGTTGCAGAAGAAGACCGGGAAAAGACAGCATTCACAACACCAATGGGTCTATGCGAATTCAACAGCATGCCATTCGTTTATGCAATGCACCGGGAACGTTTCAAAGACTTATGGAATGTTGCCTGAGACACCGGAACTTTGAGATGGTGCTCTTATACCTGGACGACATGATCGTGTATTCCAAAATCTACCAAGAACATCTGGAACACCTGGCGGAGATATTTACAGCTCTAACAAAGTACAGAATGAAGCTCAAACCATTTAAATGTCACCTGCTGAAACCGAAAGTCCAATCCCTCGGGCATGTGCTCAGCGCAGATGGGGTAGCACCAGACCCGGAAAAAGTGACAGCTATCCAGGACTGGCAGAGACCAACCACCGTCACTGAGGTATGTCAATTCTTAGGTTTGTTTGGGTACTACAGAAGATTCATTAAGAGCTACACATAGATGGCAGCGCTCCTACAAGATCTTCAAGTAGGCCAAACTAAGAAGAGGAGGTCTTCAGAGCCACCATTGGAATGTGGGCAGGAACAAGAAGACTCCTTTCAGCGGATGAAGCAGGCTCTGACCGGTGAGGAAATCCTGGCTTACCCCGATTATAACCTACCATTCGTCCTCTACACTGACGGAAGCAATGTAGGCCTGGGGGCAGTACTATCCCAGATACAGGGCTATCTCTAGACCCTACAGACCTCATAGACCCAATAGACCTAACAAGCCCTGTCGCCCCAAAAGACCCGATCAGCCCCCTAAAAAACCTGTTGGAGCTGGAGGTGACTATACCACTCCTTCAACTTCATCTAACAGTGACAATTTTTTATCGGGGGACTATACAGACTCAGACGGCGCACCAGACGAGGACAACGTAAGTCCTCCTCATTTGAGAAATCAAAATCCCAGGACAGGGAACTGGTCTCCGATCCTTCCTTTAGGTGCGAGACTGGGCAATAGATGGTGATCAACGCAAATAACAATGACGCAGTGAGTAGTGATCTTCAAATAATCAATCTGTCCTCCTATAATCTTTCAGAAATGGAGACACATATCCTAAAACGCGGCTTGTCTTTCTCTCCTATGTACCAACTGGATAAATTTGAGGCTACCAAGGACGTTTACTTATTTTGCAGGCAGCTCATGTTCAAGATTCTTTACCATCATCCCACTCACTTGGACACTTTACCTCCAGAAGATCGGGCCTCCTTCAGGGATCTTTTGGAACTCACGGAGGAGTCATCTACAACAGGTACAATGTCACACAAACGACACTTTAACTCTCGGGTACCTTCACAGGCCACACCTCCGTTCTCCCTTTGTCCACCTGTTCAAATTTTCTTTGAACTTATGTGTAAACACATACGTAGTCTCAAAATTCAATCTTCACAACATGAAAATCTGAGTCAGGCAGAACATGCTGCTCTCAAAAAGTTAAGAAGTAATAAAAACTTCCTGATAAAAGAAGCTGACAAAGGGGGGAACGTGGTGTTATGGCCAACGGATATGTACTTAGAAGAAGCTCATAGACAGCTAAACAACTCCAATTGTTATCTAAAACTTCTCTCGGACCCCACTTCGGTCTTTAAAAACAAATTGAGCATTTTGGTCTATAGAGCCTTGGACATTAATATAATATCTAAAAGAGAGAAATAGACTTTTTGGTGATTAAACATCCGGTAGTTCCAACCCTTTATTTGTTGCCTAAAGTGCACAAATCCTTGATAAAACCCCCTAGCAGGCCCATCGTGTCGGGGGTTGGTGGAACCTTTGAGAGGCCGTGTTTGTATGTAATTTTTATCTCCAACCATATGTCCTTTGTTTAGAATCGTACATTCGCGATTCATCCGACCTTATCTGTAAACTTAATTCCATCCAGTGCACCCAGCTTTACCTCTTAGTAACGATGGATGTTGAAGGTCTTTACACCTGTATTGGACATTCTTTGGGACTGGGCGCTGTTTCGCATTTCTTGAATCGTAAATCTACGGGGACACGACTCCATGATTCTTTCCTTCCTAGACCTCTTACAAATGGTCCTACACAATAACGAATTCATCTTTGACTGCGCCTATTATAGGCAGATTGCTGGGACCCGCGATTGGTGCGAAATGCGCACCTTCTTACGCCAAACAATTTTTAGGTTGGTGGGAGGAGACTTGCGTCGACACCCATCCAAAATTTGCTGTATCTATCTGTCACTATTGGTACAGATACATCGATGACATCCTATTTCTTTGGACAGGGTCAACAGAGGATTGCATGGATTTCATCAAGGATCTGAACTCAAACTCATTTAACATCGTGTTGACCTCTCACCATTCTCTGGACGAAGTAATCTTTTTGGATCTCAGAATACAACAACTAGATGGTAAGATTCTGACTGCTCTTCACAGAAAATATACTGCTGTCAATAGCATCTTACATTATAAGAGTTTTCACCCTCTCCATCTTCGCCAAGCCATTACAAAGGGACAGTTCTTCCGTTTAAAACGGAACTGCACAGCCAATAATACCTTTTTACATGAAGCTAAGGATATGACCTCAAGGTTTAAACAGAGAGGATACCCACGCCAGGATTGTTGCACATGCATTTCAAACCACTGATAAAACTATCAGAGGGGGCTTACTTAGCATTAGACCTAAACAGGAATTTGATCGACTGAGTGTCATCACCACTTAGAACAACCACTGGTGTGACCTCCTTGGCATTCTAAAAAAGAACTGGAGTGTGTTATTGAGCGATCCTAAATTGGACAATTCGTTAGTCCGCAACCCACTTTGATAGCCAGGAGGGCCAAAAACCTCAGGGACCATCTTACGGCCAGTAATTTTAAGAGACCCACACAACTATTGGGTAGGGTATCCAGATTGGTCGGGACATTCCCCTGTGGCGATTGTACCATCTGTCCGCACATGGTTGCTAACGACAAAATTGAACTTTCTATCTTTCCATACTCTATCGTAACAAAGATCTATGCCAACTGTCGATCACGTAATATAATTTATGCTTTGATTTGCAGCTGCCCCAAGGTATATGTTGGCGAAACAACACAGGAGGCCAGAAAGAGAATTCAGAATCACTTTTCCAACATAGCTTGTGCTCAAGTTAATCGGGACAGAGGTAAGCCATTGAGTTCGGTGGCGAAAAATGTTTTAGATTTTCACCATGGCTCTTCCACAGATGTGAAGATCATCGTCCTGGATAAAGTTTTATCCAGTATTCGCAGGGACAATCTGACGGATGAACTACTTAGGAGGGAAAGCAAATGGATTTATAACCTCCAAAGTCTCGCACCTCATGGCATCAAGAAGAATTCCTTTTTACAGGATTCTATAAGAAATAAGATCTAGTATAACATCTCTTTTTTTGGTTTTTCTATTCCCCTGTTCCTTATTTCTCTCTGTTTTTATTTCAATTTTAGGATCCTCTGTTTCGTCATACATACCCTTGGTCATCCTACATGCTGTTTTATCATTAAGCACTTGTTCTCACAGGTTTTATTATGGCGATGTGCTTCGGAATTTGGAGCCAATAATATCGTGATTCTATCGATATGTCCTGACATACTTTTTCCATCTCAGGTATATCATTTTAATATGATAACTTGACAGGACTTTATCATCTACAGTGTTGGCCAAAAGTATTGACACCCCTGAAAGACAGTATACATCGAGACGGTATCCCCTTTTGCCTGAAAACCTGTTAAGGGGTATATTAAGGTATTTTATTGGTTAGATTGGAACAAATTTATGATATCCTGCATTGTCGTTCCTTGTGACCTTGATAACTACAGTATTTCTCTCTTTTTTTGTGTCACCCACGGGCTCTCTCTACCTTTTCTTGGAGGAATAGACCCCAGAAAGAGTCTTATATAGTACTCGGTTGTGAGAAACGAGTACATGCTTTGTACTTTTTTAATCTGTTTTTAATCTATGTGTGCTCTTGTTTGTCTTTTTTGATACCCAAATAAAAATCAATGGTTGACATTTTTCATAAAAATTGTCAGTACTTCCTTGATCCCAGTCAAAAAATACACGTTACTTTGTTCTTTTCCATCCTTATTAATATATACAGCGTGTGACTGGTGGATCACATCTTAGTGCCACCCAAAAACCCCTTTTTTTGCTTCACCAGGTTTTTACATTGAATTAGCAATACACAAACTCAGGACAATAAAGGTTTTGAATTGTCTGACAAGAAACAATGCCTTAGCAAACATAAGATGTATAAGTATTTTGTTGGTTAAGAAAATGTCAACCCCCGACACACACTGAGAAAATCAGTGTGGTCACAATCCTCCCCTTTTAATTTGCCCAGGAAAACCGCTGAATCTTGACGAGGTTTGCTGTTGATGGGGTGCCAGACGTGATAGGCCTCTGATCATCCGTCACCTCTTGGTCGCATTGTACTGTGGTGAGGTCAGCAACAGAGGCTCACATGGATACAGCTCCCTCTGATCTACTTCCCCAGGTTGGGCAGACATATTGTGGACAAGCACTAAGGCGGGTTGGTTGAGTTGGTCTTTCATAAATTTCTTGCTATTAATCTATCCCCTGTAAGTGGCCACAGTCTGGTTAGGTTTAATCACTGTTGTTGGCTCAGAGGAGGATGATGGAGGCTGGGAATATGAGTTATCCTTGGAAAATATAGTAGAAGGATCCTCATCAGGGTGCTGCTTGGCTTGGATGTGGGTGATGGCTGTGAAAAACTGGCTGGATAGTCCTTGTTCTAGGGCATTTTTCCAAACAGTGTGGGGAGACCACCTGTGAGCCCCACTTCAACCCCTCCCTTGTTGGTTCCCAAAAAAACAGGTGTGTGAAGGCTGTCCACAAGTCCCACTTCAACCTCTTCTTGCTTAGGGCCGCTTCACACTGTGTCATGATGCGGTCCGGTTCTGTCCGGGAGGACCCAGACAGCTGCGGACCGGATCAGCACACAGGACCGGGGGCTATTATGCCCTCCGGTCCTGTGTGCAGTGCACGCATCTGCAGCCGCTGACAAGTCAGGACCGGAGGGCATAATAGCCCCCCAGTCATGTGTGCTGATCCGGTCCGCAGCTCTCTGGGTCCTCCCGGACAGAACCGGACCGCATCATGCCACAGTGTGAAGCGGCTCTTAGTATCCAAAATAACAGGTGTGGGGATGCTGTCCATAAGCTGCACATCAACCTCTCCCTGGTCGGTCCCCCCTTCCAACTGCACACATACCAGAAAGATGTCCGAGTGCTGACCCACAGCCAGGGAGATTGATAATTGGAAACATGGTAAATAGCCTTTTGGGGAAACAATATCTGGGCTTACTAGGTTGATGGCAGAATCAGTGTCTCGTAGTCCCTGGCCCTGTATGTCATCAATCTTGACCAGCTGGGCTGACAAAAAGCCTCCATGCCTGGGGCCCCGGCTTTGGAGACAATGTTTATCCATATGTCCAAGGGGCCCACACACATAACAGTGATGTGGATTGGGACAAGTGACAGGCCCTGTTAGTAGGCCTCTGTCCTGGTGGGGCTTCTGCTGGGTAGCGAGATAATTCTATTAGAGCGACTGGTGCTGGCTGTAATTTAACTGGAATTTCCAAAACTAATTGCAGAACACAAGCCCTCTACTTTCTTGAGGCTTTGGGCCCAATGGGGCCAACAATTTCTTGATTTGGACTGCTTGGGACCAGGCTGCTTCCCAATTCTCACTGGATGTGGTACACAGTATAAGTCCTCCTGGTCAATAAAAGCAGGTTCCTCATCGTTCTCCACATCAATCTGGGCATCCCAACGGACCAGCTCCCTGATCAAATCTGACTGGGTTTCAGTGTCACTGTACTCAATCTGTCGATTCTGGCACAGCTCCTGCAGTAGCCGTTTACTGCTGTGGTTGTATCTCCAGTTCCGTCCTCGTCCCATGGCTGAGCTGGTGGGGTTGGGCATGGCGGCGTCTAAAACCTGTATGCCTTACGTATGGCCTGCTGGGTATGCTTTTATGCCTCCCTGGTTGTTAAGCCCTTAGTGTGAACCAGGCTGGAGTAGCATCCCACTGCTGCCACCAATTGTGGGTGGTCTCATCCGCTGGACCGCCTACCTTCACAAAGACCGCATGGACCATGGCTCATACCAACTGAATGCCCAAACTCCTTAACCGTGGGCGAAACACTACTCAGACACCACAAGGTGAGAGAACCACTTATTGGTTAGACTTTATTGGATCTCCAACAGTCTAAGGCCTATAACACATAACCAATCAGAAAACACACAATATACCGGCAACAATATCTCACCCTTCCACAGTCTCACCAGGGATTAGGATTTTAATGCCTATGGGGCTTCTAGAGCCACTTACTCCAAACCAGCACCCCACTTTTGGCGGGCTCCTACCGAGAGAGGAGTAGCGGCAAACTTAGGAAGCTAGCTGAGCACAGCAAAGTCTTTTCAAAAAGTTAATTTATTTCAGTAATTGAATACAAAAAATGAAATGCATATATTATATACAGTCATTCCAGAGTGATTGTGGGTTTTCTCTGTCAATGTTGATGATTATGGCTTACAGCCACTGAAAACCCAAAGATCATTATTTGAGATAATTAAAGTACGGAGGATGAAGGATTAAAAACCACAATGCCGTATTTCACAGGTCATCAAAGGGAGAACATAATATTGATTTATTAGTCAACGTGTTTCAGGGCTCCCAGAAACGTCCTGAAACATGGAAAAATTACATTGATTATTGATGATATTCAAATTCTTTGAGATGATCTAGTACAGGGGTCTCAAACACGCGGCCCCTGGGGCTTCACTGTGTGGCCCGCGGCATCGTCGGCCACTCAACCTTCCCGGCGGTCCAGTGCAAGGGGCCGTCGCGGTCCCCGCTGTGTTATTGACTTCCGCCTGTGGGACTGACAAGCGCTGCCGCTCAGTAAAATCAATGTAAACCACCGGCCAGTGAGTGGTCCGCAGCATCCGTCGGCGTATGACATCACCTGCGGCCATCTCATTGGCTGGCGCCATGCATTGAACTTATGGAGCGGCAGCGCTTGTCAGTCCCACAGCCGGAAGTCAATAACACAGCGGGAACCACAGCGGCCCCATGCACTGGACAGCCAGCAAAGTTAAGGTTAAAAACAAGTGTGTGAGTGTGAGTGAGTGAGTGAATGTGACTGAGTGTGAATGTGTGAGTCAGTGTGAATGTGTGAGTAAGAATGTGGTGTGAGTGAATATTTGAGCATGAATGTGTGAGTGAATGAGTGAATATGCGTGTGTGTGTGAGAGAGTGAATGTGTAAAAAGAAGTAGGCCAGGTTGGGGACATCCCTACAAAAGGGGACCCGAATGCAGGACACTACTACACTATGGGGGCCAGGATTGGGACATTACTACAAAAGGGGATCAGGATGTGGATATTACTACAAAAGGGGATACGTATGGGGGATATTACTACACTATGGAGGCAAGGATGGGGATATTACTACAAAAGGGGTACAGCATGGGGAACATCACTACACTATGGGGGCCAGAATGTGGATATCACTACAATAGGGGATCAGGATGGGGACATTACTATATGATGAGGACCAGGATATTGTATTACTACAGGAAGGGGATCAAGATAGTGTCCAGGATGTGGGACATTTCTATAGGATGGGGACCAGTATGGGGACATTACAATAAGAAAGGGCCTAAGGTGGGGACATTACTACAAGATCAGGATTTGGACAGTACTACATTGAGCAAAAAATTCTGGTATTACTAAAAATGTCACTTAGTCCTACAAGCAATGCGGCCCACTAACATACATTTTTTTCTATGTGTGGGCCACTAACCCAGCTGAGTTTGAGACCCCTGATCTAGTATAATGTTTTTCACATTCTGAAATTGAAAGTGGCTCTTCCTGTGTAATTTCTCTGATGATTAGCAAGATCTGATCTAACAGTGAAACATTTCCCACATTCTAAACATGAAACTGGCTTCCCTCTGTGTGAGATCTTTCATGTCTATCAAAATCTGACTTATAAGCAAAGCATTTTCCATATTCTGAATGTACAAATCACTTCTCTCCTGTGTGAGATCTTTCATCTCTTTTTTTTTTTTTTCATGTTGAGCAAGAAAATGGCTTCTCTCCTGTGTGACTCATTTGATGTGTTAGGCTGCGTTCACACGCGGCGTAATTGCCACCTTTTTTTTTGCGGGGGCGCTTTTTTTTTGCATTCACACAACACATTTTTTTACGGCTGCATTTTACCCCCAGGAGCCGGGGGAAAGTGATGTCACACGGGGATAGGAATAATCCTGTTCCCGTGTGACATCTGTGTACTTTCACTTTTGCAGTGTATAACACATACACTGCGAAAGTGAACTAAAAGAAAGCAATGGGTATTAAAAATAAAAAAAATAAAATACTTACTTCTCTGCCGGCTGTCCTGGGTCCCAAAGAGAAGACGTCCTGTCGCTGCAAGAACCTTAACCCCTTCATGACCCTGGAATTTTTCGTTTTTCATTTTCGTTTTTCACTCCCCTGTTTCCAAGAGCCATAACTTTTTAAATTTTTCCATCAATATAGACTTATGACGGCTTGTTTTTTTGCGGGACGAGTTGTGCTTTCAGATGCAATCATTTATTTTACCATATAGTGTACAGGGAAATTGCAAAAAAATTACAAGTGCAGTGAAATTGCAAAAAAGTGCAATCACGTTTGTTTTTTTTGCGTTTTTTAGCTGCCATGTTCACTATATGGTAAAACCGACTTGACGGTGTGATGCCTCGGGTCGGTACGAGTTCATAGATACCCAACATGTATAGCTTTACTGGTATCTGTGGTGAAATAAAATTCTAAAGTTTAGGGGAAAAAAAACAAACACTTTTTGCGCCATGTTCTGCGATCCGTAGCGTCCTCATATTTTGGGATCTGGAGATGTGTGATGGCTTATTTTTTGCGTCTTGAGCTGACCTTTCTAATGATACCATTTTTGGGTGGATCCGCCGTTTTGATTGCCCGTTATCACATTTTGTAGCAATGTTGCGGTGACTAAAAAAACGTAATTTTGGCGTTTGGACCATTTTTTCTATTACACAGTTTACAGCTCTCGTTAATTGATTTTATATGTTGATAGATCGGGCGATTCTGAATGTGGCGATACCAAACATGCAATTTTTTAATACTTTTATTGTGAATGGGGGGGTGATTTAAAGTTTTATGTTTTTTTTCTTTTTACAGGTTTTTAAAAACTTTATATTTTTATTACTTCTAATTTTTATACTGCCCCTTTAAGAGGCACCCTGCTGCACAGTCCGATCGCTTCTGTGAGATACCGATGAGCTGCAGCTCATCAGTATCTCCCAGAATTGCGGACGTGTTGTGGTTGGCAGCGCTTGCCAACCACAAACCAGAAGTGCTCAGTGACAGCATCCGGGGTCTAGCCAGGACCCCGGCCTGTCACGTGAGCGTTGGAGATCCCGCGATAGTATCGCAGGATCTCCGGTGCAGGCGGGGAACAGCACGTTGGATCCCGCTGCCAGTGATTGACAGCGAGATCCAAAGGATTAACAGCACCAATCGGATCTCGGATCCGATTGGTGCTGTTACCCTGACATCTCAGCTGATGAGAACAGCTCAGATGTCGGGGCTTTGATGTGAGCTCCGCGCCGGAGCTCACATCAAACACCCCTTACCGACCCATGACGTTGTACAACGTCATAGGTCGGGAAGGGGTTAAAGATGTAATTGGCCAAAACCGATCAGCTCATGTGTCACATGACATCATCAGCTGAGCGGTTTAAATCGCCCGCTAAAAACGTTCAGTTTTGGTGGGCGATTTAAACCGATCAGCTGATGATGTCATGTCACGATCAGCTGATGATGTCATGTGACACATCAGCTGACCGCTACCAGCAAATTACATATTTAAGGTCTTTGCAGCGATCAAATGTCTTCCCCTTGGTCCCGGGACAGCCAGCGGAATGGTAAGTATTTTATTTTTTTATTTTTAATATATTTTGTTAACTTTTATTTTGTTTTTGCAGTATATAGAGATACACTGCGAAAGTGAAACTCCAGACCTGACATAACACACGGGGTGCGGGGAAACACAGGATTCTTCCTCCCCTCGTGTGACATCACTTCCTTCTGTGCCCGCGTTACAGGCGCTGGAATAGGTCTTGTCCGAACGACAATGCATACTCCATCTGCTTATAATGGGACCCATGGGAGAAAGCGCATGCTAAAAAGCGCAAAGAATTGACATGGGCATTCTTTGTACGCGCGCTTTCTCCCGCAAAAGCGCCGCCGAAAAAAGTAAATTTACATTCACTTTGCCGGGAAACGAGATGCCGATGCGCTTTTGTGGGAAAAGCATGCGTAAAAAGACGCGAAAATTAGGCTGTGTGTGAACACAACCTTATAAGAACATGTTTCTGGTTAAAACATTTCCCACATCTGAACATAAAAATAGCTTCTCCTCTGTGTGAATTCCCTGATGTTTAACAAGATCTGGTTTCGTAGCAAAATCATTTCCACATTCTGAACATGAAAATGGCTTCTCCCCTGTGTGAGTCATTTGGTGTCTTATAAGAACAGATTTCTGGTTAAAACATTTCCCACATTCTGAACATATAAATTGCTTCTCTCCCGTGTGAATTTTCTTATGTCTAACAAGATGTGGTTTTATAGTAAAACGTTTCCCACATTCTGAACATGAAAATGGCCTCTCCCCTGTGTGAATTCTCTGATGTTTAACAAGATCTGATTTCCTAGTAAAATTTTTTCCACATTCTGAACATAAAAATGGCTTCTCCCCTGTGTGAGTCATTTGATGTGCTAAAAGAATATGTTTGTAGTTAAAGCATTTTCCGCATTCTGAACATGAAAATGGCTTCTCCTCTGTGTGAATTCTCTGATGTCTTATAAGATTATTTTTCTGATTAAAACATTTTCCACATTCTAAACATGAAAATGGCTTCTCCCCTGTGTGAGTCATTCGATGTTTTATAAGAATAGATTTCTTATTAAAACATTTCCCACATTCTGAACATGAAAACGGCTTCTCCCCTGTGTGAATTCTTTGATGTCTCATAAGATTATTTTTCTGATTAAAACATTTTCCACATTCTGAACATGAAAATGTTTTGCCTGTGTGAACTCTTTCATGACTAACAAGATTTGATTTATGAGTAAAGCATTTTCCACATTTTGGGCATGAAAATGGTTTTTTCGCCTATGGGAGCTTTTTGTTGCTCAACAAACAGTCTGTCATCTCTATTTTGCTGTACAGTCTGTGATGAATCAGGAGATCGGATCTGTTTAAAAGGATCAGATGATACATTTTGGATAAGAGGGGATGAGGGTATGTCTTCAATATTGTCATCCTCCTCATACGCATATTGAATAATGCTAGAATTTTCTGCATTGAAATCTGACGATACCGGATGTCCTTGTGAGTGACTGGTACAGTCGTCTGCAAGAAATAAAACAAATTATTTTATCTTTTTACAATAAAACCTCAGTAATTATATTGATGTTTTAGGACATTACAAAGAAGAGGTTTATAGAAAAAGGGTATGACTGCTCTGACAGCTGTGGGGGCCTGAGGGGAAGTGAGGGGGCGGGTCGCGATCTCCTCCGGGCCATGCCCCCTCACCTCTTCTGTGGGCCCCCTCCAGTCAGTCAATCTCCTCTGGCCCCTGCCCCCTCACCTCTTCTGCGGCCCCGAAAATCACTGCACAGCGCGGGCTCCACCAGAATGTGAAAGATGGAGCTGCTGCAGCTGCTGTGTATTGTGTGTGTGTGTGGTTGTATCTGTCTGTGGCTCTGTCTGTCTGTGTGTGGCTGTCTGTGTGACTGTGGTTGTCTCTGTGTGGCTGTCTGTCTGTGTGTGGCTGTCTGTCTGTGTGTGGCTGTCTGTGTGCAGTCTGTGTTGCTTTGTGTGGTTGTGGCTGTGTCTGTGTGTGGCTGTGTCTGTGTGGCATTCTGTGTGGCTGTGGCTGTCGGTGTGGCTGTCTGTGGCTAAGTGAGGCTGTCGCTGTCTGTGTGTGGTTGTCTGTGTGTGGCTGTCTGTATCTACACAGCTCTATACTGTATACACAGGTCCTCAATACATTCTGTATTACAGTGTGTCTGTATATACTGTATGTATATAGTCTGGACCTGTATATACAGTATAGTGCTGTGTATACAAGATAAAGAGCCAGCAGTCTCTAATGTGTGTATGGCCAGTAGTCTCTGTGTATGCAGCCTTCAGTCTCTAATGTGAGTAAGGCCGTCAGTCTCTACCGTGTGTACCGCCGGCAGTCTATAATGTGGGTATGGCCGTTAGTCTCTAAAGTGCATAAGGATGGCAGTCTCCATTGTGTAAGCGACCCACAGCCTTCTCCATTGTGTGTCATGTGCTGTCTAGCACTGATTCTCTGCGATCTATTTTTGATCCTACTGTAACTTAAACTGTGTGAAATTCCCTCTAGTACTGCATGAAAAAAATGCCAGTTCTATTGCTGTGTGCTTTCTGGTGGATATGAGGTCAATGTGCGAGTCTCCACCACCTAGGGTCAGACTAGTTTTCCGTGGTCACCCTACCCGTATCTGCCAATTCCTCATCAGCATTTCCACTACACCATGACATTGTGTATGCGGCCCGCAGCCGTCTCCATTGTGCATGTGGTTCGCAGCCTCCTCCATTGTGTATGTAGCCTGCAGTCGTCTCCATTATGTATGCGTCCTGCAGCCATCTCCATTGTGTATGTGGTCCGCAGCTGTCTCCATTGTGTATGCGCCCCACAGCGTCTCCATTGTGTATGTGGCCTGAAGCAGTCTTTATCGTGTATGCAGCCAGCAGCAGTCTATATCGTGTATTATCTATTGTGTACAGCCAGTAGCAGTCTCTGTGGTGAATCAGCCACCGAACCTGGCAGCTCCACAGCGCCTCCTGTTAAATCCAGGTCAGTCAGAGAACTGCCTGAGGATAAAGAAGGGCCGCAGCTGCCCTGCCTGTGCTGGTTTATTATGGCACCTCTCAGTGAGTGTGGTATATGCCTTCTGATCCACGACCAGAAGCACATATAATAACCTCCACCCCGTCACTGCCAGAGGCCCTGAATAACCCCAAGCACTAGATGCTACCACCAATTCCTCATTTAATATAAGTCCGGTCCGTGATCGGGCTTATATCGGGTCAGAAACCAACCCAGGTAGTGTTATATGAGCACACGGACGTGGGAATCGTGATCAAGATAAAAAGAGTAACTCAAGATTAAATTTATATATTTAATCACTCTATTGGTACACTAGATATATTTACAGTTATTATTAAGATGTTACAAATATTACAGTCAGTTGTGCAAATAAAAGAATAAATGGAATACATAGAATTACACACACATGTGAGCAGTTACCTTAATGCTGATGGCACCACAAGGGCAGTGTGATGCCAATCTGTTCCTGGGTATTCTCTGGCTTTGGTGGAATAATAATGCCTTTTCAGAAGAAATACAATATGGAGATGGGGCAGATGATTTTTATACATTATGGGGCTGACCCCTGTCTCCACCCATCTCGCACCTCTGGGCTGTCTCACAACTCCCACCCCTCTGAGTGGAGATATAGATATCCAAAACTTATTATCTTCCATAGCTTTGTCTGTGAATGTCACAGACAGAAGACAATATTTTCTGTTATGATTTTATCTTCGTCTGGATATGAAACATGACTACCGTATATACTCGTGTATAAGCCGACCCGTGTATAAGCCGACCCCCCTGCTTTTGCCCCCAAAACCTGGGAAAATCTATTGACTCGCGTATAAGCCGAGGTGGACCCCAGCACAGGTATACAGCCCCCAGCAGTGGTATACAGGCCCCAGCAGTATGATATACAGCAGGCCCCAGTGGTATATACAGCAGCCCCAGTGGTATTGCAGCCCCTATATACAGCAGCCCCAGTGGTATTGCAGCCCCAGTGGTGTATACAGCAGCCCCTATATACAGCAGCCCCAGTGGTATTGCAGCCCCAGTGGTATTGCAGCCCCTATATACAGCAGCCCCAGTGGTATTGCAGCCCCAGTAATGCAGGGCCCCTATATACAGCAGCCCCAGTGGTATTGCAGCCCCTATATACAGCAGCCCCAGTGGTATTGCAGCCCCAGTAATGCAGGGCCCCTATATACAGCAGCCCCAGTGGTATTGCAGCCCCAGTGGTATTGCAGTCCCTATATACAGCAGCCCCAGTGGTATTGCAGCCCCAGTGGTGTATACAGCAGCCCCTATATACAGCAGCCCCCAGTGGTATATACAGCAGCCCCAGTGGTATTGCAGCCCCTATATACAGCAGCCCCAGTGGTATTGCAGCCCCAGTGGTGTATACAGCAGCCCCTATATACAGCAGCCCCAGTGGTATTGCAGCCCCTATATACAGCAGCCCCAGTGGTATTGCAGCCCCAGTAATGCAGGACCCCTATATACAGCAGCCCCAGTGGTATTGCAGCCCCAGTAATGCAGGGCCCCTATATACAGCAGCCCCAGTGGTAGTATACAGGCAGCCCCAGTAATGCAGGGCCCCCCCCTCATGCTCCGGTCACCTGTAAAGCAAATTATACTTATCAGTGCCCGCTGCCGTCCGCGCCCGCATCTGCCGACATCCCGATCCTCCGTCTTCATGCGACTTCTTCCTGTTTCCTGTGCGCGTCGCCGGTAATGACGTCATTGCCTGCGACGCGCACAGAAGCAGGAAGAAGATGCATGAAGATGGAGGATCGCGATGTCGGCAGATGCGGGCGCGGACGGCAGCGGGCACTGATAAGTATAATTTGCTTTACAGGTGACCGGAGCATGAGGGGGGGGGGGCCCTGCATTACTGGGGATGCGGGGGCTGCTTTATACCGCTGTATACAGCAGCCCCCGCACTGACTCGCGTATAAGCCGAGGGGGTACTTTTCAGCCCAATTTTTGGGCTGAAAAACTCGGCTTATACGCGAGTATATACGGTATTCTGAGAGCATTCTACTAGCCAATATCATGTTTCGGTGGCTTACGGTCATCACACGTTCATATTAATATAAGTGCTCTGACCGTCTAGATATGTAAGATTTCATATTTATATTCGACATCATCACAGGAGGGACGGCTTATGAAATATTAACGTTATATTCCGGGCACTGCTCCATCTGAGCTGAATGAAAGGATTTTCTTCCAATCTGTAGTACAAGGAAATTAGGTTTGTCGCTTCTCTGCAAATCACACCAGAGAGTAATCCTTTGGATAATGGCTGCATACAAAGTGTCATCTAATCTCCATTTCCTAGGAAGCTCCATACATGTAGACTGTGATCTCTCGCGAGCAGGGTCCTCTCTCCTCACCTACTGTATCCTCACCCATCCCATGTAGACTGTGAGCTCTCGTGGGCAGGGTCCTCTCTCCTCACCTACTGTATTCTCACCCATCCCTTGTAAGCCCTCGTAGACAGGGTCATCTCTCCTCATCTACTATATGCTCACCCATCCCTTGTAGACTGTGAGCCCTCGTGGGCATGATCCTCTCTCCTTACCTACTGTATCCTCACCCATCCCATGTAGACTGTGAGCCCTCATGGGCAGGGTCATCTCTCCTCACCTAATGTATCCCCACCCATCCCTTGTAGACTGTGAGCCCTCATGGGCAGGGTCCTCTCTCTTCACCTAATGTATCCTCATCCATCCCATGTAGACTGTGATCTCTCATGGGCAGGGTCCTCTCTCCTCACCTACTGTATCCTCACTCATCCCATGTAGACTGTGAGCCCTCATGGGCAGGGTCCTCTCTCCTCACCTACTGTATCCTCACCCATCCCATGTCGACTGTGATCTCTCGTGGGCAGGGTCCTCTCTCCTCACCTACTGTATCCTCACCCATCCCATGTAGACTGTAAGCTCTCGTGGGCATGATCCTCTCCCCTCACCTACTGTATCCCCACCCATACCTTGTAGACTGTGATCTCTCATGGGCAGGGTCCTCTCTCCTCACCTACTGTATCCTCACTCATCCCATGTAGACTGTGAGCCCTCATGGGCAGGGTCCTCTCTCCTCACCTACTGTATCCTCACCCATCCCATGTTGACTGTGATGTCTCGTGGCCAGGGTCCTCTCTCCTCACCTACTGTATCCTCACCCATCCCATGTAGACTATAAGCTCTCGTGGGCATGATCCTCTCCCCTCACCTACTGTATCCCCACCCATACCTTGTAGACTGTGAGCCCTCGTGGGCAGGGTCCTCGCTCCTCACCTACTGTATCCTCACCCATCCCATGTAGACTGTAAGCTCTCGTGGGCATGATCCTCTCCCCTCACCTACTGTATCCCCCCCATCCCATGTAGACTGTGAGCCCTCGTGGGCAGGGTCCTCTCTCCTCACCTACTGTATCCTCACCCATCCCATGTAGACTGTAAGCTCTCGTGGGCATGATCCTCTCCCCTCACCTACTGTATCCCCACCCATACCTTGTAGACTGTGAGCCCTCGTGGGCAGGGTCCTCTCTCCTCACCTACTGTATCATCACCCATCCCATGTAGACTGTGAGCCCTCGTGGGCAGGGTCCTCTCTCACCTACTGTATCCTCACCCATTACATGTAGACTGTGAGCCCTCGTGGGCGGGGTCCTCTCTCCTCACCTACTGTATCCTCACCCATCAATTGTAGACTGTGTAGCCTTGTATCGGTCATGAATATTGTACTTGTCTCTATTGTATATGCCCCTTTTCACATGTAAAGCGCCATGGAGTAAATGACGCTATAATAAAAAAAATAATAATTTTTAGTGCCAAGTTTGTTTTACATCATTGCACACACTGGACCCCTATTCGAGCCCCAAACTCTATTGATTTAGTGGAGTGACATATATTTCTCTATCACTTGGTATTTAGCAAACGCAGCGTCTTAGGGGGTAAAGACAGGATCAGAGTTATCTCCAATCCCAATCATTATGGCAGGAGCCCGGCTGTCAGTCTGGTGTATTTGGGTTTATGTCTACATGTTCTGTATTCTATCATGAGTGTAATAGGAGACAATGGTTTCTTAGTCCAAAATTGGATAAATACTTTTTCTTCATCAGAACTGACAGCAGAAGATGAAGAAATCGGCCGCGGTCACATAAGTATAATTCATCCCCAGCTGTATATTATCATCCATCCATCTATAATATAAAAGCCGAAGGCCACTTCCGGAAGACCTGAAGGTTACTTCCGTGATGGCCTCCGGACCCATGGTGGTGGTGCTCCGGACCCCTCCAGCCTCTCCCCTCCAGCCTCTGCCCTCCAGCCTCTGCCCTCCAGCCTCTGCCCTCCAGCCTCCGCTCTCCCCACCCCTCCTCACCCCTCCAGCCTCTGCCCTCCAGCCTCCGCTCTCCCCACCACTCCTCACCCCTCCAGCCACCGCTCTCCCCACCCCTCCTCACCCCTCCAGCCTCTGCCCTCCAGCCTCTGCCCTCCAGCCTCCGCTCTCCCCACCCCTCCTCACCCCTCCAGCCTCACCCCTCCAGCCTCCACTCTCCCCACCCCTCCTCACCCCTCCAGCCTCTCCCCTCCAGCCTCTGCCCTCCAGCCTCCGCTCTCCCCACCCCTCCTCACCCCTCCAGCCTCTGCCCTCCAGCCTCCGCTCTCCCCACCCCTCCTCACCCCTCCAGCCTCACCCCTCCAGCGTCCGCTCTCCCCACCCCTCCTCACCCCTCCAGCCTCTCCCCTCTAGCCTCTGCCCTCCAGCCTCTCCCCTCCAGCCTCCGCTCTCCCCACCACTCCAGCCTCACCCCTCCAGCCTCCGCTCTCCCCACCCCTCCTCACCCCTCCAGCCTCCGCTCTCCCCACCCCTCCAGTCTCTGCCCTCCAGCCTCTGCCCTTCAGCCTCCGCTCTCCCCACCCCTCCTCACCCCTCCAGCCTCTGCCCTCCAGCCTCCGCTCTCCTCACCCCTCCAGTCTCACCCCTCCAGCCTCTGCCCTCAAGCCTCCGCTCTCCCCACCCCTCCTCACCCCTCCAGCCTCTGCCCTCCAGCCTCCGCTCTCCCCACCCCTCCAGTCTCTGCCCTCCAGCCTCTGCCCTCCAGCCTCTCCCCTCCAGCCTCCGCTCTCCCCACCCCTCCTCACCCCTCCAGCCTCACCCCTCCAGCCTCTGCCCTCCAGCCTCCGCTCTCCCCACCCCTCCTCACCCCTCCAGCCTCACCCCTCCAGCCTCCGCTCTCCCCACCCCTCCAGCCTCACCCCTCCAGCCTCTGCCCTCCAGCCTCCGCTCTCCCCACCCCTCCTCTGCCCTCCAGCCTCTCCCCTCCAGCCTCTGACCTCCAGCCTCCGCTCTCCCCACCCCTCCTCACCCCTCCAGCCTCACCCCTCCAGCCTCCGCTCTCCCCACCCCTCCTCACCCCTCCAGCCTCACCCCTCCAGCTTCTGCCCTCCAGCCTCTGCCCTCCAGCCTCTGCCCTCCAGCCTCCCGCTCTCCCCACCCCTCCTCTGCCCTCCAGCCTCTCCCCTCCAGCCACTCCCCTCCAGCCTCTGCCCTCCAGCCTCTGTCCTCCAGCCTCTCCCCTCCGGCCTCTCCCCTCCAGCCTCTCCCCTCCAGCCTCCGCTCTCCAGCCTCTCCTCTCCAGCCTCTGCCCTCCAGGCTCTGCCCTCCAGCCTCTCCCTTCCAGCCTTTGCCCTCCAGCCTCTCCCCTCCAGCCTCTGCCCTCCAGCCTCTGCTCTCCCCACCCCTCCTCACCCCTCCAGCCTCTCCCCTCCAGCCTCTCCCCTCCAGTCTCTGCCCTCCAGCCTCTGCCCTCCAGCCTCTGCCCTCCAGCCTCTGCTCTCCCCACCCCTCCTCTCCCCTCCAGCCTCTCCCCTCAGCCTCTCCCCTCCAGCCTCTCCCCAGCCTATCCAGCCTCTGCCCTCCAGCCTCTGCCCTCCAGCCTCCGCACTCCCCACCCCTCCAGCCTCTGCCCCCCAGCCTCTGCCCTCCAGCCTCCCCTCTCCTCTGCCCTCCAGCCTCCCCTCTCCTCACCCCTCTAGCCTACGCTCTCCCCACCCCTCCTCACCCCTCCAGCCTCCCCTCTCCTCACCCCCCCAGCCTTCGCTCTCCCCACCCCTCCTCACCCCTCCAGCCTCCGCTCTCCTCACCCCTCCAGCCTCCGCTCTCCTCACCCCTCCAGCCTCCACTCTCCTCACCCCTCCATGCTCCGCTCTCCTCACCCCTCCATATGCAATGTACAGTATGTGTATATATGTGTGTATGTAGTCACTTCCGTCACTTTGTCCGCACTTCCCTCACTTTGTCCGCACTTCCCTCACTTTGTCCGCACTTCCCACACTTTGTCCGCACTTCCCACACTTTGTCCGCACTTCCCACACTTTGTCCGCACTTCCCTCACTTTGTACACACACACACTCCGCTATACTAACCACTGGCCCTGCGTCTGCCGCCTGGATCCTCAGTCGACATGTCGCCGACCCTGAACTACTGGATCCAATATAGCGTCCAAGAAGTCTCGCCAAACTTCCTGGACGCCATATTGGATCCAGTCGTCCAGGGGCGGCGACATGTCAACTCACGATCCAGCCGGCAGGGAAGACGCAGGGTCGGTGGTAACTATAGAGGAGTGTGTGTATGTATGTGTGTGCTGACCACTCTGCCCACGGCGCTGCGCTGACCACTCTGCCCACGGCGCTGCGCTGACCACTCTGCCCACGACGCTGCACTGACCACTCTGCCCACGGCGCTGCACTGACCACTCTGCCCACGGCACTGCACTGACCACTCTGCCCACGGCGCTGCGCTGACCAATCTCACCGCACTCACTGCTAACCACTGAGCCACCGCACTCACTGCTAACCACTGAGCCACCGCACTCACTGCTAACCACTGAGCCACCGCACTCACTGCTAACCACTGAGCCACCGCGCTCACTGCTAACCACTGAGCCACCACGCTCTCTGCTAACCAATGAGCCACCGCGCTCACTGCTAACCATTGAGCCATTGCGCTCACTGCTAACCACTGAGCAACCGCGCTCACTGCTAACCACTGAGCCACCGCGCTCACTGCTAACCACTGAGCCACCGCGCTCACTGCTAACCACTGAGCCACCGCGTGCAGTGCTAACCACTGAGCCACCGCGCGCAGTGCTAACCACTGAGCCACCGCGCAGTGCTAACCACTGAGCCACCGTGCAGTGCTAACCACTGAGCCACCACGCAGTGCTAACCACTGAGCCACCGCGCAGTGCTAACCACTGAGCCACCGCGCAGTGCTAACCACTGAGCCACCTGTATACACACAATTCATTTCACTGCACTCCCCTAACTATTAGTAAATAAACTATATATGGATTCTAGACTACCCGATTCTTTAGAATCGGGCCGCCATCTAGTATTATATATACACAACCTGTGACATCACATATAACAGGATCACATTATTATCAAACAAGTGAATATAGATGTAAGAGAGGCTCACCTGGGCGGTGATCTGTAGGAATGACATTATCATCCATAATATATACAGTGCCTTGTGAACGTATTCGGCCCCCTTGAACTTTTCAACCTTTTGACACATTTCAGGCTTCAAACATAAGGATATAAATTCAAATTTTTTTGTGAAGAATCAACAACAAGTGGGACACAATCGTGAGGTGGATTAACAGAACAGAATACTTGGGTTGCTATTGCACAAATTGTTTTAGTACAAAGAGAAGTGTACAAACTGAGTTTACACACCTAAGAGGATATATATCCCTCGTAGACAAATATCAACCAAAAGATTGTTTAATATGGATTTCCTTACTGAGCTGGACACTTATTCTACAGGTTTCTACTGTATATGTGTGTTCAAAAGGTAATGATAAATCCGCTGATTAGACTCTTTAAACCCTACCCAGGTTGTCAGGAATTACAATGATTATACACCGTTACCTTTCACTTGTGCTTTATTCAAAATCCGCTTCTTTTAAACTATATGTACACATATGTGTAATACCTCAGAATGCACAAGAAAACATTTTTTTCTAGTTTTTTAAAACCAGAGAAAAAATTCCAATATTTTTTGTTCCACAAATACTACACAAACATTAAGGCTGGCTTCACACCACGGTGTGATCCGATCCAGGGCTGTCCGCTGTGGACTTGACAGCTCCGGACCGGATCAGCAAACAGAACCGGGGGGCTAATATGCCCTTCGGTCCAGTTTGCAGCCGGATGCAGCTGAGCGCAGCTGCTGATAATTCAGGACCCCGGCTCGCAGGGAGCTGGTCGCGGTCCTAAACTGTCAGCAGGGGACAGCTCCGTGGTGCTGAAGTTCAGCGCCAACTGCCGCTGAGCTTCAGCACCCGGTGTCCGGCTCCCGGGTGCGGCTCCGGCACCATAGACCCCCATGTTAGGGGGCGCTGGATCACACCGGACCGGGAGTATCCGGGAGGATCAGCTTTTTGACCCCAGACACATAAATGCAGCATGCTCTGTGATAAGGCTGGGTTACACGCTGCGATGTCCCATAAAAGAATGGGCAAGAATTTCAGTCTCTCCATGTGCAAAACTGATAGAGACAAACCCCAAGAGACTGCAGCTGTAATCGCAGCAAAAGATGGCGCTACAGAATATTAACTCAAGGGGCCGAATAATATTGCACGCCCACTGTTCAGTTTTTTATTTGTTAAAAAAAAAAAGTTTTTAAACTAACAAGTTACAAGTTTTTATCTAACAAACTTGCTTCCACCTCACGATTGTGTCCCACTTGTTGTTGATTCTTCAGTAAAAAATTAGAATTTATATCTTTATGTTTGAAGCCTGAAATGTGGCAAAAGGTTGAAAGGTTCAAGGGGGCCGAATACTTTCACAAGGCACTGTATATAGGGGGGCCGAATACTTTCACAAGGCACTGTATATAGGGGGCTGAATACTTTCACAAGGCACTGTATATAGGGGGCCGAATACTTTCACAAGGCACTGGATCACATTACTATCAATCAATATTTTGGCTTATAAAGTGACTATAGATGTAAGAGAGGCTCACCTGGGCGGTGATCTGTAGGAATCTCCTCTTTACACCACTGATCGTCCCTCATATTTCCATCTGGGACAATAATAATGTTCAGATCTTTATCCGGATCCAAAAGCTGCAAAACAAAATATAGTAAAAGTCCCAGATGATGTGAGTGTTAGACGGAGGCCATGGGTACCAAGGCCTCTGTCAGCCATTTTGTCTTGTGTAAGAGTTTCAGTTTAAGAACTTTTGTTGTAGGTCTCAAATAATAACAGATCAGGCTCCAGAAATAAAACAGGCATGGAGTTAATTAGGTTTGGTCCAAGCATATACCAAGAGCTAATCATGATAATAGTTAACCAATTCGCTATTCACTCTCATTTTACAAGTATTTCTAGATATTTTACGGTGTATTCTATCCCTCAAGGCTAATATGACGTTTCTTATAATCAAGAACAGAGCTGATTAATGTCAATAAGTTATGATTTGTGCTTGGTCCCAAAAAGGCTATTATGAGATAATTTGTATATAGTTAGTAATGAAATTAATGTGCTTTTTCATGTCAATATATGTTGTAAGTAACATGAAGGGATCACTTATGACAGGTGACGTAACCATTTGTCCATAGAGAATCATTATAACCAATGTCTTCCTATGGGGAAAATTGGTATAAAGAAAGGCCTGTCCATGAGACGGGGAGCCATTATTCTGAATCCATCTTGAGTGTGACACCTGTGGCTCCCGCGCCTGTCATTCTGGTAACCTGCCTGTCATTATTGCCTTGCTATATATCTCTTTATTTTTTTCCTACCCGAATAAAACCCACTTTTGGTTCTGAAGACGCAGTCTATGGAGTTTATCGAACAAAGGAGGAAACTGACTGAAGAATTATTTCTATCAAATGGCGAGCTAGCCCGGTCGAAAGGGGGGAGAATACCCTATATCCTTTCTGAAGAACCTAGAAGATTCCTGCAAGTAAAGCTGTGAACCAAAGGGGTGAGAGGGTGAGGAATGGACTTTTCTTTCTCTTTTTTTTGCCTTTATTGCTAAAAAGGCGTGATGCATCACGTGAAATCGCATTAAGGAAATCAGCCGCTGAGAATCTCTCGTTTGCGCTCCTGTCTACCCTGAAGTAACTAAGACTAAAATGCCTCTACGTGAGTTAAACAAGGATGTGCAGATTAATGCCGAGGGTGATAAAGACGGAGAAGGAGACGCCTGGCGACGTAACGAGTGAGGCTGAACATGTGGCTACACCTCTTCTGGTTGACCAAAGCCGGCACGTGTCTTCCATAATCGAGGTGTGAGTATCTAACTATTGCAATAGTTGATATTAAGGCAGTTAAGTCGTCCTTGTGTTTCCACTGCTATGGAGTGGCTAAGGAAACAGACTGACAGGCACGCTGAAACCCCATAGCTAGAAGGGGTTAATGCTGAACCACTTGGTTAAATTGTATGCAGTGGTTCACAGAAGAAAGTAGACATCTTGACAAGAAAAAAATTATTAGCAGAAAGGGCAGCCGAATAGCGGCTTTGTGTAAGTTAGTTATAGCTCAGATCAGGATAGTGATAGCTTCAAAGACAGTACGTTAATGTAGTTACACAGGGAGGGGCAGCGGAGCAGTGTATGGAGAGAACACAGCAGCTACTGATACAATGACAGGAGTAGTAGTAGTGTCACAAAGGGAGGGGTATGAGATACAGCGGCTGGAGGCAGACAGAAAGGAGGAAGAAAAATCCATCCATAGATTGTAGCATCCTTTAGAATCAGGAAAGGAAATTATCTTAGAATTAGAAGAAGGGCTGCCTGGTGTGTAGCGTTTGATAAGTATTTTTTGATAGAATAGATCAGAAAGATGATTATGATCTGATGGAATAGATTGTAGAGAATACTTGGAAAGGTTTTGCAAGTTAGGGATTTTACATAATGCTAAATTTGTGGAGGACAAAATTAGGGCATTGGTAACCATTGTTAGGGAAAATGCCATCCTTGACTAAGGGCGATGATACAGATGTTTTTGCGTATCGCCCTGCCCGGAAGGCATCTGCTGTGAACAGGAGACCAGGACTTCCTGGGGTTATAATCAACTGCCGAAAGTGGGCTGGTCCCAGTTGGCAGAAGCCCCTCGGAACTCCATGGGTCCTCTTGTATGTTATCCTTGTGGGCAATCAGGGTATCTTAGACGTCAGTGTTCCCATTTAGCTCCCAGGGATGATTCACAAGTGCAGCAGCAGCCTACCTCTACAATGTCCCGAGATCCGTATGAGGATCCTGCTGTTAAGACCCCTGGACAGCCAGCGGTTAACGGCCCCAAACCGTGCCAGCAGTACAATGGTCCTCAGATAGTTAACCCTGTTCTTCGGGAGCCTTTTGCCCCGTCACCCAATTATGCGACCCTTGTCCATCCCAGCAGACAGATCCATGCTGTGAGGAGAGCTCACCCTCCTCCGGGAGGATTTCCTCCCACCCTTATGCTCCACTGATTCAGGAGCTGGGGGGGGACGAGGAAATGGCTCTTTCAAGCGATCTGTCCGGCTCGGAGGTGGCGGCAGTGGGCCGTAGAATTGCCTCTGGTGAGGTTTGTGAATTTTTTTTTGGGCTTCCTACTGCCGGTACTGATTGATGCATTGAACCCCCCCCTGTTCCCCTGTACCTCTTGGCAAAATTATCCCTAGGCCAAGATGGACTGACCTTATGTCAGAGGGACAATAGAGGGTCAAATGTGTTGTCAGCCATGGGTATCATTGTTAATTTGGGTATCATTGTTGATTTGTGTAATAAGGTCTTATGGAGTGACAAAGGAACTACTGTTTGTTCAGCTATTATGGATGCTGCAGAGTTAAAAATGTCACAGTCATAAATTAACCGTTGCTAGTTTGTGCTCAGTTGATAATGATGATGACATGCCTGAGATAAATGTTGATGACACTGCTTTGAAACATGAATTAGTGCAATCTTTTTCTCATTTATGGGTTTCAAAATGTACAGATTGCGGACTGATGCAAATTTTAATTAAGATTGACAGCGACCGTCTACCACCCTTTCAGCGCCAATACCGTATTCCTGAGGAAGCAATTCCTTACATAAGGATTGCTGTCAGTGAATTGGAACAACAGGGCGTGATTGTACGAGGCAACTCCCCGTGCAATAGCCCAATCCTGCCTGTAAAACAAAGGAGGATGGTAGCTATCGCATGGTCATGAATTTAAGACTTGTAAACAAATACACCCCTCAGCAACACATCTCGGTCCCTGAAGTGATGTCACTGCTGAGGAGTGAATGTCAGGTTTTTTTTTTTGTCTTGTTTGAATATTGCAAATGGCTTTTTCTGCGTACCTATTACACCTGAGTCAGCTCTCCATTTTGCATTTACCTTTGAAAATGTCCAATACCTGTTCACACGTTTGCCCCAAGGGTTTTATTCTAGTCCAATTTATTTGCATCAGGTGTTGGCACAGGTATTGGAACCCCTGGGGTTGCGGAGACAAAGTCCTGCAATATGTCAATGATTTCTTGATTTAAAATTTATGGACTCAAATTGTTGATGAAACTGAACACAAAGAGATTTAGTTCAATATTTGTGATGCATTGTGCAACTCAATATTAAATGTGAGTCGGGACAGAGTACAGCTGAATGTAACCAGAGGTTAAATGTTTGAATGTGTGTCAATTTCAAAAGAGGGGACATTCATTCAAGCTGTACCTGTGCCAAATCAATATCACAGAACTCAGAAAGTTTCTGGGTCTTGTGAATTTTTCCAGAGAATTTATTGAGGATTTTGCTTGTCTTACTAAGCCTTTGTATGATCTCCTAAAAGGTATTGAAAATGAGTTTACCACGATCACAATAGAGGGAGACGCCCTGCAGGATTTTTGAAAATTTAAAACATGCACTTTAATTGGCTTTTCACCTTGATTCTGCAGAACCCCCTTGTAACCTTAAAAACACTGCTTACAGGCAATGCTTGGGGTGTGAATTTTCAGAGAATGGCCCAATGGATTGTTGACTTTTAGACTAGGGATTTGCAGGTAGAAGTGGAAGATAAATATCACTTAGCACAATTGCTGCAATATGCAGGTCAGTCTCATGATTGCCAAATTGAACAGACTCATGTCGCCCCCACCCCCTTCCGTGCAGACTTTCAAACCAATGTCCCCTGTGTATACATAGATGGGGCTCGGTATTGGCACGATGGCAAATACGTCACAGGTTACGCTTTGTGGTTCCCTGACAACGAGAATTTATTGCAATATAAGCTTCCTGGACATTTTTCTGCCCAGCGGGCTGAATTAGAGGCAGCTTTGCAAGTCATTCTTTTGTGTACTGACCCCATGAATATTTTCAGCGACAGTGCTTACGCTGTCTCCTCTCTGACATTGTATCTCAATGTATGGGCACAGAGGAAGATGGTAGACTCCCAGAACAAGCCGCTTCAGCATGCAGATATTCTCGAGCAAATTGTGCAGAGAGGCAAAGAATTTCCAAATTTATGGTCCTTCTGTAAAATCAAAGGACATCAAAAGCTCACATCTGACCCCCACATCGTTGGCAATGCATATGTAGATTCCGCAGCCAAAGAAGCCGCCCTGATGGGCGTTGACAGATATCCACAGGCTACTATCTCTGCTGTCACGCGAAGACCCCGGGAGGAGCCCCTCCCTTATGCATCTCAGCTCCGCGACCTCTTAAAGGCACAGAGAGAGCAAGGAGATGCATCTTTATTTAACTCACTTGAATCAATACCCATTGATAAAGGAGAATGTCTGTATTACAAAGGGGTTGATGACAAATTGTTACCATATATCCCAACTATAATGATTAAGTCTCTGATTAAATTTAATCATTCAGTCTTTGTTCAGTCAGAACCAGAAGCGCTCTTACAGCTAGTATAAAGGAAAAATGTGCCATCCCCAGAGTGGCTGATGGTCCATGGTAATCAATTCAAATTGACTTCATTGGTCCATTCCCTCCAGAAAGGGGAGGATTCAGGTATGCCTTGGTCATTGTTGATGTTTTCTCAAAATGGGTTGAGGCCCTGCCTGCCACAAACAACGGCCTCCTCTTGTGGAAAGATGTGTTTTCACACTGGGGCTTCCCAAAATTAATTGAAAGTGACAATGGACCTCACTTACTGAGACAAATCATGTCCTACTTGCCTGGCAATAAGAGCTGTAGCCTCAGAGTCAACAGGAGTCCAAATTTGTTGTGGGAGCTTAGCTCATGGTTAAGAATTTTAGGAAAAAAAGGACCGTGGGATTCCAATTACAAAGGCCCATTTGTTATCACACAAGTGATAGGCCCAACTGTTTTGGGAGTGCTAAGGATTAGCAAGCCAAGAGACAAAGGTGTTAAAATTGTTCATATTGATCAATGTAAGCTTGTTATACTGCCAGTTGAGAATCCTAATGATGCTGGTGAGAACTGATACTGCGCTTTTATTTTATTTTTCAGGTCCCCTATTGGATCGGGATCCATGAATCCGCCTGTTTCCCTGGAGATGACATCTCACACCATCCAGTGGGACCCGGACAGTGTGATCGAGGGGAAAGACAGTGAAAGCTCCGAGGGAACAGAACAAGATCGAGAGCCACGGATCAAAGGACTCAGAGACTGTTATGGGACTTGGGACTCGGACACTTTATGTTTTTTCACTTCTGTGATGATTTTTTTGTTTTGTTGTGTTTTTTGCTTCTTTTTAGGACTATTTGCCCACACCTAAACTGTGAATGGGACCTTAGGAGCCATGGAACAAAGGAAATTTTTGAATTTTTTCTTTTTTTTGAAAGATTGTAACGGGACTCATTAATACTTAAGAACTCTTACGTTGGTGATATTTACTGTAGATTTTTTTTGCTACTTTGTTTGTTTTTTTCCTATATGTGTTTAATAGGTAGTAACCTAAAAGTTTTTCAAAAAGAATCTGGCTCATGTTGAGGAACTAAATAACTTTTAGGCCCGTGTAATAACACATAGTACCACTTTTATCAGACCATACCGGAGACTTGGCGGGGGTAGGGTACCTACTGCCAGACCACGCTCACTCGTAGGTGGTACACCTATTGTTAGGGCCCTTCTTCCAAGGGTACCTTCAGTCCCTCCCAACACTCCTACTGACCAGGGAGTGTACGAAATTATGTATTCCCTCAATAATATATATGAGAATTGGGACTAGACTCATATGCCAATTTGTACTTCAGGGTAAATTACCAAATTACCATAAGTACAACAGAGGGATTTGTTAGACGGAGGCCATGGGTACCAAGGCCTCTGTCAGACATTTTGTCTTGTGTAAGAGTTTCAGTTTAAGAACTTTTGTTGTAGGTCTCAAATAATAACAGATCAGGCTCCAGAAATAAAACAGGCATGGAGTTAATTAGGTTTGGTCCAAGCATATACCAAGAGCTAATCATGATAATAGTTAACCAATTCGCTATTCACTCTCATTTTACAAGTATTTCTAGATATTTTACGGTGTATTCTATCCCTCAAGGCTAATATGACGTTTCTTATAATCAAGAACAGAGCTGATTAATGTCAATAAGTTGTGATTTGTGCTTGGTCCCAAAAAGGCTATTATGAGATAATTTGTATATAGTTAGTAATGAAATTAATGTGCTTTTTCATGTCAATATATGTTGTAAGTAACATGAAGGGATCACTTATGACAGGTGACGTAACCATTTGTCCATAGAGAATCATTGTAACCAATGTCTTCCTATGGGGAAAATTGGTATAAAGAAAGGCCTGTCCATGAGACGGGGAGCCATTATTCTGAATCCATCTTGAGTGTGACACCTGTGGCTCCCGCGCCTGTCATTCTGGTAACCTGCCTGTCATTATTGCCTTGCTATATATCTCTGTATTTTTTTCCTACCCGAATAAAACCCACTTTTGGTTCTGAAGACGCAGTCTATGGAGTTTATCGAACAAAGGAAGAAACTAACTGAAGAATTATTTCTATCAGTGAGAAGTCAGCGGGAATAATGGTGATAAGATCCGGACATGTGATGTCTGTGGTCAGCTGTGATCCTGCCGTCTCCACCGCTCTCATTACACAAGTATAAAACATCTAATACTGGAGGAGAAAACAAGACTGAACACAAGGAGGTCACAGCCGTCTACACATCATAGGGGAGATCTCCATCTACCTGAGGATCCTGTGCAGGAGGAGGAGGAGCGGGACATCTCTCTGGGGTCGTCCTCGTACTGGAGAGACCTGCAGGACACACAGACAGGACTGACATCATTATTACATACAGATCATTATAGGCCGGGTGTATTCAGTCCTGTCTATTACCTGGTGATGTGCGGGGCTGGTGCTCCTCCATCATCACCTCCTTGTACCGGTCCTTGTGTCCTTCTAGATACTCCCACTCCTCCATGGAGAAATAGACGGTGACGTCCTGACACCTTATAGGAACCTGACAACACAATGATACCGTCATCACCCAGAATCCTCCAGTGCCGTCCTGTATAATGTCCCAGCATTCCCAGCAGTGTCACCTCTCCAGTCAGCAGCTCAATCATCTTGTTGGTGAGTTCTAGGATCTTCTGGTCATTGATGTCCTCATGTATCCGGGGGTGAGGTGGAGGCCCCGGGATTGGGCTCAGGGATCCTCCCCGTCCTTCATACACAGGGGCCCGAGAGCGATCACTAGAGGTCTTCACTACTGTGTAATCCTGAGGATGAGACATTAATAATATCACTACAGACATTTCCAGAGTCCATCACCTCTCCGGTCATATCCTCTGTTATCCCCATAGATAATGATGTAACGTGATGACATCAGAACCTCTCTCCTCTCCGGTCATATCCTCTGTTATCCCCATAGATAATGATGTAATGTGATGACATCAGAACCTCTCACCTCTCAGGTCATATCCTCTGTTATTCCCATAGATAATGATGTAATGTGATGACATCAGAACCTCTCCCCTCTCCGGTCATATCCTCTGTTATTCCCATAGATAATGATGTAATGTGATGACATCAGAACCTCTCCCCTATCCGGTCATATCCTCTGTTATTCCCATAGATAATGATGTAATGTGATGACATCAGAACCTCTCCCCTCTCCGGTCATATCCTCTGTTATTCCCATAGATAATGATGTAATGTGATGACATCAGAACCTCTCCCCTCTCCGGCAGGGCCGCAGCATCCATAGGACATGTTGAGCCTTTTGCTCAGGCAGCAAGGAGGCAGGGGGCCGGCGCTTTGCATATAGCGGCTTCCAACGCACTGATAACTTCCTTACAGTGCCCCCCACCACCACTCCTCACTCCCACCGTCGGACTGACAGCACCCCTCCACCCCCCTCTTTACCTCAGGCAACATTGAGGCTTAGTTCACCCCTGCTCTCCGGTCATATCCTCTGTTATCCCCATAGATAATGATGTAATGTGATGACATCAGAACCTCTCCCCTCTCCGGTCATATCCTCTGTTATCCCCATAGATAATGATGTAATGTGATGACATCAGAACCTCTCCCCTCTCCGGTCATATCCTCTGTTATTCCCATAGATAATGATGTAATGTGATGACATCAGAACCTCTCCCCTCTCCGGTCATATCCTCTGTTATTCCCATAGATAATGATGTAATGTGATGACATCAGAACCTCTTCCCTCTCCGGTCATGTCCTCTGTTATTCCCATAGATAATGATGTAATGTGATGACATCAGAACCTCTCCCCTCTCCGGTCATATCCTCTGTTATTCCCATAGATAATGATGTAATGTGATGACATCAGAACCTCTCACCTCTCCAGTAAGATGGAAGATTATCTCCAGGGTGAGGTGTAACATCCTCTCCGCCATCTTGTCTCTGTCCTCATTCATCCTGGCAATCAGGTAAATTCTTTTAAATTGAATGTTGGAACCTGAATAAAAGAAGACGAAAAAAACTAATTCATAGTAAAAACATATAATTAAAGAATAAAATAATGGGCAACATTTATGGAAATATAAATGTGTACATGTTGTATCTGTAATGTGTTTGGAGAGGAACATAACATAAAGGGATCTACAAGTAGCAGAAATCAGAGGTTGGCTGTTAGTGACGAGGATGAGCGGTCACAGAGGATTGTACCTCCAGACTCCACATGATTGACAGCTCTCTCCCTATGTGTGTATGTCCTGCAGTCTGGGACAGATACACTGGACACCGATGTATAGTCTCAATGTGATGAATATGGTGTTATAAAAAGATCTTTAGAGAAACATGTAGGGAATCATGTGGTGGTAATTATCTATTAGTGTATCTGTATAAGGATATTTGCAGTAGTAACATGCTCGGGATCCTCTCACAGTATATGTGTCCTTCCTCTCCCCATCCCTTATACATCTTCTAATGAACCTGATGAAGCACAGGCGAAACCCACATTGGGGATGACAAACACAAATGAAGAAAGCACCAGATGAGCTCCTGTCATGATCTGAATGTAGTGTAGGATTAGTTGGATTTTGGGACACTTTCCTTTATAGAAGAGACCTCGTTCTTTCTGACATTTTGCCGCCATATTAATGGTTTCACTGTCTGATCTCCAGTGCTGTCTCTGTATATTGCAGTCAGCGGTGCAGCGGCCGCTCGATCGGTTGCTCTGTTGGATGTGGATGGATTTTACTGTTTAAGAAAAGTTTATTTTACAGATTCCTTGAAGAGTCATTTCTTCTTGTGCTTTACAGCGGTGAAGCCACAATTACAATATATATCTATGGGCAGATTGTGGCAGGAATCACACTGTGAAATCATGGAGAAAGTCGCCACATTGAGGCCTATGGATGTAGAGAGGACAAGAAAGTGCTGGATGTGGAGAGGCAGATCCTCTTCTGTACTCGGACACCTTTATCGGTCGCAGCTTTTCCAGGCAGATTGGTGTGAACACAGCCCTAATGTGCAGTGTTTCTCCACAGTGCAGTGCGCTCTGCAGATCACAGCTTATCTTATGTCATTAACAAATCACATAAAGTCACTACAGGGAGTGTGAAAATGGCAGAAAAGGAACGTATGGGGATTATTATTTATTATATTCCACACAGCGAACAACACGAGCGACTGACAGGAAGGAGACAGCGGCCTCGCTCATTCCTTACACTGCTGAGGGAAAGCGAAACACCACATCTGATTGGTTTATCTGGTTAAACAACAGCTGAGGCCTGGCTGCTATGGTAGAAAAAGAGCTGAGCTGATTGGCTGCTGTGGTAAAA
>JARQOC010000003.1:855563333-855638805 GCA_033576535.1 Allobates femoralis | reverse complement strand
TCGATCGGTTGCTCTGTTGGATGTGGATGGATTTTACTGTTTAAGAAAAGTTTATTTTACGGATTCCTTGAAGAGTCATTTCTTCTTGCGCTTTACAGCGGTGAAGCCACAATTACAATATATATCTATGGGCAGATTGTGGCAGGAATCACACTGTGAAATCATGGAGAAAGTCGCCACATTGAGGCCTATGGATGTAGAGAGGGCAAGAAAGTGCGGGATGTGGAGGGGCAGATCCTCTTCTGTACTCGGACACCTTTATCGGTCGCAGCTTTTCCAGGCAGATTGGTGTGAACACAGCCCTAATGTGCAGTGTTTCTCCACAGTGCAGTGCGCTCTGCAGATCACAGCTTATCTTATGCCCAGAAGACTTGTCATTAACAAATCACATAAAGTCACTACAGGGAGTGTGAAAATGGCAGAAAAGGAAGGTATGGGGATTATTATTTATTATATTCCACACAGCGAACAACACGAGCGACTGACAGGAAGGAGACAGCGGCCTCGCTCATTCCTTACACTGCTGAGGGAAAGCGAAACACCACATCTCATTGGTTTATCTGGTTAAACAACAGCTGAGGTCTGGTAGAAAAAGAGCCAAGCTGATTGGCTGCTGTGGTAACACTAAAGCTGAGCTGATTGGCTGCTGTGGTAACATTAAAGCTGAGCTGTGATTGGCTGCTGTGGTAACATTAAAGCTGAGCTGTGATTGGCTGCTGTGGTAATATTAAAGCTGAGCTGTGATTGGCTGCTGTGGTAACATTAAAGCTGAGCTGTGATTGGCTGCTGTGGTAACATTAAAGCTGAGCTGTGATTGGCTGCTGTGTTTTTCCTGTCAGATAATCCTGATGGCTGAGGCCCAGCAGGCGCCATCCTGTACAGAGCACACAGGGGAGCAGGGGCCCGACATCATGGCCGACACCGTGTACTGAGCCCAGGAGGAGCCGCCGCCATCAGCTCCACCGCCAGGAGAAGAAGAAGAAGATTTATTTCTATAGCACCAACATATTGGGCCGCACTTCACAGTTCAGAGGGGACATGTACAGACAATATGGGACAATACAGAGGAACACAATTCACCAGATACAGGAGGAGCGAGGACCAGTGATGAGCGAGTGTAATCATTACTATTCTCTATTCACACGGACAGTACGGTATTCGCGATACTCGTCACTCGGTGAGTATCGCTGGTGTTCGTGAGTGATGTGTCGATCATCAATCTGACATAAATTGTCAGATCCCTTCAGTAAACAATGGGGGCTGGCACCTCAGTGAGGGCAGATTAAATGTTAGGGTCTCTCTGGGGGACACAGCAAGGTGTTTTATGCTGTGAAAATTTGAAAAAACCCAACCTCCTGCCCTGTCCCGGAAAGACTCGTTTTATAGCCGGATGTGTGTGGGTGAAGCCTATCACTCATTAACTTACATTGTACTCATTATTCAGACGAGTACGCGAGTATGTAAAACTAATCGTTACAAGTATGGCGAGTGCAAATTTAACGGTAGTCGCTCATCAGGGGATAGAGGAGGCACAAAAGGTAAATGGTAAAAAGTGCCGTCATCTATGGTCCAGACATCAGTATAATAAATAGGGGATTCACATAACGCTGCATGAACCGGTCACCAGCCGGGATCTGTACAAGGCCAGGTACAGAGGGCGACCGGGTGATGGAGGAGCAGCCGGATGATACAAGGGACCAGATCTGGAAGAAGATATTGTAAAGGGCAGAATGGGAAGAGTTAGATAAGTGAGCTGAGAGGATAGGCCGGGCTAAACACACTCAGAAGACTACACAGCATTCAAACAAGCACTTCCCAAATTCAAGTCAGCACTCACCACCACTAAACATATCCCTCATTACCCTCATATCCTCTTTATCCCACAACCCCTCACAGTTATTCAACAGATTTAACTCCCTCCTCCGCCCCCCACTGCCCCCTCCTACTTCTCGTATCTCTGCAGAAGACTTCGCAACACACTTTACCAACAAGATTGATCAGATCAGACAAGTCTTTGCTACCCAACCACCACAACCCTCATGTATACCAGACCACTTCCCTTGGCCACCAACCCCCTGCCCTCCATCGCTGAAGGAGAACTTGCACAACTCTTCTCCAAATTGCACCTCACCACTTGTGCATCGGACCCCAGCCCTTCCCACTTTCTCCCCAACCTCACCACCACGCTTATCCCAGCCCTAACCCGCCTCTTCAATTTATCACTAACTTCCGATTCCTTTCCTTCCGCTTTCAAACATGCAACAACTACAGCTATCTTGAAGAAGCCATCTCTTGACACGACCTCCACATCCAGCCACCGCCCCATATCGCTGCTCCCGTTCGTCTCCAAACTTCTTGAAAAGCATTTCCACACTGTACTGTCATCCCACCTCTAATACAATTCTCTCTTTGACAACCTTCAATCCGGCTTCCGCCTCCACCACTCCACCTTAACCAAAATTACTAATGACTTACCGCCAAAGCTAACGGACACTTCTCCATCCTCCTATTTTTAGACTTGTCCTTAGCATTCGACACGGTCGACCACTGTCTCCTATTACAGATCCTCTCTTCCATTGGTATCACTGACCTTGCCCTCTCCTGGATCTCCTCATACCTTTCTGACCGCACATTTAGCGTCTCCCACTCCCACATGACCTCCTCGCCCCATCCCCTCTCTGTTGGGGTCCCTCAAGGCTCTGTCCTGGGACCTCTTCTTTTTTCCCATCTATACCCTTGGCCTAGGACAACTCATAATGTCCCATGGTTTGCAGTATAACCTGTACGCTGGTGACACTCAGATCTACCTCTCTGGCCCAGACATCACCTCTCTGCTGTCCAGAATCCCAGAGTGTCTATCAGCCATATCCTCCTTCAACTCCTCTCGCTTCCTTAAACTAAATGTTGACAAAACTGAACTCATCATCTTTCACCCATCTCTCACACTTTCCTTACCTGATCTGTCTATGACAATAAATGACATCACACTTTGCCCTGTACCTGAAGTCCGCTGCCTCGGAGTGATCCTTGACTCTGCCCTGTCCTTCAGACCACACATTCAAGGTCTCGCCACCTCCTGCCGCCTCCAACTCAAAAATATTTCCAGAATCTGTCCCTTCCTCAACCATCAATCTACTAAACTACTAGTGAATGCCCTCGTCATCTCCCGTCTCAACTACTGCAACCTCCTCCTCTGTGGCCTCCCTGTTAACACTCTTGCACCTCTCCGATCTGTCCTTAACTCTGATGCCCGACTAATCCACCTCTCTCCTCACTATTCCTCCACTTCTACTGTCAGCAAATCCCTCCACTGGCTACCTATCCAATTCAAACTACTAACATTGACTTATAAAGCTGTCCACAATCTGTTCCCCCCATATACAGCAACTCTGATATAATCTCCCAATATCATCCAACTCTTCGATCCTCCCAAGACCTCCTCCTTTCCTCCACACTTGTACGTTCCTCATCTAACTGCCTGCAAGACTTCGCCTGAGCATCCCCTATTCTCTGGAATTCTGCACCCCAAAATGTCCGATTGTTCCCCACACTCGGAATCTTAAAGCAGAACCTGAAAACCCATCTCTTCAGAACAGCCTACAGCCTGCATTGACCACCGTGCCACCTCACCACCACTGTACCCGGTGCTCCACCACCACTGGACCTGGCACTCCACCACCACCCGAGCAGACCCAACCTACTGTCTCTCTCCCCATTGCCCTGTAGAATGTAAGCCAGCAAGAGCAGAGTCCTCTCTCCCCTCTGTATCGGTCTTTTACTGTTAGTTTGTTCATTGTATTTTTAACTTTTTATGTAACCCCTTCTCATGTACAGCACCATGGAATCAATGGTGCTCTATGAATAAATAATAATCATAATGTGCTATTACTCTCCGCCTAATACTGTGGGTATTGGGAATTAATTGAATTGTTTTGGTAGTACATTCCAGAGAATTAGTGCAGCTCGTGGGAAGTTTTGGAGACAGCAGTGGGAGATTCAGATTATTATAGAGGATATCAGGCTTAGGTCATTAGCACAACAGAGGGCCCGGGTAGGTGATAGAGATGAGGAGATGTAGAGCGGTGCAGAACTGTGGAGAGGACGGGTAGGTGATAGACAGGGAAGATGTGGGGTTGTGCAGAACTGTGCAGAGCTTTGTGGGTGACAGTGATAAGTTTCTATTGTTCTCTGTAGCGGATGAGCAGCCAGTGCAATGACTGGCACAGGATAGAGGCATCGGGAAAGAGGCTGGAGAGGAATCTGATCCTGGCTGCTGCATTCAGGATGGATTGTAGATTGTAGAGGGGAGAGTTTAGTAAGATGGAGACCGATCAGTAGAGAATTGTAATAATCCAGACCAGAATGAATAATAAGAGCCACAGGAAGAGATTCTGCAGAGTCACCATCACATCAAAGACATCACAACATCCAGCAAATGTCAGAGGAGACACAACACACAACACACAACACAACACAACACAACACACAACACAACACAACACACGCATACCTCCAACCAGAGCCGCCGCCTGTGCTCACAGGACCTGTGTGATGTCACAGTCATGTGATCAGTCACATGGGGGAGGAGTCACATGATCAGGGGCTGCTGCTCCAGGGGTCTCTGCTCAGTGTCTGCAGGACTCTGCTGTGCTGGAGGATGGAGCAGAGCCGTGTGTGTAATGTGCAGAGAGCAGAGCCGTGTGTGTAATGTGCACGGAGCAGAGCCGTGTGTGTAATGTGCACGGAGCAGAGCCGTGTGTGTAATGTGCAGGGAGCAGAGCCGTGTGTGTAATGTGCACAGAGCAGAGCCGTGTGTGTAATGTGCAGGGAGCAGAGCCGTGTGTGTAATGTGCACGGAGCAGAGCCGTGTGTGTAATGTGCACAGAGCAGAGCCGTGTGTGTAATGTGCACAGAGCAGAGCCGTGTGTGTAATGTGCACAGAGCAGAGCCGTGTGTGTAATGTGCAGAGAGCGGAGCCGTGTGTGTAATGTGCACAGAGCAGAGCCGTATGTGTAATGTGCACAGAGCAGAGCCGTGTGTGTAATGTGCAGAGAGCAGAGCCGTGTGTGTAATGTGCAGAGAGCATAGCCGTGTGTGTAATGTGCAGAGAGCAGAGCCGTGTGTGTAATGTGCACAGAGCAGAGCCGTGTGTGTAATGTGCACGGAGCAGAGCCGTGTGTGTAATGTGCACAGAGCAGAGCCGGTGTGTAATGTGCAGAGAGCAGAGCCGTGTGTGTAATGTGCACAGAGCAGAGCCGTGTGTGTAATGTGCACAGAGCAGAGCCGTGTGTGTAATGTGCAGAGAGCAGAGCCGTGTGTGTAATGTGCACAGAGCAGAGCCGTGTGTGTAATGTGCACAGAGCAGAGCCGTGTGTGTAATGTGCACGGAGCAGAGCCGTGTGTGTAATGTGCACAGAGCAGAGCCGTGTGTGTAATGTGCAGAGAGCAGAGCCGTGTGTGTAATGTGCACAGAGCAGAGCCGTGTGTGTAATGTGCACGGAGCAGAGCCGTGTGTGTAATGTGCAGGGAGCAGAGCCGTGTGTGTAATGTGCACGGAGCAGAGCCGTGTGTGTAATGTGCAGGGAGCAGAGCCGTGTGTGTAATGTGCAGGAGCAAGCGTGTGTGTAATGTGCAGGGAGCAGAGCCGTGTGTGTAATGTGCAGGAGCAGAGCCGTGTGTGTAATGTGCACGGAGCAGAGCCGTGTGTGTAATGTGCACGAGAGCAGAGCCGTGTGTGTAATGTGCACAGAGCAGAGCCGTGTGTGTAATGTGCACGGAGCAGAGCCGTGTGTGTAATGTGCAGGGAGCAGAAGCACGTGTGTGTAATGTGCAGGAGCAGAGCCGTGTGTGTAATGTGCAGAGCAGACCGTGTGTGTAATGTGCACGGAGCAAGCCGTGTGTGTAATGTGCAGAGAGCAGACTGTGTGTGTAATGTGCACAGAGCAGAGCCGTGTGTGTAATGTGCAGGAGCAGAGCCGTGTGTGTAATGTGCAGGGAGCAGAGCCGTGTGTGTAATGTGCACGGACCCAGAGCCGTGTGTGTAATGTGCAGGGAGCAGAGCCGTGTGTGTAATGTGCACAGAGCAGAGCCGTGTGTGTAATGTGCAGACAGAGCCGTGTGTGTAATGTGCACAGAGCAGAACCGTGTGTGTAATGTGCACGAGCAGAGCCTGTGTGTAATGTGAGAGCAGAGCCTGTGTGTAATGTGCACAGAGCAGAGCCGTGTGTGTAATGTGCAGGAGCAGAGCCGTGTGTGTAATGTGCACAGAGCAGAGCCGTGTGTGTAATGTGCACGGAGCAGAGCCGTGTGTGTAATGTGCAGAGCAGAGCCGTGTGTGTAATGTGCACGAGAGCAGCCGTGTGTGTAATGTGCAGGAGCAGAGCCGTGTGTGTAATGTGCACAGAGCAGAGCCGTGTGTGTAATGTGCAAGAGCAGAGCCGTGTGTGTAATGTGCACAGAGCAGACCGTGTGTAATGTGCACGAGCAGAGCCGTGTGTGTAATGTGCAGGAGCAGAGCCGTGTGTGTAATGTGCACGAGCAGAGCCGTGTGTGTAATGTGCAGGAGCAGAGCCGTGTGTGTAATGTGCACAGAGCAGAGCCGTGTGTGTAATGTGCACAGGAGCAGAGCCGTGTGTGTAATGTGCACAGAGCAGAGCCGTGTGTGAATGTGCAACGGAGCAGAGCCGTGTGTGTAATGTGCACGGAGCAGAGCCGTGTGTGTAATGTGCACAGAGCAGAGCCGTGTGTGTAATGTGCAGGGAGCAGAGCCGTGTGTGTAATGTGCACAGAGCAGAGCCGTGTGTGTAATGTGCACAGGAGCAGAGCCGTGTGTGTAATGTGCACAGAGCAGAGCCGTGTGTGTAATGTGCACAGAGCAGAGCCGTGTGTGTAATGTGCCAGGAGCAGAGACCGTGTGTGTAATGTGCACAGGAGCAGAGCCGTGTGTGTAATGTGCAGGAGCAGAGCCGTGTGTGTAATGTGCACGGAGCAGAGCCGTGTGTGTAATGTGCACAGAGCAGAGCCGTGTGTGTAATGTGCACAGAGCAGACCGTGTGTGTAATGTGCACGAGCAGAGCCGTGTGTGTAATGTGCAGGAGCAGAGCCGTGTGTGTAATGTGCAGGAGCAGAGCCGTGTGTGTAATGTGCACGGAGCAGAGCCGTGTGTGTAATGTGCACGGAGCAGAGCCGTGTGTGTAATGTGCACGGAGCAGAGCCGTGTGTGGTAATGTGCACGAGCAGAGCCGTGTGTGTAATGTGCAGGGAGCAGAGCCGTGTGTGTAATGTGCAGGAGCAGAGCCGTGTGTTGTAATGTGCACGGAGCAGAGCCGTGTGTGTAATGTGCAGCTTGAAGCAGAGCGCTGTGTGTGTAATGTGCACGAGAGCAGAGCCGTGTGTGTAATGTGCACGGAGCAGAGCCGTGTGTGTAATGTGCACGGGAGCAAGCCGTGTGTGTAATGTGCACGGAAGCAGAGCGTGTGTGTAATGTGCACAGAGCAGAGCCGTGTGTGTAATGTGCAAGGAGCAGAGCCGTGTGTGTAATGTGCACAGAGCAGAGACCGTGTGTGTAATGTGCAGAGCAGAGCCGTGTGTGTAATGTGCAGGAGCAGAGCCGTGTGTGTAATGTGCACGGAGCAGAGCCGTGTGTGTAATGTGCAGGGAGCAGAGCCGTGTGTGTAATGTGCACAGAGCAGAGCCGTGTGTGTAATGTGCAGGAGCAAGCCGTGTGTGTAATGTGCCAAGGGGCAGAGCCGTGTGTGTAATGTGCAGGAGCAGAGCCGTGTGTGTAATGTGCACGGAGCAGAGCGTGTGTGTAATGTGCACGGAGCAGAGCCGTGTGTGTAATGTGCAAGAGCAGAGCCGTGTGTGTAATGTGCACAGAGCAGAGCCGTGTGTGTAATGTGCAGGAGCAGAGCACGTGTGTGTAATGTGCACAGAGCAGAGCCGTGTGTGTAATGTGCAGGAGCAGAGCCGTGTGTGTAATGTGCAGGGAGCAGAGCCGTGTGTGTAATGTGCACAGAGCAGAGCCGTGTGTGTAATGTGCACAGAGCAGAGCCGTGTGTGTAATGTGCACAGAGCAGAGCCGTGTGTGTAATGTGCACGGAGCAGAGCCGTGTGTGTAATGTGCACGGGAGCAGAGCCGTGTGTGTAATGTGCACAGAGCAGAGCCGTGTGTGTAATGTGCAGGAGAGCAGAGCCGTGTGTGTAATGTGCAGGAGCAGAGCCGTGTGTGTAATGTGCACAGGAGCAGAGCCGTGTGTGTAATGTGCACGAGCAAAGCCGTGTGTGTAATGTGCACGAGCAGAGCCGTGTGTGTAATGTGCACGGAGCAGAGCCGTGTGTGTAATGTGCAAGGAGCAGAGCCGTGTGTGTAATGTGCACGGAGCAGAGCCGTGTGTGTAATGTGCAGGAGCAGAGCCGTGTGTGTAATGTGCACGGAGCAGAGCCGTGTGTGTAATGTGCACAGAGCAGAGCGTGTGTGTAATGTGCAGGAGCAGAGCCGTGTGTGTAATGTGCAGAGCAGAGCCGTGTGTGTAATGTGCAGGAGCAGAGCCGTGTGTGTAATGTGCACGAGCAGAGCCGTGTGTGTAATGTGCACGGAGCAGAGCCGTGTGTGTAATGTGCACGAGAGCAGAGCCGTGTGTGTAATGTGCACGGAGCAGAGCCGTGTGTGTAATGTGCAGGGAGCAGAGCCGTGTGTGTAATGTGCACGGAGCAGAGCCGTGTGTGTAATGTGCAGAGCAGAGCCGTGTGTGTAATGTGCACAGAGCAGAGCCGTGTGTGTAATGTGTGCACGAGCAGAGCCGTGTGTGTAATGTGCACAGAGCAGAGCCGTGTGTGTAATGTGCACGGAGCAGAGCCGTGTGTGTTAATGTGCAGGGAGCAGAGCCGTGTGTGTAATGTGCACAGAGCAGAGCCGTGTGTGTAATGTGCAGGAGCAGAGCCGTGTGTGTAATGTGCACGAGCAGAGCCGTGTGTGTAATGTGCACAGACGAGCCGTGTGTGTAATGTGCAGGAGCAGAGCCGTGTGTGTAATGTGCACAGAGCAGAGCCGGTGTGTAATGTGCAGGAGCAGAGCGTGTGTGTAATGTGCACAGAGCAGAGCCGTGTGTGTAATGTGCAGGAGCAGAGCCGTGTGTGTAATGTGCACGGAGCAGAGCCGTGTGTGTAATGTGCACGAGCAGAGCCGTGTGTGTAATGTGCAGAGAGCAGAGCCGTGTGTGTAATGTGCACGAGCAGAGCCTGTGTGTAATGTGCAGGAGCAGAGCCGTGTGTGTAATGTGCAGCCGAGCAGAGCCGTGTGTGTATGTGCAGCGAGCAGAGCCGTGTGTGTAATGTGCACGAGCAGAGCCGTGTGTGTAATGTGCACAGAGCAGAGCCGTGTGTGTAATGTGCAGGAGCAGAGCCGTGTGTGTAATGTGCAGGAGCAGAGCCGTGTGTGTAATGTGCCAGGAGCAGAGCCGTGTGTGTAATGTGCACAGGAGCAGAGCCGTGTGTGTAATGTGCACAGGCAGAGCGTGTGTGTAATGTGCACGAGCAGAGCCGTGTGTGTAATGTGCAGAGAGCAGAGCGTGTGTGTAATGTGCACGGAGCAGAGCCGTGTGTGTAATGTGCACGAGCAGAGCCGTGTGTGTAATGTGCAGGAGCAGAGCCGTGTGTGTTAATGTGCACAGAGCAGAGCCTGTGTAATGTGCACAGCATAGCGTGTGTGTAATGTGCAGGAGCAGAGCCGTGTGTGTAATGTGCACGGAGCAGAGCCGTGTGTGTAATGTGCAGGAGCAGAGCCGTGTGTGTAATGTGCACGGAGCAGAGCCGTGTGTGTAATGTGCACGGAGCAGAGCCGTGTGTGTAATGTGCACGGAGCAGAGCCGTGTGTGTAATGTGCACGGAGCAGAGCCGTGTGTGTAATGTGCACAGAGCATGGAACAGCGGCACCTGCGCAGTGGAGCAGATGCTCGTGCATAGTGTGGAAGTCTCGCGAGGTTAGTGAAGTCTCACGAGATTTCAGCATTGTTCTATGGCCCGCTGACAACCGCACCTCTGCATCGGCGCTGGAGGAGGAGTGGGAGATTTGAATCAAGCAGGGCGGGATTAACAGCCGGAGGGGCGGTGAGACATTTCCCCATCCAAATAGCTGCCTCCATAACTCAATAGGAGGCCAGCTGTGCACAGAATATAACTTCATATCTCAGGTATGTGGGGTCACTCTGGGCACACACAGGGATTACTAGAACCCCATGTACATGATCGGTAACCTGGTGGGCACAGTATAAAATGCCCTGAGGAGGTGACAGGTTCCTTTTAACCTGAAAAGTAAGCAGTGTTTATAAAAATATACAAAAGATATTACAAAAAAATACAATATATACAATAACTAGGGATGAGCGAGCAGTAAAAGCTCGGGTGCTCGATGCTCGGGTACTCGACCCGAGCACTGAGCAAATGTTAACCTACGGGAAACTCAAGCATTTTTTTTTGGCGGCACTCTCGACAGCCTGGATAAACCCTAAATATGTCACAAAAGTATTACAGTGCTCAAATGACAAGGGAACAGCATGGGGAAGACCTCTGGAAGCATTTCTGACTCCCAGGTCACTGCTGTGAACAATGTTGTCTGAGTATTACGCCACTTTTATGAACTCACAATAAAATGTCCAAAAACTAAACCAAAATGGATTTCCCTGGGGAAAATGGTAAGGGCTCATACTCATTTGTGAAGCAGTGTTGGTGTATTATTTTAAATATTTTTTTAATATTTTCTGATGCCCCTTGGAAGAGACGTGGAGGAGGGCCTCTTTAAACATTGTATGTTTCCATTATTAGGAAGTGGGTCTCCCATAGTGTTGCCTTATGCAGGGCTGCCAAAATTTGGGAGGCACTCTGATTCCCCTGGGAAGAGACATGGAGGAGGGCCTCTGTTCTGCCTCTTGGCATTTAATCTGTTTTATTTACTGAGCTCTGTAATAATAATACCATATGGACATTCACTAGTAAAATGTAGAAATCTTAATTGTGCATTTCCAGTGAGGTAGGAGACCTTCTTTTCATTTGTAATGCTTTGGCTCCCTCTAGTGACCAATGCCATTGTTTCAGTTCTATTTTTATTTTCTATATCTGATTCTCCTCCCCCTTGCAATGCATTCTGATAGCTCAGCCTCCAATCCCTTCACTCTTCCATCCAAGAGAAAACATCTCTACTGCTGTCCCCACCAGATTGCATTGCCGGTACATAGCCATGCTTTCTGTGGCTGTTTTCCACTTTAATGTTAGCCTAGTTTAGTCAGTAGTACCCTAGGTCAGTTACTAGTTTGTAAACGCTCATGCACATTGTATAACCATGTATAATGTGTATTCTGCTTTACCATCCACTGATGGTTCGTATTTCTAAATGATTGTAGTAAATGATTGTAGTGTTGTACGTACAGATAATAAAAGATGGCTCCTTTACCAAGGCCATCCAATCACCAGTCAATACTACCCACCAATCGCTGTAGATGGGGCGCGGACAACACAACCCACAGGCACGCCTACGGCCGTCGTGGCGCGAACTGAGAAATCGCACACAACTTTGTTGTTGCGTCGTCACACTGCACAATCATGCCACATCGCCTATGCAATATCGCCCGGTTTAAGTGCGTGAGTAAAAACCTGGCGATGTCGCTTCGGCGATTTATTGCAGTCGCGTCGCCCTTTAACACGACACGACGCACTAGCGATATCAACTGCAACTGCGAACACCACGTGACTTTTGGGCGATATTGCAGGCGAGGCGATATCGCGATGTGTAACAGTACCCCTAGGGATGGTAAAGTATGATGTCAAGCTCCCCGGTTTTAGGCAAGTTGGGATATGGGATCAACAAGGTCAATTCGGATCTCGAGTCTGAATTCAAAAAATGGGAGAGTGAGATTCGATCTGCAAAACTCAAGAAATTTCAGAGGGATACGAAAGATCTTAAGGACAATCAAGTCTATAGATGGAGACAGGGGAGAGGTGGTGGAAAAAAGAGGCGTCGCAAAAGAACAAACTCCCAATCATCAGTCCTATCTGGTGAAAGCACGGATGCTGAAGGTGTTCGTAACGGTCAGGAGCAAAGCTTTAACTTGAGGAGTGGGGCGGCTGGGGGCGCCAAAGAAAGTAAGGGCGGAGCCGGTGGCAATTCCAAATCCAAACTCCTCCAGGAAACCAGAGAACCAGGAGCAAAGAACATGTTGGAGGTAATAAATCTGTCCTCACACCAGCACAAATTGAGGTATTACAACTGGGGTTGTCTTTTGTTCCCAATAATCGCTTTGACCACTTCACCGCATGCAAAGCTTTACATCCCTTTGCATGTAAGCTAATCCTAAAGAAATTATATCACAAATCCCAAACAGAGAGAAATATTGACGGAACAGGAGCTCATTGAGGATCAGGAGAGAAAAATCGACTCCATCTTCCCATCTTCTGTGCTGCCTAGATTCAAATCGTTTCCCCCGGTATCACTATGTCCTCAGGTCAAGATATTCACCAAAATGGTATTGGAAGACTTTGGAAAAATTCCAAGGTATAAAAGTAAAGACAATCTAACTGGACTCCAAAGAAAAGCCCATGGTGTGCTCAAAAACCTGAGGGATCTGGTGATTAAAAATCTGATAAAGGGGGCAATGTGGTGATCTGGCCAGCACAGAAGTATGAGAGGGAAGCATTCAAACAACTCAATGATAACAATACCTATCAAAAATTGGCATATAATCCTATTCCTAATTCCTAAGTATAAATGTGAATTACCAAAAAGTGTGGGAGAGTCTTAATGTGGAATTCCCAAAAATGCCAATTTTGTATCTACTCCCAAAAGTGCACAAGGACCCCAACAATCCCCCGGGACGTCCTATAGTCTCGGGGATTGGGGGGCTATGTGAACCAATTTGCGATTTTGTGGAGTTTTACCTGAAACCTTTCGTTCAGAATCTTCCGTGGTTCATTCGTGATGCAACGGACATTCTGGCCAAAATTGATGGGCTCGCTGTCTCGGGGGATACGTGGTTGGTTACTGTGGATGTTGAGTCCCTCTATACCTGCATCTCCCACGAACATGGCCTGGAGGCTGCTAAATATTTCTTGGAGACTGGCCCCTGGGATGGCCACCTATGTGAGTTGGTGATAGAGTTGTTGGGGTTTATCCTAACCCACAATGTGTTTATATTCTGGGACCAATTCTTTCTACAGAGGCGTGGTACCGCCATGGGGCAGCATGTGCACCGTCATATGCCAATCTATTCATGGGCATGTGGGATAGAAACATCCTTAATGAGGACCCACTAGCTGAACATGTTATATGTTGGCATCGGTATATTGACGACGTGCTGCTCCTTTGGCAGGGTACCAGGCCTCTGTTGGATGAGCTTATGACCAATCTTAATAAAAACAACTATAACATACGACTCACATATACAGCTGATCGTGAGAGAATCGAATTCTTGGACGTACTGATGATGGTGGGTGAGGATGGCATTTTACAAACTGACGTTTACAGGAAAAAAAATCTGTTAATTCATTATTACACAAATCATCAGCTCACATGGGATCGACTATCAGAGCCGTCCCAGTGGGTCAGTTTATGAGATGGAAACGGATATGTTCCAGTGAAAAACAGTTCGAGGCCAGGGCCATTGATATACGTGGGAGATTTAAAGCCAGGGGCTACAGCAACCGCAGTATCAAGAAGGGCTACCTGAGGGCTAAAACAACACCCAGGGAACAGCTTCTCCATAGGACATACCCTCAGAGGCAGCGAGACAACAATATCAGGTTCATTTCCACCTATAATGGTAGTTGGGAACAGATGAGAGCGGCCTTAAATAAACACTGGCCAATATTAAAAACGGATCCGATTTTGGCAGGTGAGATCCCTGACACCAAGACGGGGTAAAAGCCTTAGTGACATGCTGGTGAGCACTCACTATGTGGCAGAATATTCAACCTGTCCGGGAGCCAGACCAAAACGTACTGGCTGCTACACGTGAATATCATGCAATCAAGGTAACATCATAAGAGGGAATACCTTTAAAACATCTGATGGTAATAAAACATTCTCCATAAATAAGTATATTTCATGTAGCAACACATACGTAATTTATTATACGACCTGCCCTTGTGGGAAAATCTATGTTGGTCTGACATCCCGCCAATTACGGGTTAGAATAAGCGAACACGTCCGGGATATCATAAAAGCTAAGGGGATTGATGATTTGACCCTCATAAAGACCATACCTAAGCACTTCAAGGTGACACATGACTGTGATGAGTCCGGACTCCGAGTGATCGGAATTGACAAATTGGAGGGAGGGATCTGTGGAGGCAACGTCAAAAAGACCTTAGCTCGCCTCAAATGGAGTGTAGGTGGATAAGCGTATTGGGAACAGTGTCACCTTTAGGGCTAAATGACCCGTTGAGCTTTGTCCCCTTCTTGAAAGATTAAAGGTCTGGTTGTTGTACATATATTCCTGAACGTACCAATCTTGCTTTAGATTAATTTTATGTGCTTTTATTCTTATTTTAGTTATGAGGTTGTTGAGGTAGAAAAGATACTTTTCCACTGACTTATATTTTCTTGATATACTTTTATATTTTTACTAATACTCTAGGTGAGAAACAATAAGTTTTTCCCTTAACCTAGTATCCAATAGATATATCTGTCTGCTGAAAAGAAGATACTGTCGTGTTGAGATGGATGAACTGAGGAGATAAGCTGTCCTCTGGATGCCTGTGCCAAGGAGTACCAGGAGAAATCTTAGATGTCCTACATACCAGGAGCCCAGAGATGGCACCGTGTCAAGAAGAAGGATGGACTCAGCAGAGAAGACAAAGGACTAATTATTATTAATAGAGATAGATATATTAGCCTAACCCCACCTAACCCCCACCTAATCCCACCTTGTCCTGGCCATTTCACGCCTATTCCCTAGAGTATAAAATGCCGTGTAGCCGGAAATAAAAGTTAGTTGCTGTGACCGTTGCTGAGCATGCACTGAGATTGAACCAGATACCTTGTCTGACTCATTCTTACTTGGGTACCCCATGCTTTTAGTTTAATTTGGAGTGACTGGTGAAGGAGTGTATTGTCGCAACGACCCCGACAATTTGGCGCACAACGTGGTGTTGGCCAGCAATCCGCGACCCCCCCGGACCTGTGCCCGGATGCCCCTGAATGATACCCGTATCGGCTGACCTCAAGGACTGATCACCCTTCAAGGCACGGTAAGTGGAGATCACATTCATATGTGTGTCGCCCATACTGTGTCTCAGCCGTTATTGGTTGATCTGAGGGTGTCTTTGGGTCCGGAGGGGTGACCGGTCGAGTGGTGAGACCGAGTGTGATCTAGCGCCACGCTCTGAACCAGCAACGACGAGACGTCGCCTCCTGCGCGTTCTCGTGTGAACACCACGCCTCCTCCACCGGTCATCATTCCTCACTCATTAACCCTACCCGTGACTGTTGTTTACTTGTAAACTAGAGCGAGAAGTTGAAGAGATCTCAGGTTTCATAGATTGGGGACGGCTGAGAGAGAGAAAAGAGAGAGAGACAAGAGACGCACATAGCTTTATAATAACATATATCCAGGTGATTGTGGTGTCCCGAGGGAGGACTGTTTCATCCCTGATGAGGGGTCTCCGTGTGGAGATCGCCTAGAATATCGTGACAGGACAGTCTGTAGGCATTGGTCCAGGGTAGGGACAGGCTATAGTGAGCGTGAGGTTCTGTTTTAGTTCTGTACTACAAGGACGCAGTGTTGATTGTTGCTGCCAGCAAGCCTGATCTGCAGCGGGGTGTAGTATTCTGTAAATTATGTTGCGTCTCTCGAGACAGAAGAAGTCCGTGCCCCACACACTAGATAAGAACGCTGTGGAAGTGAAGATACTAGTAGAGTCACGGGAGGGTAAGAAGGCAGTTAAGAATGTGAATAGGCTGTACAAGTATGTAGGGTTGCCTTTGTCAGGGAGATTACAGCCATCTATGTGGCATGATCTTATTCAGAAAGAAAAAGGCAGATTGAAAGACAAAGGATTGTTAGAACAAGCGCAAGCTTATCTGCGAGTTGCGCGGAACCTGAAGAGTGAGGGATAGAAAGAGGTTAATGGAGAGGGAGGATCAGATGATGCAGAGCCCGTATTTGGTAACAAGATGTCTCTAAATATAATCTTGCGGATTGTAAAATGGCCGCCACGCCATTGTTATTGAGCACGCCATCCCAGCCACCACCCTATAATGGCGGCGATATGAGGTCCTCGGATGTGTGGGTGTGTCCTGTTTGTGGCGAGCAGAATCTGGCACAGGGCAGTCTGGGCCTTGATATGCAGACCCTAATGAACACTCCAGCCTTTCGGGCGACACTGTGGGCGAGACGCCAAGCCATAGGTCCCACTGATTTATAGGATGATGATGACGACTGAGCCCCCTCTCCCCCTCCCCCATCTCTTTCTCCGGTACCATCCAGCTTGATCCCTAACGCACCGCTGCCGCCGCCGGACCTGATACAGGCTCCTCAAATCCCCCCCATGTATGAAGTTCAGGCTAGCCTGTGCTTACTCAACCGTCCTACAAAATGCTGTGCAGAAATAATTACTATATCAGATTTGGATTTAACTAGGCTATATATAGTGTGTTCAGATGCAGAAAAGGCCTTAGGTTAAATAAAATGTTTATTGAAATTCTTATAAGTCACGCTAATTAAGTCTTAGCCATTTCACAATATATGTGTTTTTTGAGTTTTTATTATTATTTGTATAAGATGTTTTTAGTCTAGTAGAAAGGGTTAAGTGAGGTTTGTAATGTCCAAGAGACACTTCATTGTTTTGTATGCCTGTTATCTGTATGACTCTGCTTGTACTCCTGTGTTTTCAGCTCTGGGAGGGGCTAGGAGCGAGGCTGCGTTCCTTTTTACATGCTGACAGCAGTCACCCAGCTTTCCGTAACATTGAGGTTCTTTCCTTAGATGAATAACTAAAGTTTTTGTTGGAGCCTGGAAGGAGGGGGAAAGGTGAGCTGCTTCGTAGGCATTAACTTGTAGCTCAAGGTCAAGTTGTTTGGCAATATATTGTAGTGAGGAATAAACCACCCCCACACCTCCCTAAGATCTTTCTTAAAGCAGCCTTTGTTCCTTACTGTGTGAAAATATTTCTTGTAGTCCGTTATCTTTGGGGAGAGGGGAGGTTATCTGCAGAAGCTGCTGTTACCGTAGCAATTACCGTAGCAAGAATTTTGAATCAAGGCAGTGTTACACACGTCTGCTCTGATATATAGCGCCCATATATTCTGTAGTGTTCTACCATTTATTGTCTAGTAATAAAAATATAATAAAATAACTAGTAGAAAATTGCAATTATATTGTTGAATAAGAATTTTCTGATCTTTGAAATTAATAGATTTTTGAGTGTTTTATTTCAGGTATATGTATGGGAAAGATGATTTCTTACATTGGACGCAAGTAGAATCCTCACATGAGGTCATCAGAATATTTGGTTCTGACTTGCACTTTCTGAACAAATGGAGCGATTTCCGGTTGAAGAATTCCTTAACAACACGGTAAGCCTACTAAATGCAGTACTGGTATATTACGGTGATGTTACCAGTCTGGGATGGTATACTGCTGACAATCCTCACAGGTGTCCTGTCCTCTCGGAGGTAGAAGGCAAGCTACAACAAAAGGTAGGAAAGGTAATAGTGGGAGGTCATCCATCCCAGCCTTTTTGCTCTAGCTACCTGAGCTTCCCCTCTCGATAATGGACTGCCCTCTAGGGACCGACTGAACAACTGTTAGTACTAAAATGGGAGCCATTTTATGAGAGGAGAAAAGGTAGGCCATGACATATCTGTTTTTCAGCAAAAGTTAGGAAGGTTTTGGCTTGGCCTCACTTAACGCCTCAAATAGGCCACAGAGGTGATCAGGTGAGTACCTCCTAGTTCGCTCCTGGTACAGGTAAGCTGTGTATATCATCCTGCATTATTCTTGCGCACAACACGACTCAGAAAGGTACGGGCTTCGAGCGGCGATCGCTCCGTGGGTCTTGGAAATTGCAAGTAGTGAGCGGACAAGGAAACCAAGAAAATTGTATAAAAATGTCCCAATATGTGTAAATCTCTTTCTCCTATCCAAGGTATTATAGAATGTCAAACATACCCTGGTTAAAATGTTTTTAGAGTAAGTAAGTACAGGAGTAAATAATATGGTTCTTGTCTGCTCAACTGTATACTAATCATACTATGACAAGTGAATAGTTGTATGTTCTTTTCTATGCTATTTTGTTATTTTCTTTTGATCTGTGTTTTTCAGAAAAACTGAAAGACCATTGATAAGTATAATTCTATTGTCTATTATTATTATTATATCTGTTTGACTCTATCTTGTTATATTGCTTTTATCTGTTCTTTGACTCTGTAAATTTCATGTCTTTGTTCTTATATATTATTCTGGGTGATTATTTTTATACTACAAATCAATGAAATATGATTTTTGTTGTGTATCTCTTCTCTTGTGTATAATTGTGCTTATTTGCAGATACTTCAAAAGTTTTATATCCTTTGGTAATTCTCTTTAATGATAGTGATATATATATATATATATAATACAAGTTATTAAAATGTCCAAGGGGGTGATTTGTATTTTTAAGGTTATATGTGATATCTATATGTAACAATCTCTGATAGGCTGGGGTCACACACACAGATATCTGGGCAGATATTGTTCACAGATCTCTGGTTGCAGTGAAATCATGGATACATTGCTCTATTGTACACAGCCACAAAATGGAACCATGTGTCCATGATTTCACTGCAACCAGAGATCTGCGAACAATATCTGCCCAGATATCTGTGTGTGTGACCCCAGCCATATACAATTTCTCAGACTGTTTCTAATATGTTTTGAGGTTTTTTTCCCCTTCAACAGATTGGATTCTGAAAACAGCCAATGAATAGCGAAATTAGTTTCTTCTATACTAACTGTAGAATCTAAATGAATCTTTCCTTTTTAGAATAAGCTGTTGATTATTGCAGTGATATGAAGTGTTTTTATGGGTAAAAATGACACAACCTTTTTCCTTGTAGCAATGTCTGAATATGTTATGTTGACTGTTCTACAATTCCCCCTCTTATTTTCAGATGAAGTCAATGAGATTAAGGGAGTTAATTTAGGGACAGTGGGAGAACTCCATGTGAGGCTAGAGTAGGGTTCAGGTGCCTGGGGGCCCTTTACTAGGAAGGAGTCTCTAAGGTGTCTGGACGAAGAAATCCACTTCCCCTTCCCATCACATGGACAGTCTCGAAGGACCTTTAGGGGAAAACTTTTTGTTTAGGGAGGACTGTTGAGGTAGAAAAGACACTTTTCCACTGACTTATATTTTCTTGATATACTTTTATATTTTATATTTTTACTAATACTCTAGGTGAGAAACAATAAGTTTTTCCCTTAACCTAGTATCCAATAGATATATCTGTCTGCTGAAAAGAAGATACTGTCGTGTTGAGATGGATGAGAACTGAGGAGATAAGCTGTCCTCTGGATGCCTGTGCCAAGGAGTACCAGGAGAAATCTGAGATGTCCTACATACCAGGAGCCCAGAGATGGCACCGTGTCAAGAAGAAGGATGGACTCAGCAGAGAAGACAAAGGACTAATTATTGTTAATAGAGATAGATATATTAGCTTAACCCCACCTAACCCCCACCTAATCCCACCTTGTCCTGGCCATTTCACGCCTAGTCTCTAGAGTATAAAATGCCGTGTAGCCGGAAATAAAAGTTAGTTGCTGTGACCGTTGCTGAGCATGCACTGAGATTGAACCAGATACCTTGTCTGACTCATTCTTACTTGGGTACCCCATGCTCTTAGTTTAATTTGGAGTGATTGGTGAAGGAGTGTATTGTCTCAACGACCCCGACAAGGTCATCCGTTGTTCCTTATTCCTCTGTGAGACCATATACGATTGACATCTATGGAGGTGATTTACATCTTGGTGAAGGACCTGCAATCAAGACTGTCATAAGAAGAAAGAACAATGTGCACTGGGTCTCTTGATGCCCTTATACTCATCTGTTGTCTTAGGACTGATAATTATACAAAATCCATGAGCTTTAGTGGGATGTATAGGCGGACCTCATGGGGACCATGTGGACTCCGTTTGCATATATTATGCTACACATTGGTGAATCAGTGATACTATGTGGTAAGGGTTAATTCTGTTCCCTCTACACATTGTAACTAGCAGCAGTGTTTTGACAGGTCTCTTCCCCTTTTTTATCATCTCCCCCTTGCCTTCCCACTGGATTGCGCCTCCCTCTGCCGGCTGCGCATACCGCGCATGCGCGGACTTGGGTGTGTGCACCCGGCGGCTTCATCGGTGGAACTGCGCATGTCCGTTTGACGTCACGGGTATGTGCGGTGCTCCGGGGAAATGACGCCAGTGCGCACGCGTCATTTCCGGGGTATGAAGCTGGTGTGCACGCACAGGTGAGGGCAATTCCAATCAAGTGGGAGACCATTTAGCCTCACAGCTTTACACTACACATCACTCCCTGCCCCCTGAGGAAGATATTATGAAACGGACGTCGGGCGGGTGGGTCTAGGACAGGTGATGACACACAGGCTCTCCCCCAAATTGGTAAGTGAGGCTGTCCTTATCACTTCTTTACACCTATACTATAGTTTCAAAAGTAGTGTTGTTGGTATACTTTGCAACTTGCTGGAAATGTGGGTGCAGCTCATTCCATATTATGTTAGCACATGGGGCAGACTGAATCAGAGAGACTGCAGAGCACTGAGTGTGTGAGAGACAGATAACTATAGTGTGTGACTAAAGGCCCCATTACATGCTACAATATCATTAACGATATTGTTGCAACATCAACGGTTTCGTGACGTTGCATTGATGTCGAAACAACATCGTTGTGTGTGGGTGACACGTATCAACGACCATTGATAAGTTTGTTGATCGTGCAAGAATGGCCACGACCATTTATTTACCGTTGGTCTCCCGCTGGGCGGCCAGCATAGGCGTGTGTGCCGTGTGCAGTGGGAGACCAACGATAAACGACCTCCCAGTGCCGCACAGCAAACGCTGGGAGGCTGGTAACCAGGATAAACGTCGGGTAACTAAGCGCAGTGTTGCACTTAGTTGCCCGATGTGTACCTTGCTTACCAGCATTCTCACTGGTCGCTGATCGCTGGTGAGTCTGCCTGTGTGTCAGCTCACCAGTGATCACAAAATGATGTCCCAGAGATCCCGGCCACGTCGGATCGTTGGTCGGATTGCTGGGACATCGTACTGTGTAACCTGGCCTATAGGCCCTGAGAGAAGAGCTGCATAAGCCTCACTGTGTGAGGTTGCTGGGAGATGCTAAAGAGAGTTCAGTGTGTGAATGCTGTCCAGATCACTGAGCAGGTAACGGATTTGACACTGTATGTCTATGGTGAAAATGGAGCAAAGCTGTGTGAAGCAGTGTAGACCAGAGACAGAGGGACTGCAACCAGTCTGGAGTGGAGTCGGAGCCTCTGAGCATGGACTTGAAAGCGGCTGACAGGTGGTCAGAGTGTGAACACGGTCCAAGTCACAGTGAGGAATGAGACGGCCTGTAAACCGCATGTCCCCTGACTGAAGGCGGTGAATGGACTCTGACTACTCCACTGATGCACATATACTCCACTGAGACTTTTGTATGAATACGTCCACTGAGAGATACATGGACAATGTATTATATGGACATTTCTGTTATGTTGAAGCTAAAGGAGGCCTTGTGTTAATGCTATGGAGCATGGTTTATGAAGACTGGAATAAATCTATTGAACTTTTAATTAGAAACTGCTGCTGTGTGCCTTGATCCCGCTGCTAAGCGAGTGTCCCCCAGTGCTTATAGTGCGCATGCTGTTACACTTTACAAATGTACATCACGATGACTGGGTCAAACGTTTGCCTTTCGTGGAGTTCTCATATAACAATCATGTAAGTGAGGCATCGGAGAGTTTACCAATCTTCATCTTGTATGGTCACCCTCATAATATCCCATTCTTGTGACTACATCTTCTGGCTTACCTGCGGCTGATGCTGTCACTTAGGACGTCTTGTCAAGTTGGATGAAAAGGCATGCGGACGAAACTCCAGGTATTTAAGGCTCCTTCTCCTACATTGATGTGGCTGAGCAACGTCTGTATAGTGAGTGTCTTTTCACCCACTTGCCTGTTGTCAGGTCCCTGTGACCTTGCATCCTGCCTTAACCTGCCCTTCCTGTCTGTACCAGAACCTGTCTTCACCTGTAATGTGTCTCTGTCCATGTTCCAGAATCCGTGGTCCTGTCTGTCGCAGCCACCCTATCTGTACCAGCCGGTTTGTCTGAAACAGCTGTCCTGACTGTACCAGTAAACATATCCTCCCTGTCATTGATCCTGACCCAGTCCTGTCTGTTACCCTGAACACCGTATGTATGTCTCTGACCCCTGGGGTCAGTTGCTGTAGTCCGGAGACTGCCCTGGAGTGATACCTGGTGTTTACTAGCAGCCACATCCAATCTCACCATCTGGTGAATACCTGTTAGGCACTCAGACACGCTCCTCCAGGGTAAGCCCAGTCCTTGGCACATTGGGTCCACACCCACATGCATGAGAGTAATCACCCAAGGATCAGGATTCCTGTTGAATAATCACTGCCCTTTCACATCCAAGGAAAGTGGCACGTCCACTAAGACGTGAAAGGCAGTGCAGTGATGGGAATTGGTTAATTGATAAAACCTCCTACATTATGATCATGAATATGGCTTCTCCCCAGTGTGAATTCTCAGATGATAAACAAGGCTTGCTCTGTGTGTAAAATGTTTCCCACATTCTGAACATGAATATGGCTTCTTCCCAGTGTGAATTCTCAGATGTTTAACAAAGTGTAATTTCTAAAACGTTTTCTATATTCTGGGTATGTATATGGCTTCTCCACTGTGTGAGCCCTTTGATGCTTTTCACCTTTTATGCAACTTAAAGCCAATTGAGACGATTAGATAATTATGAAAGTGATTTATTATATGATCACCATAAGTGACTTAATGTTGGTGGTCGTCAAGAATTTACATGTAACGATTATCGTATACAAACAGTTGCTTATTTATTCATCATTTACAGGTGTAATAGAAATTATCTCCATTTCCATTCTATAATCAATGAGTAAGAAATTATTGTTAATTACATTACACAATTATTGTAAATGATAAGTCATAATGGCGTTGTCTTACGAACAAAGAACATTTTAATCATGGAATAAAAAGAAGTTCCACAATTGGAAGTGTTCTTGTGCTGAGATAATCTTATATATGTGTCCCAGCTATGTCCTGTGTAATGGATGTGTCTGACCATACAGGGACATGGTCTGATCATACCACATCTCTTGTGCTGAGATAATCTTATATATGTGTCCCAGCTATGTCCTGTGTAATGGATGTGTCTGACCGTACAGAGACATGGTCTGATCATACCACATCTCTTGTGCTGAGATAATCTTATATATGTGTCCCAGCTATGTCCTGTGTAATGGATGTGTCTGACCGTACAGGGACATGGTCTGATCATACCACATCTCCTGTGCTGAGATAATCTTATATATGTGTCCCTGCTATGTCCTGTGTAATGGATGTGTCTGACCATACAGGGACATGGTCTGAGCATACCACATCTCCTGTGCTGAGATAATCGTATATATGTGTCCCTGCTATGTCCTGTGTAATGGATGTGTCTGACCGTACAGGGACATGGTCTGATCATACCACATCTCTTGTGCTGAGATAATCTTATATATGTGTCCCAGCTATGTCCTGTGTAATGGATGTGTCTGACCGTACAGGGACATGGTCTGATCATACCACATCTCTTGTGCTGAGATAATCTTATATATGTGTCCCTGCTATGTCCTGTGTAATAGATGTGTCTGACCATACAGGGACATGGTCTCATCATACCACATCTCCTGGGCTGGGGACAAAGCAAAAGAGAGTATACAGACAAGACAGCATGGGATCACAGACGCTGCTTTCTCTGAGGTGAAACATTTTCCTGAAAATTTTTAAACAGGCAGGATGTTTTACTTCACAGTAAGAATCTATGATCCCGTGCTGTCTTGTCTATATACTTTGAATAGTCTAATGAATAAAACATAAAAATGGCTTCAACCCTGTGCGAGTTCTTTGATGGTCAATCAGACTTGATGCAAAGCTATAAGGTTTTCCACATTCTGAACGTGAAAGTGGCTTCTACTGTGTAAATTCTCTGATGATTAGCAAGATCTGATCTAACTGTGAGACATTTCCCACATTCTAAACATGAAACTGGCTTCCCTCTGTGTGAGACCCTTCATGTCTATCAAGATCTGGCTTATTGGTAAAGCATTTTCCACATTTTGAACATAAAAATGGCTTCCCTCCTGTGTGAGATCTTTCATGGTCAACAAGATATGATTTACGGGTAAAGCGTTTTCCACACTTTGAGCATGAAAATGGCTTCTCCCCAGTGTGAGTCATTTGATGTCTTATAAGAACATCTTTCCGGTTAAAACATTTCCCACATTCTGAACATGAAAATGGCCTCACCATTGTGTGAACTTCCTGATGTTCAACAAGATCTGATTTCATAGTAAAACATCTTCCACATTCTGAACATGAAAATGGCTTCTCCGCTGTGTGAAGTCTCTGATGTTTAACAAGATTTGGTTTCAGGGAAAAACATTTCCCACATTCTGAACATGAATATGGCTTCTCTCCTGTGTGAATTCTCTGATGTATAACAAGATCTGATTTTATAGTAAAACATTTTCCACATTCTGAACATGAAAATGGCTTCTCCCCTGTGTGAATTCTCTGATGGTTAACAAGAATTGATTTCCTAGTAAAATCTTTTCCACATTCTGAACATGAATATGGCTTCTCCCCTGTGTGAATTCTCTGATGTCTAACAACATATGTTCTCGCAGTAAAACATTTCCCACATTCTGAACATGAAAATGGCTTCTCCCCTGTGTGAATTCTTTGATGTGCAATGAGATTACATTTGTGATTAAAACATTTTTCACATTGTGAACATGAAAATGGCATCTCCCTTGTGTGAACTCTTTCATGAATAACAAGATTTGATTTACGGGCAAAGCATTTTCCACATTTTGGGCATGAAAACGTTTTTTCTCTTATGTTAGCTTTTTGATGCTCAACAAGCAGTCTCTCATGTCTATTCTGCTTTACAGTCTGTGATGAATCAGGAGATCGGGTCTGTTTAAAAGGATCAGATGATACATTTTGGATATGAGGGGCTGAGGGTATGTCTTCAACATCGGCGTTCTTTTCACAAGCATATTGAATAATACTACAATTAACTGGATTAAAATGTGACGATATTGGATGTCCCTGTGACCTCCTGGTACAGTCATCTGCAAAAAAAATAAAACTAATTATTATATCTTTTAGTAATATAAGCTCAGTATTTATATTGATGTTTTACGACATTACAAAGGAGAGGTTTATAGAAAAAAAAACATTTATTAACTGAATAATACATCTGACTGTAAAACAGATCACAATCTCACAGCAAAGACCAGTAGGTCACGATGTTACCATACCAAGCTTTTCTGCTGCAGTTTTCCAGTAAAAGACATCATCTCTGTTTCATACAGGTTGGTCCAGAAATATTTGGCCAGCGGCTGAATCTTTGTGATTTCAGCTCTGCAGGCCACGATTTTTGATTTATAATAAAATAACTGATGTAATTGACGTGGAGACTGAAGAACAATATCCGGTGAAAGATTTAGGAATTGGAACCATTTTTCTACAAATAAAATAAAATATTTAGTAACACCAGAGCTAGCTTAGGGGGAATTTGATGTATTTGGTGTTATTATATTCCAAAACATCTATCGTGTTACTACTCAAAAGTGTCTGTCAAGCATCATGTGCAGACTTACAGTACCTAATGATAAATTGAGAATAATTAACTGGACATAGAGGACCTAGCGCTACACCGCCCTTTGTCTTATAACTAAAGAATATAACCACTATTATTAAAATTTAACCTGTACGATACTAGGGTGTTTATTAAAATTTGACCCAATTAAAAACATAAATTAAAATTCATAATAAACAAGTTTCTTATATGTCAGTTGTATCAACTGTTCGTTCATGATTAAAGGGAACAAATTTTGCCACCCAAGAACAGGTATAGAATATAGAGTTAAACATTTTTTAACCTGTAGTTCAGATCACATCATATACCTCTTGGAATGCCCCTGCCACTTGTGGTATATAGGGGAAACTACCCTTGACTTTAAAGTAAGGATCAGCCATCATCGCTATACAATACGTAAAAAAATCATGAATCTACCAGTGTCAAAGCATTTTGCGGAAGCTAATCACAAAGAAAAGGATCTAAAATTTAGGTTAATTGACATGGTGCCAATGCCCAGAAGAGGTGGAGACAGAGTTGGGTTATTAAAAACCAAAGAATTAGAATGTATCCATAGGTTGCAGACTCTAAAGCCAGAGGGACTCAATGTAGATTTTAAGTTACATATAGCACTTTAAGTAATGGTCCCCATCTGGAAATCTGTGTATTTTAGTCACTTTGATGCACTGTCACTAATATAAATACTATGGTGGTTTTAACACATTTGTTCTTTATCTTTTATTTTCTGTATAGGAAGACGTATATAAAGTGGGAAACTTGTACACCGGGTGCCTGCAGCTCAAGTCACGTTCACAGATAAAAATGCATAAAGCATACACAGCGTAATTTAAAAGCACATGTAGATATATTCCTTCCCTGGAGAAATCCTTTATAGAAGGTTCTTTTAAAAAAAAAAATTTTTCCTTGCACCTATTAATGCACTTTATTTACTAACTGATGCACTAAATTTACACTTAGTAATAAATAAATAAACATATTTTCTAAAGAATATATCTTCTTGCATTTTTGACAAAAAATGGATTGCACAAAAACTATTGCACATCAATGACTATAACAAGAATAGCATAAAGGGAGTCCTCGGTATTCCTTGGGCAGGTGGTGCAAAGGGAGAAAGTATCCCCCTTGGGCACCGTACTGACAGGGGAGTGCTATAACCCAAGAATGGGATGCACTTCGAATTGGGAACCCGATGCATTAAATAATATAAGTCATGAAGTGCATATATGTGGCATCCCTTATAATGGGAAAAACACAAACATAGGTTTTTTTCCCGTGTCCCTCCTATATAGGAGGCAGTGAGGCAAAAATCAGAGATATAAAAAGTAGCACTGTCGCTTTAAGGAAACAATTTTGTTAGAATACTAATTTTAACTTTTAAAAGGATACACTAGCTATATTTTAATAGTAGTATACATTTAAAGATAGTCCGCTATCATTTTAAAGTAATTCACACAATTTTTAAGATTATACACATAGAGGAAAGGAAGTTCTATGAAGCGCGCACGGCAGGACGCTGAACTGGTACAGCGCATGCGCGAGATCTCGAACATAGCGCTGAATGCGCTTCCTGCAATACCTGGTAACTAGGGCCGCGCATTCAGCAAACGCATGCGCAATACAGCATAAACAACGCCGACATGGCGGCGCGCAGCAAGCAACACGCTGTGATAATGTATAATGGTTATGATTGATTAAGCGGGCACCTGAGCTACAATTAACCCACTCTATGCACTTTATGGACAAAACTGTAAGTAATAAAATCTATGCATCACAATATAATCAGAAAACATTTGTATGTATATAATGGTCACTAGGTAAATATATGATGCAAGTATAAGATGTTAATGTACTGTAAAATGTTTGTAAAACAATTAATTGGATAATGAGGTTTGACATTAGAGGATCTATATAATCCCCAGCATTTGCCATAAGTGACTGCTGGAAGAAGGTCATCACTGACCGAAACGTCGCTATCTTATGCCTGAAGGCCATTAAAGGCGAAATAACATCTGAATTTGGAGTGCTGCAGCCTTTTTTGCATTTATTTGTCTAGAATAGGTGGCTGGATACCACCTTAAGGACTGATTAGCACCTAGCATCCTGCTAAAAAAGAACCGCTGCTCAATAACCCTTTTTTTGCTAAAAAATATAACCACTATTATTGTCAAGGGAAAAATTCTAAAATCTGCTAGGAAAAACATTATGAAACCTTGACATGTATTGTACCAGGTATCTATACTTATATTCTGCTATATTTTGTGAAGACTTAAGAGTATAGACCAAAAGTTTGCACACACCTTCTCATTCAAAGAGTTTTCTGTATTTTCGTGACTATGAAAATTGTAGATTCACACTGAAGGCATCAAAACTATTATGTACCGTATATACTCGTGTATAAGCCGACCCGTGTATAAGCCGACCCCCCTACTTTTGCCCCAAAAATCTGGAAAAACCTATTGACTCGTGTATAAGCCGAGGGTGGACCCCAGCACAGGTATACAGCCCCCAGCAGTGTGGTATACAGGCCCCCCCCCAGTGGTATACAGGCCTCCCCAGTGGTAGTATACAGCAGCCCTAGTGGTAGTATACAGCAGCCCCAATGGTAGTATATAGCATCCCCAGCAGCCCCAGTGGTAGTATACAGCAGCCGCAGTGGTAGTATATAGCAGCCCCAGCAGTAGTATACAGCAGCCCCAGTGGTAGTATATAGCAGCCCCAGTGGTAGTATATAGCAGCCCCAGCAGCCCCAGTGGTAGTATACAGCAGCCCCAGTGGTAGTATATAGCAGCCCCAGTGGTAGTATACAGCAGCCCCAGTGGTAGTATATAGCAGCCCCAGTGGTAGTATACAGCAGCCCCAGTGGTAGTATATAGCAGCCCCAGTGGTAGTATACAGCAGCCCCAGTGGTAGTATATAGCAGCCCCAGTGGTAGTATACAGCAGCCCCAGTGGTAGTATATAGCAGCCCCAGTGGTAGTATACAGCAGCCCCAGTGGTAGTATATAGCAGCCCCAGTGGTAGTATATAGCAGCCCCAGTGGTAGTATATAGCAGCCCCAGTGGTAGTATACAGCAGCCCCAGTGGTAGTATACAGGAGCCCCAGCAGCCCCAGTGGTAGTATACAGGAGCCCCAGCAGCCCCAGTGGTATATACAGCAGCCCCAGTGGTATATACAGCAGCCCCAGTGGTATACAGGCCTCAGCAGTATATACAGCAGCCCCCAGGGGTTATACAGCACCCCCCAGGGGTTATACAGCACCCCCCAGGGGTTATACAGCAGCCCCCTGGGGGTACCCAGCAGCCCCCAGGGGGTACCCAGCAGCCCCCTGGGGGTACCAACAGCCCCCTGGGGGTACCAACAGCCTCCAGGGGGTACCCAGCAGCCCCCTGGGGGTACCAACAGCCCCCTGGGGGTACCAACAGCCCCCAGGGGTACCCAGCAGCCCCCTGGGGGTACCAACAGCCCCCTGGGGGTACCCAGCAGCCCCCTGGGGGTACCAACATCCCCCTGGGGGTACCAACAGCCCCCACAAGCTGGCACTGTCCCCCCTTGTAAGGGCCCCCCCCGATGCTTATACATTACCATTCCGGTTTTCTGATCAGCGCGGCTCCTCCGTGCTGCGTCTTCATCCTCCCGCGCTGGCTGCATCCGGGTTCTCCAGCGGTCGCGCGATGACGTCACATCGCTGCGACAGCCGGAGATCACGGATGGAGCCAGCGAGGACGGGAGGATGAAGAAGCACCGAGGAGCGGCGCCGATCAGAACACCGGGATGGTAATGTATAAGCACCGGGGGGGGGGCCCTTACAAGGGGGGACAGTGCCAGCTTTTGGGGGGCTATATGAACTGCATCCCCCTGCCGCTGATTGACAGGGGGATGCAGTGCATATTTAATGAGCGGCCCCACGTGACGGGGCCGCTCATACAGCAGCCCCCCCCCCGCCTCCTCCAGCCTCCACAGCCCCCACCACACAGCCCCCACCACACGGGTCTACCGTATAGACCCGTGTATAAGCCGAGGGGGGGACTTTTCAGCCCAACTTTTGGGCTGAAAAACTCGGCTTATACACGAGTATATACGGTATATAATTCCACATGTGTTAATTAACAAAAAAACAACTGAAAATATGTCTTATATTCTAGGTTCTTCAAAGTAGCCACCCTTTGCTTTAATTACTGCTTTGCACACTCTTGGCATTGTCTTGATGAGCTTCAAGAGGTAGTCACCGGAAATTGTCTTCACTTCACAGGTGTGCCCTGTCAGGTTTAATAAGTGGGATTTCTTGCCTTATAAATGGTGTTGAGAACATCAGTTGTGTTGTGCAGACGTCTGGTGGATACACAGCTGATAGTCCTACTGAATAGACTGTTAGAATATGTATTATGGCAAGAAAAGAGCAGCTAAGTAAAGAAAAACGAGTGGCCTTGAAGAAATGAAGGTCAGTCAGTCCGAAAAATTGGGAAAATATTAAAAGTGTCCCCAAGTGCAGTTGCAAAAACCATCAAGTCCAACAAAGAAACTGGCTCAAATGAGAACCACCCCAGGAAAGGAAGATCAAGAGTCACCTCTGCTGCGGAGGATAAGTTCATCCGAGTCACCAGCCTCAGAAATTGCAGGTTAACAGCAGCTCAGATTAGAGACCAGGTCAATGCCACACAGAGATCTATCAGCAGACACATCTCTACAACAACTGTTAAGAGGAGACTTTGTGCAGCAGGCCTTCATGGTAAAATAGCTGCTAGGAAACCACTGCTAAGGACAGGCAACAAGCAAAAGAGACTTGTTTGAGTTAAAAAACACAAGGAATGGAAATTAAACCAGTGGAAATCTGTGCTTTGGTCTGATGAGTCCAAATTTCAGATCTTTGGTTCCAACCACCGTGTCTTTGTGCGACGCAGAAAGGGTGAATGGATGGACTCTACATGCCTGGTTCCCACCGTGAAGCATGGAGGAGGAGGTGTGATGGTGATGGGGTGCTACGCCAGATAACCTGGCCTCCACAGTCACCAGACCTGAACCCAATCGAGATGGTTTGGGGTGAGCTGGACCGCAGAGTGAAGGCAAAAGGGCCAACAAGTGCTAAGCATCTCTGGGAACTCCTCCAAGACTGTTGGAAGACCATTTCCGGTGACTACCTCTTGAAGCTCATCAAGAGAATGCCAAGAGTGTGCAAAGCAGTAATCAAAGCAAAAGGTGGCTACTGTGAAGAACCTAGAATATAAGACATATTTTCAGTTGTTTCACACTTTTTTGTTCAGTATATAATTCCACATGTGATAATTCATAGTTTTGATGCCTTCAGTGTGAATCTACAATTTTCATAGTCATGAAAATAAAGAAAACACTTTGAATGAGAAGGTGTGTCCAAACTTTTGGTCTGTACTGTATACATGTTATATTGGTTATTTATGTCTCCACCTTGATATATGTATATACTGTATATTGGGACGTCTGTATTTCTGTGTGTAGCTTTGTATCCCGAGAGAACCAGCCAGAACCAGTTATACTATGAACAAAAGAATTTCTCTTTGGAGGAACCTTTGGAATGTAAAGAGGATGTTACATGAAATAATTAGGGCCCCTCATCTATGTTTGGACATTGCTATGATTGGCTGAATCCTGGGGAGGCGGCCTCTTGATACCTCCCTCTTTTGTGCTGTGTAAAAAGCTGAGGTTGATTCTAATAAACACTTCTGTGTGCACAGTCTTCGAGAGGAGTCTTATATCTGACCTTAGTCTGATTTAAACTTCTGGCATGCCTTTGAATAAGTTAAATTGGCAAGGGATAAACAAAGAGATGAGGTCCTTTGAATCCCACCTCTACATCTTCATCCAAATCCCAAACCATCTTATCAACCTATCACTGAGAACTGGTGTCTTCCCCTCATGCTATAAACATACTTCAATCACACTCATCCTCAAAAAGCCCTTCCTTGACTTATCCTATGTGTCCAGCTATTGCCCCATTTCACAACTCCCCTATGCCTCGGAACTACAGTAACATCATCTCCATCTTGATCTGTCCTCCCACCTCTCTTCCCTCTTTGACTGGTTACAATCCAGATTCTGATTGCATCATTCAACAGAAACTGCCCAACTAAAGTCACCTAAGACCAACTAACTTCCAAGTGCAAGCGACACAGTGGACCATTCGCTCCTACTACAGATTCTTTCATCTCTTGGCATCACAGACCTGTCCCTATCTTTGATCTCTTCATCTCTGCTGTTCTCCATCTTCTTGGCCTGGGACAGCTTATAGAGTCTCACGACTTTCAATATTATGTCTACGCTGATGACAGACACATCTACCTCTCTGGACTCGATATCACCTCATGACAAACCAGAATCCCACAATGTCTGTCCGCTGTTTCATTATTTTTCTCTGATTGATTTCTACAACCTAACATGGACAAAACAGAATGAACCATCTTTCCTCCATCTCACTCTACCCCTCCAGCAGACCTATCCATCAAAATCAAAGTCTGCTCACTCTCCTCAGTCCCACATGCTCGCTGCCTCAGGGTAACCCTCTTATTCTGGACTCTCCTTCAAGCCACATAACCAAACCCTTGCCACCGACTGCCAACTCCAAAGAAAAAAAATTCCCAGATCCGTACATTCCTTAATCAAGAATCTGCAAAAACACTAGTGCATGCTCCCATTATCTCTAGCTCGGACTATTGCAACCTTCTGCTCTCTGACCTCTCTTCTAACATTCTTGCGCCTCTACAATCTATACTAAACTTTGCTGCCCGACTAATCCACCCGTCCCCATAGTATTCCTCAGCCTCTCCTCTCTGCCAAGCCCTTCACTGGCTTCTCGTTGCCCAGAAACTCCAGTTCAAAACAGTAACCATGACATTCAAAGCCATCTGAAGCCTGTCTCATCCATACATCTATGATATGGTCTTCTGGTACTCACCTGAACGTAACCTCCGATCCTCACAGGATCTCCTTTTTTCCTCCCGTCTTATCACTTCTTCCCTCAATCGCATACAAGATTCCTCCGGTCCATCCCCTATACTCTGGAGCTCTCTACCTCAACACATCAGACACTCGCCTACCGTGAAAACTTCAAAAGGAACCTGAGGACCCACCTCTTCCAGCAAGCCTATAACCCGCAGTGTGCCTGAGTCCACTAAACCACCGCAAGTCCAGCTGTCTCCTCACCTACTGTATCCTCACCCATCCATTGTAGACTGTGAGCCCTCGTGGGCAGGGTCCTCTCTCCTTGTCTACTGTATCCCCACCTGTTATGATCCGATAACTTAGGAGAAACATAAAGATTCCACAGAAGTAGTTGGTAACTATACTGACCGCGACACCTGACTAAATACCGCAACTAGAAGTAGCCGTGGGATGTAACTAACCATGCCCTAGACACCTCAACACGGCCGGAGAACTAGCTACCCCTAGAGATGAAAATAGGAAAAGCTATCTTGCCTCAGAGCAGAACCCCAAAAGAGCAGCAAGCTCCCCACAGATATTAACAGGGAAACAGGAGAGGAAAAGACACACACAGGTAGAATATAGAGTTCAGCAAAAGAGGCCACACTAGCTAGATAGTAAAGACAGAATAGAATACTATTGCGGTCAGTATTAAAATACTATCACAAAATCTCCAACAGCAGATAGTGTCAAAAATTACCCTGAGTCTGCTAAGGCTCGCGCCCTCTATATCTGCAGAACGTCTGTGAATCAAACTAGATTAAAGAAGTACCAATACCAACAATACTGGAAATAGCAGATAACAGTAAATTGCAATTTCTGTCCAGGAAGAAAACTTCCTAACTGAGAGCAGGTAAACAAACATATAGACTAAATTTCAAATCCACAACTCAGAACAAGACAAACTGAAAACAGATCCACAAGCACACAACATGTGCGCCAAAAAATAACAAAAACCATTCACTTAGCTTGCAAGGATTTCAGCAGACCAGGAGAAACCAGGAAAAGGTGTGGACACCTCCAGGAACATTCACAACTGGCAAGGACTGATCAGCTCCAAACCAATATATGCTCCAATCCACACCTGACTGCCAATCATCAAGATCAGCTGTGGAACTCTCCAACACACATCCAGCTGCATTACCAGCAACAACCACCGGAGGGAGCTCACAACCAGAATTCCTCCTTAATGAATTCACAATACCCACCTGTCCCTTGTAGAATGTGAGCCCTCGTGGTCAGGGTCCTCTTTCCTTACCTACTGTATCCACACCCATCCCTTGTAGACTGTCAGCCCTTGTGGGCAGGGCCCTCTCTCCTCCTGTAGCAGTCTGTGCCTTGCATCGTTCATAAATATTGTACTTGTCTCTATTGTATATGCCCCTTTTCACATGTAACGCGTCATATAGTAAATTACACTATAATAAAAAATAATAATTTTTGAATGCCAAGTTTATTTTACATCATTGTACAAACTGGACCTCTATTCGAGTACCATACACTATTGATTTAGTGGAGTGACATATATTTCTCTATTACTTGATTATTACTACATTCAGCATCTAAAGGTACCGTCACACAGGGACATATCGCCGGCGATGTTGCCGGCAACCGAGGGGCGTGGCCAGGTTGCGGCGACATCGCCGGCGAATTGCCGCGTGTGACAGGGCGATAATCAGGCGATGAATCGCCTGAGTCACATCGCCAGGTTTCCCAACCATGTTGGGAAACCTGGCGATGTTGCTCAGGCGATTCTGCCTGATCGCCCTGTGTAACGCGGCAACCCGCAATGTAACGGGCGATTCCGCCTATCTACTACATTGCGGGTTATCGCTCGCTGGGTTGCCAGGCAACCCAGCGAGCGATAGCCGCGGCAACTAGCCGGCGACATCGCCGGTAAGTTGCTTAGTGTGACAGCTCCCCGGCGATGTTGTCAGGGATGCGCGCTCCCGCGATCCCCGGCAATATCGCCGGAGATATGTCCCTGTGTGACGGTACCTTTAGGGGGTAAAGACAGGGATCAGAGTATTCTCCAATCCCAATCATTATGGCAGGAGCTTGGCTGTCAGTCTGGGGTATTTGGGTTTATGTCTCCATGTTCTGTATTCTACCATGAGTGTAATAGGAGACAATGGTTTCTTAGTCCCAAATTGTACAAATACTTTTTCTTCATCAGAACTGACAGCAGAAGATGAAGAAATTGGCCGCGGTCACATTATTATTATTTATTAATATAGCGCCATTATATTCCATGGCACTTTACATGCTAAAAGGGGCAGACTAGGACAAGTAACATAGTAACAATACAAGTAAAAATAAATGTGGACAATTCGGTTGTACAGAAACAAGAGGAGAGAAATCCTGTCCGCGAGGGCTCACAGTCTACGAGGGGCAAGTGGGGATACAGTGGGAGGGGGAAATTCCAGTCGTGAGGCGGTGTGGTGGACCGGGTCTCATTGAAGGTGGTAGGCTTGGCGGTAGAGGTGGGTCTTCAGGCTTCTTTTGACGGTTCCCAGGGTAGGAGAATATCTGATGTGTTGGGGCAGTGAGTTCCAGAGTATGGGTGAAGCACGGGAGAATCCTGTATGTGGTTGTGCGAAGAGGAGATGAGGGGAGAGTAGAGAACGAGCTCTTGGGAGGATCGCAGGTTGCGTGAGGGTAGGTATTGGGAGACCATGTCAGAGATGTATGGAGGGGACAGGTTGTGAATGGCTTTGTATGTCATGGTTAATGTTTGAAACCGGGATCTCTGGAAAGTAGGGAGCCAGTGAAGGGCTTGGCAGAGGGGGGAGACAGGGGAGTAGCGGGGAGACAGATGGATTAGGCGGGCAGCGGAGTTCAGGATAGATTGGAGAGGTGCAAGGGAGGTATTGGGGAGCCTGGTGAGCAGGGGATTGCAGTAGTCGAGGCGGGAGATGATGAGAGCGTGAATAAGGGTTTTAGCAGTGTTGTGGTCAAGGAAAGTGCGGATCCTATAGATGTTTTTGAGCTGGAGTCGGCAGGAGGTGGCGAGGGCCTGGATGTGGGGCTTGAAGGAGTGGGAAGAATCAAGGATAACCCTGAGGCACTTGGCATGGGGGACTGGGGAAAGAGAGCAGTCGTTGATGACAATGGATAGGTCAGGTAGTGAGGGGGAGCGTCTTGGGGGGAAGACTATGAACTTGGTTTTGTCCATGTTCAGCTTAAGGAAGCGAGCAGAGAAGAAGGATGAGATGGCGGACAGGCAGTGTGGAATTTTGGATAGAAGGGAGGCGATGTCAGGACCAGACAGGTAGATTTGGGTGTCGTCAGCGTAGAGGTGGTACTGGAAGCTACGGGACTCAATGAGTTGCCCTAGGCCGAGAGTGTAGATTGAGAACAGTAACGGTCCAAGAACCGAGCCCTGGGGGAACCTGACAGATAGGGGGTAGGGCGAGGAGGATGTGTGGGAGTGGGCGACGCTGAAGGTCCGTTCCGTTAAGTACGAGGAGATCCAAGAGAGGGCAAGGTCCATGATGCCAAGAGATTCCAGGATCTGAAGTAGAAGGGAGTGGTCAACAGTGTCGAAAGCGGCGGACAGGTTGAGGAGGAGGAGGACAGATTAGTGGCGCTTGATTTTGGTCTTAGGGCTGTTTCAGTGGAGTGGAGGGGTCGGAAGCCAGATTGCAGGCGGTCAAAGAGGGAGCAGGAGGAGAGGTGAGACGACAGCTCAGTATGGACATGCTGTTCAAGTAGTTTAGAGGTGAAAGGGAGGAAAGATATTGGGCGGTAGTTGGAGACAGATGTGGGGTCAAGGGAGGGTTTTTTGAAGATGGGTATGATCAAGGCGTGTTTGAAGGCTGAGGGGAAGATGCCAGTGGTAAGTGATAGGTTGAAAAGATGAGTTAGGGCTGGGATGATAACAGAGGTGAGGTTGGGAATGAGGTGGGATGGAAGCGGGTCGTGGGCGCTGGTGGTGAGGTGTGATTTTGACAAGAGGGAGAAGAGCTGGTCTTCAGTTATGGGGGGGAAGCAGTTGATGGAAGGAGAGGGCAGTATAGGTGAGAGGGGAGGCTGTGGGGACAGTGGATCAAAGCTGTCTCTGATTCTGTCAATCTTTTCTTTGAAGAAGGAGGCAAAGTCCTCAGTGGAGATAAGGGGAGAGGGAGGGCGGAGTAAGGAATTGAAGGTTTTGAAAAGTTGTTTGGGATTGCGGGACAGGGAGGTTATTAGGGATGAGAAGAAGGTTTGTTTGGCGGCAGTAAGTGCAGTCTTGAAGGCGATGAGGGACTGTTTGAACAGCGCTAAGTGCTCAGTGGAATGTGATTTTTTTCCATCACCTCTCGGCGACACTGGATGCCCGTCTCAGGTCTTTAGTGAGGGTGGTGTGCCAGGGTTGCCTGTTAGTGCATGGAGCATGGTATGTGAGGGGGGCGGCTAGGTCGAGGGCCTTGGTTAATGTGGTGTTGTAGAGGGTGATGGCAGTGTCTGTGTGACGTATAGGTGTTATGTTGGCAAGAGGGAGAAGGAATTCAGAGAGTGAGTGTAAATCAATGCTTTTTAGGTTTCTGCGGGGATGATCAAGTTTGCGGAGAGGAGGTGGTGTAGTAGGGGAGGTGAGGGAGGAGAAGGTCAGCAGATTGTGGTCAGACAGGGGGAGGGTTGAGTTTGTGATTTTAGTAAGGGAGCAAAGACGGGTAAAGATGAGATCCAGCGTGTGGCCATCTTTGTGGGTGGTAGAGGAGGACCATTGAGAGAGCCCAGAGGAGGTGGTCAGGGAAAGAAGTTGAGAGGCATTTGGGTGGGCAGTGTCAATGGGGATATTGAAATCACCCATAATGATGGTGGGGATGTCAGTAGAGAGGAAATGAAGTAGCCAGGTGGTGAAGTGATCGAGGAAGGTGGGGATGGATACAGGGGGGCGGTAGATGACGGCTAGCTGGAGGTTACAGGGGTAGAAGATGCGGACAGAGTGGGCTTTGAAAGATGGGAGAGTAGCAGAGGGGGGTAATGGAATAGGGGCGAAGGAGCAGGTGTCGGATAGGAGTATGCCGACACCTCCGCCATGTTTCTTAGAGGGGCGGGGAGTGTGGGAAAGATTGAATCCCCCGTAGGATAGTGCAGCAGGGGAGGCTGTGTCGGAGGGGGTGAGCCAGGTATCTGTGATGGTAAGGAATGAGAGTTTATTAGAAATAAAGAGTTCATGGATGTCTGGGAGTTTATTACAGACTGAGCGGGCATTCCAGAGTGCGCCTGGCAGGGAGATTAGAGGAGCAGGGGCTAGGGGGATGGGTCTAAGTTTGGTCAGGTTGACAGTGTGGGTGATGGTGAGGTTATGAGAGTTGGTGATGGGACGTGGGGGTGGGGTGTAGGTGACTGTGGGGATGTGGCGGGGGGGGGGGGTCGGGATTAGGGGAAATGTCGCCAGCGAGTAGGAGGAGCAGTGAGAGGGTTAGCAGGTGAGAGCAGGAGAGTTTACGTGGTGGCCGTGCCTGATTGGGGATGGAGGATTGAAAGTGAAGGAATATTTCAGAGGAATGGGTGAGGTGGTTAGGTAGGATGGAGGGTAAGAGAAGTACTTTGTTGCTGGGTGGAGGGATGAGCGGTGGTAGCAGGAAGTGGAGAAGGTTGGGAGTGAGAGTGCAAAGGAGGGGATACATTGTGGATGGTGAGCGGGGGATGGGAGTAGCGTGGGTCAGATGCAGCAGGAAGGCGAGCTGTAGTGGTGGGTGAGTGGTCAGTAGTGAAGAGTAGTCTGGGGTTCACATAGTGAATACATAATTGCAGCACAAGTGAACAAATTTCATATCTGTTTGTTTGTCTTTCATGACTTACCCGTTTCCTGCCCGATGTAACTGCATAACACTTGTACAGTTGGCACTTATGCAGTTGGCATGATTGCAAGACCCCATATGATTGCACCCCTTAGCTGACTCTAGATATATACCGTAGTGAGTTTCTACTTATGGTGGGTTTACACGCCGCGATATCGTTTCGATATCGCAACTCAATGGCGCGGGAGCGCGCAATTAGTGCACGTTCCTCCCGCATCGCATTGAATGTTTACACGCTGCGATATCGTATTACAACGTCCGTGCGATGTCACCGCCTCCCAACCCAGGATCGCATAGTTAACATGGGAGTGAATGGGTGACGTATGAAATCGCATCATAATTGGGCGTTTACACAGCACGATCCGGCTTCAATCGCTATGCAATATCGGGGCATTGAATAGCACGCTCATTCGATCCCCGATATCGCATTGACATCGTTCCTGCATCGTATTGGACGTTCACACCATACAACGCAGGAACGATTTCGCCTCCGACGATTGAACCACGTGACTTTTGATTGAAATTGTACTGCGATATCGCGACGTGTAAACCCGCCATTAGATCTGGGTCTATTAAACTCGTTAATCAATCAATCAAAGACACTCAGGACAGCAGGAGGCAATAAATGCAAGGCAAATAAACAGAGTCACATAATTATAATTCATCCCCAGCTGTATATTATCATTCATATTATATATACACAACCTGTGACATCACATATAACAGGATCACATTATTATCAAACAAGTGAATATAGATGTAAGAGAGGCTCACCTGGGCGGTGATCTGTAGGAATCTCCTCTTTACTCCGCTGATCGCCCCTCACATTTCCCTCTGGAGCATTAATATTGTTCAGATCTTTATCCGGATCCAAAAGCTGCAAAACAAAATCTAGTAAAAGTCCCAGATGATGTGAGAAGTCAGCGGGAATAATGGTGATAAGATCCGGACATGTGATGTCTGTGGTCAGCTGTGATCCTGCCATCTCCACCGCTCTCATTACACAAGTATAAAACATCTAATACTGGAGGAGAAAACAAGACTGAACACAAGGACACAGGCGGATTATAATGAGGTCAATCTGGGTGGCAGCCCGGGGCCCAAGGCACCAGAGGGCCCCAGAGTAAATTGCCTTCATGATATTCCGTGGGACTGCTTATTTCAAATTTGCCGCATCCATCGTAGACCCCGCCCCTCCCCCTCCTTCCTCCCGCACTTCATGACGTGCAATAGGACATACCAAAAGATCGCGGGTGCAGGCTGGAGCTTGGAGGAGACGTGCTGCACGCCTATCTGCCTGCCGAAGAGGAGCTGAGTCTGCTGGCCTGACCTGGCATGTTCTGCTCTCCTCACACAGGCACCACTGATTCATTGCTTCCTGGGCCTGGCTGAAGACGGAGTATGGAGCACAGAACGTGCCTGTGTGTACAGCGTAATGTGGTGTGTGCAATGTAGTGTGTGCAATGCAATATGGTGTGTGCAGTGTGCTGTGCAGTGTAACGTGGTACGTGCAGTGTAATGTGGTGTGTGCATTGTAGTGTTTGCAGTGTAGTGTGGTGTTTGCAGTGTAGTGTGGTGTTTGCAGTATAGTGTGCGCAGTGTAGTGTGGTGTGTGCAGTTTAATGGTGTGTGCAGTGTAGTGTGTGCAGTGTAATGTGGTGTGTGCAGTGTAACGTGGTTTGTAATATGGTGTGTGCAGTGTAGTTTGGTGTGTGCAGTGTAATGTGGTGTGTGCATTGTAGTATTTGCAGTGTAGTGTGGTGTTTGCAATGTAGTGTGCGCAGTGTAGTGTGGTCGTGTGTGCAATGTCATGGTGTGTGCAGTGTGCTGTGTAGTGTGTGCAGTGTAATGTGGTGTGTGCAGTGTAGTGTTTGCAGTGTAGTGTGCAGTGTAATGTGGTTTGTAATATGGTGTGTGCAGTGTAGTTTGGTGTGTGCAGTGTAATGTGTGTGCAGTGTAATGTGGTGTGTGCTTTGTAGTGTGCTGTGTAGTGTAATGTGGTGTGTGCAGTGTAATGTGTGTGCTGTGTGGTGAGTGCAGTGTAATGTGGTGTGTGCTTTGTAGTGTGCTGTGTAGTGCAATGTAATGTGTGTGCTGTGTGGTGAGTGCAGTGTAAGGCTTGTTCACACGTAGCGTATCTCGGCATTTATGCAGCGTTATTTAGCAATTGTGTAAATGCAGTGAAATGCAGTGCCGTAACGCATCCCAGCAAAAGTAATGGCTTTTACAAAAATGCGTTCCCATGGTCCATTATTTTGCAGACGTGCTTTCACTGCAAAGTGCATCCGCAAAAAGAATGACCATGTCAATTCTTTTTATGCTTTTCCATAGCCCACATTGTAGAATGGGCTCTGGAAAGCACAGCTGCACAGTGTGTGAAGACAGTTGCCCTTTTTGCGCAAAGTGCAGCAAGAAAGCACTGTGCAAAATGTAAAATTCACTACATATGAACACAGCCTAATGGTAGTGGTGTGTACAGTGTAATGTGTGTGGTGTGTGCTGTGTAATGTGGTGTGTGCTGTGTAATGTTGTGTATGCAGTGTAATGTGGGAGGTGTGTGCAGTGTGCTGTGAAGTATATGCAGTGTAATGGACAGACGGCCATATTAACTAGTATGGACGTCCTATGGTACCACAGGCCCTAGTGGTCAGTATTCTTCAAGCTATGATTGGATATGCTATGTTTAGTTTATATCTAGGCAGTTTATGGGCTGTTGCTAAGGTGCACAGCCTTTCTGAGGTGAATTCTGCCTCTTATATGATTGGCTGCCAGGTGAAGGTAGATACCTGGCAGCATATCTGCATTTATAAGTCCTGGGTGCGGCTTCTTTCTGTTTCCCGAATAATAATGAAAATGTTGTGTATTTGGTGAGTTTATTTTACCTCAGTATCTGTAAGGCCTCATGCACATGTTGTGTATTTGGTGAGGTTTTTACCTCAGTATATGTAAGGCCTCGTGCACACGCTGAGTATTTGGTGAGTTTATTTTACCTCAGTATCTGTAAGGCCTCATGCACATGTTGTGTATTTGGTGAGGTTTTTACCTCAGTATATGTAAGGCCTCGTGCACACGCTGAGTATTTGGTGAGTTTTTACCTCAGTATCTGTAAGGCCTCGTGCACACATTGTGTATTTGGTGAGTTTTTACCTCAGTGTTTGTAAGGCCTCGTGCACACGCTGAGTATTTGGTGAGTTTTTACCTCAGTATTTGTAAGGCCTCGTGCACACGCTGAGTATTTGGTGAGTTTTTACCTCAGTATCTGTAAGGCCTTGTGCACACGCTGAGTATTTGGTGAGTTTTTACCTCAGTATCTGTAAGGCCTTGTGCACACGCTGAGTATTTGGTGAGTTTTTACCTCAGTATCTGTAAGGCCTCGTGCACACATTGTGTATTTGGTGAGTTTTTACCTCAGTGTTTGTAAGGCCTCGTGCACACGCTGAGTATTTGGTGAGTTTTTACCTCAGTATTTGTAAGGCCTCGTGCACACGCTGAGTATTTGGTGAGTTTTTACCTCAGTATCTGTAAGGCCTTGTGCACACGCTGAGTATTTGGTGAGTTTTTACCTCAGTATCTGTAAGGCCTTGTGCACACGCTGAGTATTTGGTGAGTTTTTACCTCAGTATCTGTAAGGCCTTGTGCACACGCTGAGTATTTGGTGAGTTTTTACCTAGTAATTGTAAGGCCTCGTGCACACGCTGAGTATTTGGTGAGTTTTTACCTAGTAATTGTAAGGCCTCGTGCACACGCTGAGTATTTAGGGAGTTTTTACCTAGTAATTGTAAGGCCTCGTGCACACGCCGAGTATTTGGTGAGTTTTTACCTCAGTATCTGTAAGGCCTTGTGCACACGCTGAGTATATGGTGAGTTTTTACATCAGTATTTGTAAAGCCTCGTGCACACACTGAGTATTTGGTGAGTTTTTACCTCAGTATCTGTAAGGCCTCATGCACATGTTGTGTATTTGGTGAGTTTTTACCTCAGTGTTTGTAAGGCCTCGTGCAGATGCTCAATATTTGGTGTTTTTTACCTTAGTACTTCAGTTTTTTAAGTTTATACAGGGCATTTTTGTATTGGTTTTATGCAAACCCATGCTAATAAAAAGCTACTGTTTTACAGTAAGATTACAGTGAGATTCCAGAAATCTCCTTCACACACACACACACAAGCTTTTTTTTTTTTCATAACTGAAATAGACAACAACTTCGTTGTTGCTGTGTTTTTAAAAGAAGCAGTATGTCCATTATTTCAGCATTATTTTAGCTGCTTTTTTTTCTACCACTTGAAGCAATAAAGGCTGGAAAAAAAAAAGCACAGCTGCGTTTTTTTATCTGGTTTCGGTGTGTTTTTGTGTGCCCGTTATACTGCCAAGAGATCTGGTTTGGTTGTTTTTTTTTTTTTTTTTTTTTTTTATTAAAGGGTAAATTTACTAGGTCAATGGATGTTTGTCAGGTAATAATTTCACTTGGCAATTATTTTCCAGAAATATTCTGTTTCAGGTATATGATAATGACACTGTCATATGACCTGTCACATGGGGGGGGTCCAAAGAGTCTGAACAGCCCGGGGCCCTGACTACCCTTAATCCATCTCTGCACAAGGAGGTCACAGCCGTCTACACATCATAGGGGAGATCTCCATCTACCTGAGGATCCTGTGCAGGAGGAGGAGGAGCGGGACATCTCTCTGGGGTCGTTCTCGTACTGGAGAGACCTGCAGGACACACAGACAGGACTGACATCATTATTACATACAGATCATTATAGGCCGGGTGTATTCAGTCCTGTCTATTACCTGGTGATGTGCGGGGCTGGTGCTCCTCCATCATCACCTCCTTGTACCGGACCTTGTGTCCTTCTAGATACTCCCACTCCTCCATGGAGAGATAGACGGCGACGTCCTGACACCTTATAGGAACCTGACAACACAATGATACCGTCATCACCCAGAATCCTCCAGTGCTGTCCTGTATAATGTCCCAGCATTCCCAGCAGTGTCACCTCTCCAGTCAGCAGCTCAATCATCTTGTAGGTGAGTTCTAGGATCTTCTGGTCATTGATGTCCTCATGTATCCGGGGGTGAGGTGGAGGCCCCAGGATTGGGCTCAGGGATCCTCCCCGTCCTTCATACACAGGGGTCCGAGAGCGATCACTAGAGGTCTTCACCACTGTGTAATCCTGAGGATGGAGACATTAATAATATCACTACAGACATTTCCAGAGTCCATCACCTCTCCGGTCATATCCTCTGTTATCCCCATAGATAATGATGTAATGTGATGACATCAGAACCTCTTCCCTCTCCGGTCATATCCTCTGTTATTCCCATAGATAATGATGTAATGTGATGACATCAGAACCTCTCCCCTCTCCGGTCATATCCTCTGTTATTCCCATAGATAATGATGTAATGTGATGACATCAGAACCTCCATCCTCTACGGTCATATCCTCTGTTATTCCCATAGATAATGATGTAATGTGATGACATCAGAACCTCTCACCTCTCCGGTCATACCCTCTGTTATTCCCATAGATAATGATGTAATGTGATGACATCAGAACCTCTCCCCTCTCCGGTCATATCCTCTGTTATTCCCATAGATAATGATGTAATGTGATGACATCAGAACCCTCCCCTCTCCAGTCATATCCTCTGTTATTCCCATAGATAATCATGTAATGTGATGACATCAGAACCTCTCCCCTCTCCGGTCATATCCTCTGTTATCCCCATAGATAATGATGTAATGTGATGACATCAGAACCTCTCACCTCTCCAGTCATATCCTCTGTCATTCCCATAGATAATGATGTAATGTGATGACATCAGAACCTCTCCCCTCTCCGGTCATATCCTCTGTTATCCCCATAGATAATGATGTAATGTGATGACATCAGAACCTCTCCCCTCTCCGGTCATATCCTCTGTTATTCCCATAGATAATGATGTAATGTGATGACATCAGAACCTCTCCCCTCTCCGGTCATATCCTCTGTTATTCCCATAGATAATGATGTAATGTGATGACATCAGAACCTCTCCCCTCTCCGGTCATATCCTCTGTATTCCCATAGATAATGATGTAATGTGATGACATCAGAACCTCTCCCCTCTCCGGTCATATCCTCTGTTATCCCCATAGATAATGATGTAATGTGATGACATCAGAACCTCTCCCCTCTCCGGTCATATCCTCTGTTATTCCCATAGATAATGATGTAATGTGATGACATCAGAACCTCTCCCCTCTCCGGTCATATCTTCTGTTATCCCCATAGATAATGATGTAATGTGATGACATCAGAACCTCTCCCCTCTCCGGTCATATCCTCTGTTATTCCCATAGATAATGATGTAATGTGATGACATCAGAACCTCTCCCCTCGCCGGTCATATCCTCTGTTATCCCCATAGATAATGATGTAATGTGATGACATCAGAACCTCTCACCTCTCCAGTAAGATGGAAGATTATCTCCAGGGTGAGGTGTAATATCTTCTCCACCATCTTGTCTCTGTCCTTATTCATCCTGGTAATCAGGGAAATTCTCTTATATTGAATGTTGGAACCTGAATAAAGAAGACAAAATGAAAAATTCATAGTAAAAAATACAATTACCTTATAAAATATTGGGAAACATTTATGGAAATATATATATGTAGATGTTGTATCTGTAATGTGTATGCAGAGGAACATAACATAAAGGGATCTACAAGTAGCAGAAATCAGAGCTTGGCTGTTAGTGACGAGGATGACCGGTCACAGAGGATTGTACCTCCAGACTCCACATGATTGACAGCTCTCTCCCTATGTGTGTATGTCCTGCAGTCTGGGGGCAGATACACTGGACACCGATGTGATGAATATGGTGTTATGAGAAAGCGAAAGGTACCTTTACACGTCGCAACATTGCATGCAATTTCATTTGCAACTTACTGGTTGCAGTGAAATCATGGACACATTGTTCCATTTTGCTGCTGTGTACAAATGTAACAATGTGTCCATGATTTCACTGCAACCAGTAAGTTGCAAATGAAATTGCATGCAATGTTGCGACATGTAAAAGTACCCTTAGGGAATCATGTGGTGGTAATTATCTATTAGTGTATCTGTATAAGGACATTTGCAGTAGTAACATGCTCGGGATCCTCTCACAGTATATGTGTCCTTCCTCTCCCCATCCCTTATACATCTCCTGATGAACCTGATGAAGCACGGGCGAAACCCACATTGGGGATGACAAACACATATGAGGACGACACCAGATGAGTTACTGTCATGATCTGAATGTAGTGTAGGCTTAGTTGGATTTTGGGACATTTTCCTTTATAGAAGAGACCTCGTTCTTTCTGATAGTTTGCCGCCATATTAATGGTTTCACTGTCTGATCTTCAGTGCTGTCTCTGTATATTGCAGTCAGCGGTGCAGCGGCCGCTCGATCGGTTTGCTCTGTTGGATGTGGATTTCTTCTTGTGCTTTACAGCGGTGAGGCCACAATTACAATATATATCTATGGGCAGATTGTGGCAGGAATCACACTGTGAAATCATGGAGAAAGTCGCCACATTGAGGCCTATGGATGTAGAGGGGACAAGAAAGTGCCGGATGTGGAGGGGCAGAGACTCTTCTGTACTCGGACACCTTTATCGGTCGCAGCTTTTCCAGGCAGATTGGTGTGAACACAGCCCTAATGTGCAGTGTTTCTCCACAGTGCAGTGCGCTCTGCAGATCACAGCTTATCTTATGCCCAGAAGACTTGTCATTAACAAATCACATAAAGTCACTACAGGGAGTGTGAAAATGGCAGAAAAGGAAGGTATGGGGATTATTATTTATTATATTCCACACAGCGAACAACACGAGCGACTGACAGGAAGGAGACAGCGGCCTCGCTCATTCCTTACACTGCTGAGGGAAAGCGAAACACCACATCTGATTGGTTTATCTGGTTAAACGACAGCTGAGGTCTGGTTGCTATGGTAGAAAAAGAGCTGAGCTGATTGGCTGCTGTGGTAACATTAAAGCTGAGCTGTGATTGGTTGCTGTGGTAATGTTAAAGCTGAGCCGTGATTGGCTGCTGTGGTAACATTAAAGCTGAGCTGTGATTGGCTGCTGTGTTTTTCCTGTCAGATAATCCTGATGGCTGAGGCCCAGCAGGCGCCATCCTGTACAGAGCACACAGGGGAGCAGGGGCCCGACATCATGGCGGACCCCTTGTACTGAGCCCAGGAGGAGCCGCCGCCATCAGCTCCACCGCCAGGAGAAGAAGAAGAAGATTTATTTCTATAGCGCCAACATATTGGGCCGCACTTTACAGTTCAGAGGGGACATGTACAGACAATATGGGACAATACAGAGGAACACAATTCACCAGATACAGGAGGAGCGAGGACCTGATCACAAGCTACAATCTATGAGGAGATCGAGGAGGCACAAAAGGGAAATGGTAAAAAGTGCCGTCATCTATGGTCCAGACATCAATAGAAGAAATAGGGGATTCACATAACGCTGCATGAAGCGGTCACCAGCCGGGATCTGTACAAGGCCAGGTACAGAGGGCGACCGGGTGATGGAGGAGCAGCCGGAGGATACAAGGGACCAGATCTGGAAGAAGATATTGTAAAGGGCAGAATGGGAATAAGATAAGTGAGGTGAGGTGATAGGCCGGGCTAAAGAGATGTGATATTAGGGCCCGCCTAATACTGTGGGTATTGGGAATTAACTGAATTGTTCTTGGTAGCGCATTTCAGAGAATTGGTGCAGCTCATGGGAATTCTTGAGAGACAAGAGTGGAAGGTTCGGATTATAGAGGATAATAGGCTTAGGTTATTAGTGGAACGGAGAACACGGGTAGGGGATAGACAGAGATGAGGAAAAGATGTAGCGCGGTGCAGAACTGTGGAGAGCTTTGTGGGTGACAGTGATCAGTTTCTATTGTTCTCTGTCTGGGATGAGCAGCCAGTGCAATGACTGGCACAGGATAGAGGCATCGGGGAAGAGGCTGGAGAGGAATCTGATCCTGGCTGCTGCATTCAGGATGGATTGTAGATTGTAGAGGGGAGAGTTTAGTAAGATGGAGACCGATCAGTAGAGAATTGTAATAATCCAGACCAGAATGAATAAGGGTATGTGCACATCAGTCGTTTCTGCATCATTGCAGACCGTCAGAAAACCGGTGGAGAATTGCAGAAACTGAGCTTTCTGACCTCAGCAGTGGCCATCGTTTTTTGAGCGGTTTTATAGCGTTTATACAGCGTTTTATCGGCGGTTTTCTGGTGGTTTTTCTTAGCGTTTTAAAGACGTTTTTTTGTGCACTTGTAAGCTGGAACCGCTGGAAAAACGCTCAAAAGAAGTCGCTTGCTCTATCTTTGAAAACCGGTGGAAAACCGGTGAATAAACTGAAAACGACAATAAAAAAAAACGATCTAATGTAGACAGCTAAACTCCATTGACTAGCATGTTAATCCAACCGGTGGCTAGGATTAACATAAATTAACATAAAACTCAGCGGAAAACGCTAAAAAACAGCCCACAAAACGACTGATGTGCACATACCCTTAGGCTATGTGCACATCAGTCGGTTCTGCATTTCTGCAGACCGACCGGGAACCGGAGGACACTGGCAGAAACTGAGTTTTCTGTGCTCAGCAGTGTCCCTCGTTTTTTGCTCGTTTTTTGCTAGTTTTTTGCTCGTTTTCCGCCCGGTTTTACAGCGTTTTGTCGGCGGTTTTTCTGAGCGGTTTTAAAACTGAGTTTTTTGTGCACTTGTTCAGCTGAAACCGGTGGAAAAACGGAGGAAAGAAGTCACTTGCTCTATTTTTGGAAACCGGTGAAAAAACTCAGTTTTGACTGAAAACGACCAGAAGAAAAACGTTGTAATGTAGACAGAGTTTTCTAAAATCCATTGACTAGCATGTTAATCCAACCGGACGGTAGGATTAACATAAATTAACATAAAACTGAGCGGAAAACGCAGACGGAAAACGTCCAAAAGCAGCCCACAAAACGACTGATGTGCACATAGCCTAAGAGCCACAGGAAGAGATTCTGCAGAGTCACCATCACATCAAAGACATCAGAACATCCAGCAAATGTCAGCGAGGACACAACACACAGCACATAACACAACACACAACACACAACACAACACAGAACACACATACCTCCAGCCAGAGCCGCCGCCTGTGCTCACAGGACCTGTGTGATTTCACAGTCATGTGATCAGTCACATGGGGGGAGGAGTCACATGATCAGGAAGTGCTCCAGTGTCTCTGCTAGGTTGCATCTAGTTCGGAGTTGATTTTTTGTGGTCCTCAAAAAATCATCTCCGTTCTAGCTGATTCACTAGTGAGGCGTCTAGATCAGAGTTGATTATTGGAGGCCTCATTTTATCAACTCCGAACTAGATGGCTCACTAGGGAATCAGCTAGAACAGAGTGGGTTTTTTGTGCTCCTCACTTTCTCCACTCTGCTCTAGACACTTCAGCAGTGAGCCGGCTACAGCAGAGTTGAATTGTTGAGGCCTCTCTGTAGTCACATGTGTTTGGTCACCTCATTTTATCCACTCTGTTCTAGCTGATTCACCAGTGAGCAGTCTAGATCGGAGTTGATTTTTTGATGATCTCTCTGATCTTCTCCATTCTGCACAGTGCAGGGTGGGGACTCCAGGCCTCAGAGCCGCACACAGTGCAGGGTGTACAGCAGGGTGGGGACTCCAGGCCTCAGAGCCGCACACAGTGCAGGGTGTACAGAAGGGGGGGACTCCAGGCCTCAGAGCCGCACACGGTGCAGGATGTACAGCAAGGGGGGACTCCAAGCCTCAGAGCTGCACACAGTGCAGGGTGTACAGCAGGGGGGGACTCCAGGCCTCAGAGCCGCACACAGTGCAGGGTGTACAGCAGGGGGGGACTCCAAGCCTCAGAGCCACACACAGTGCAGGGTGTACAGCAGGGGGGACTCCAGGCCTCAGAGCCGCACACAGTGCAGGGTGTACAGCAGGGTGGGGACTCCAGGCCTCAGAGCCGCACACAGTGCAGGATGTACAGCAAGGGGGGACTCCAAGCCTCAGAGCTGCACACAGTGCAGGGTGTACAGCAGGGGGGGACTCCAGGCCTCAGAGCCGCACACAGTGCAGGGTGTATAGCAGGGGGGGACTCCAGGCCTCAGAGCCGCACACAGTGCAGGGTGTACAGCAGGGTGGGACTCCAGGCCTCAGAGCCGCACACAGTGCAGGGTGTACAGCAGGGGGGGACTCCAAGCCTCAGAGCCACACACAGTGCAGGGTGTACAGCAGGGGGGACTGCAAGCCTCAGAGCCACACACAGTGCAGGGTGTACAGCAGGGGGGGCTCCAGGCCTCAGAGCCGCACACAGTGCAGGGTGTACAGCAGGGTGGGACTCTAGGCCTCAGAGCCGCACACAGTGCAGGGTGTACAGCAGGGTGGGGACTCCAGGCCTCAGAACCGCACACAGTGCAGGGTGTACAGCAGGGGGGGACTCCAGGCCTCAGAGCCACACACAGTGCAGGGTGTACAGCAGGGGGGGACTCAAGGCCTCAGAGCCACACACAGTGCAGGGTGTACAGCGGGGGGGGAACTCCGGGCCTCAGAGCCACACACAGTGCAGGGTGTACAGCAGGGTGGGGACTCCAGGCCTCAGAGCCGCACAGTGCAGGGTGTACAGCAGGGGGGGAATCCAGGCCTCAGAGCCGCACACAGTGCAGGGTGTACAGCAGGGTGGGGACTCCAGGCCTCAGAGCCGCACACAGTGCAGGGTATATAGCAGGGTGGGGACTCCAGGCCTCAGAGCCGCACACAGTGCAGGTTTTCAGGATTTCCTTAGCATTGCACAGGAGTTAGAATCAGATTTATAATTGTAATTATTTCATGTTTATTTATTAGGATCTTACTTAAACTGTTATATTTCTAATATATTTCCAAAGGGCAGGTTTTTTTTCATGATTATTCACTGACTGACTGGGGCATGCTGCAATAGCTTCCATTGGACGGAATAGGCCCCGCCTATTCCAATGATGTCATGATTTTATTAAATCACTCCGCCCCCTCCAAAATTAAACTCCAAACTAGACGCTACTGTGGAGCCCACTGGGACGGGGTACTCGGTACCAGACCGGGTTACTACTGGGGATGTCACGGAGGGCCTGGTCCGGACCGTGTCCCGGGTTCCGCAAGTAAAAGGGGGTACTTACAAGGGATGAATGTCTGTCGTGACGCCACCCACGGTGTGTCGTCAGTAAGGGGACCCCCGCTGCTTCAGAACCTCCAGGGATGATGTTAGGCATCTTTGATGGAACGGCTCTCCGTAAGTAGAGGCTAGTTCCCCGGGGCAGTAGTGATAAGAGTCTATGGTGGATGTGACATTAAAGGGATTGATAGTGGAGACGGGTTCAAGGAACACACACTCACGTTTCTGTAGTTTTCCAAAGCTTTACTGCAGATGTTGTAGCAGGTTATTGTCCACGGAGTCTGTACTGGGGCCGGGTTGCTCCCACCCTGTCCGGGTCCTCAGCTTCCCCCTGCTGCGCTGTGTGTGTGTGGCCCTGCTGCTGCTTCTAGCTGAGCTGCTGGCACTGTCTCTCTCCTCACAGGTACCCCTTGGCTAGACAACTTGAGTCTTCCGTGTGCTGCTGACCCCGCCGTGTTGCTTTTGTGGCGCCCCTGCGTCCAGGAGGCCACAAAGGGAACTGCAGCCAGGCAGGTAGGACATTGTTGCACAACAACACCCTCACAGCCCACACAACCCACGTGTCAGAGAAGGTTACATCCAGCCCTGAGATTAGAACTATATGAGATCGGAGGGGTGGTGGATTCAGAGGAGAGGGTTGGGCACACCAGAGGTCAGGTGACTGACAGTATATAGTGAGGGGGAGGAGTGAAGGAAGACAGTAGGCCACAGTGAGCTGAGATGTAAAGACAGAAGGACAATCACACTCTCTGTGAGTGCAAGGCTAGGAGCGCAGAATCCGTACTGAGCCAGTGTGAGCCAGAGGGGAGAGAAAGCCCGTCCGATGCTGATGCCACCAGGAGTGTGACAGAACAGAGAAGGGACGGTGGAACCCGAGCCCTAGACAGCAGCTGAAGCCACTGACTGCAGGTGGAGAAGCCCTCCTAGAATACTAGAAGGAACAGAGAGAAGGAGCCTGGTAGAGCCTCGTGCTGAGGACTACTGGAGGCTGGGCTAAGTAGAGTGTCGGCTCTAGAGGGGACCGTAGTTCACCCGGCATCCCCAGACAACACGACGAGGGGTCTGAGTTCCAGATTGAGATCCCTACCTTAAAGGACAGGCAGCTAAGTGACGCACTAGGACTCACAGAAGCCCGAGTCACCGCCATACTGTCCAGCGTTCACACACAAACCCGTATAGACGGAGACCGTAACAGCCCGGAAAGGACACTAAAAGACTGTGTGAGGGGTCACAGGGAGAGAGGCCTGGCTGCAGAAGCAGAAAGAACCCGGAGAGGGAGAATGCACTCGTGTGTTAAGAACTGTAACTGTGCTGTAAGAACTGCAAATGACTTGTAACTTGCTGGAAGGGAACGAAGAGTAAAGCTTTGGAAAACCCTGAATTGCCTCTTTGGCGCCCCGCAACGAGTGCGTCACAGGAGGGTATTGCAGCCATAAATGCAGCCGCAATATTCTCTGACACAGCAGTGATCCGGTTAACTGAGAGATCCAACCCTGCATGCATCACCTAGAACAGAGGGCCAACCCAGGGTCCTGGTGGGCGGAGTGCTAGGGAAGTGTGTAGGAAGTACAGATTTAGTTAGTCAGAGTCTGAGCAGAGTCTGAATCTGTCTGGAGAAGAGAGAATTTGAACTTGGAGTAGGAGCGGGGGCTCTGCACCTCGTGCAGCCCCCGGGCCGTCACCGGTCGGGTGTCAGCACCTGAAGCCTCAACAACCGGGATCGGGCATCACTAACCACGGGTTCCAAAAGACTCCCGTGCCCAAATTCACAGCCGGTTCACTGGTACCGAAGCTGGCAGCAGTTCACCTCTGCTACGCGAACAAGAAGCGTGGAGGAGCAGCTTCACAGGAGCACCCCACCAACAGCCAACTTCCAGTCGTCTAACCAGCGGTGTACCCACCAAGGGACCCAAGGCTCCCCAAAATATCCACAACGTACATCTTGGATAGGGCATTGAAGCAGCCTCCCCGTACCCGATCTGGTATTCCTGGGCGACAATGGCAAAGCACTTAGCTAGAATGGAGGAACACTTTCGGATCTCTAAGGGACACCATCACTGCTGAGTCCACCCGGTCCACTACCCGTTAACTGTATACCATGTACTGCCTGCTGGTTACAGTAAAGACCCGTTGCAGAGACTTTCTGTGTCCGTGCTTCCTTATGAACTGTCCGTCCGCATTACAAGGTAACCGCAGCTGCCGCACAACATCTTGAGCAGCTCCAGCCTCCGGGGATCATTGCTCAGCCTGTGGGGAGCGTTCCATCTTGCTGCTGTCCATCCCCCGGAGGTTCCGCAGCGTCGGTAACGATTACCGAAACTACTCATAGGTGGCGTCACAAATAAATTAACCCCTTTAATCTGTTCCCACAAGACGTCTTCAACTTTTGATCTGCACTCTACCGGGCCTGGCTACCAGCAGGCGCGGCCCACCCGTGACAAGGAGGAAGGAGCTACAGCCTGTCTAAACCGGAGTCCACGGGCTAACGGTGAGTCACCTCTCTTGTCAGTTTCTATCCGCAGACCATTCCTCCCTACAGATCCAGCCTGTCAGCACCAGCCAGGAGGAGAGATCCCTGCAGCCTGCAAGTAAGTGTGCTACAACCTCACCATAGACTTAACCCTTACTGCCCCGGGGGATACAGTTCTCCCCACTGGAACTACACCATCTCCGCTGCCATTCCATCACCCCCGGAGGTTCTGCAGCAGCGGCCGCCCCATCACTGGCCGCATCAAGTGGGTGGCGTCACGAGTGACAAATCCCCTTGTAAATATTCCCCATCTTATTGTGCGGGCCCAGGGACACGGTCCGGACCGAGCCACCCGTGACTTCCCCGGCACCGACCGGTCCGGTACCGAGTACCCCCGTCCTGTCGGGGCTCCACACTTTGCTCTGGTACAGTGTCGATTTAGAAACTCCACTATTCCTGGATTTACTGTGCTGTGTGTCAGTCACAGTCTCGGATCCGGTGTCCGTTCTGTGCGCTCCTCTGGGGTGAGTGGTGATGGCACTCAGTCTCCCAGATGTGTTCCTTTGTCTTCAGTTCTCCTTTCCTCAGGCCTGGAATCAGTGAGCAGACTGTAGAGAAGCCTGACGCAGCTCCTTTACACTGCAGTCTCCCTCAGTTCTCCCAGGAACTGGACTCTTCCCAGTACTACCTTGTACTGAATTTCCTAAGAACTATCTAACTACTTCCTCTTGACCCGGAGTATATAAGGGTGCTGGTTTAGCTCCCCCTCCTGGCCCAGAGGTGCTAGTGTCAGTGTGTTGTGGGGAGGGAACCCGTGTGATGCTACTATGGCACATTAACCCCTGGGGTGCCACACTAACCTCTGCTCAGCGTCTGCAGGACTCTGCTGTGCTGGAGGATGGAAATATTATAGAGGAGGATGGAGCAGAGCCGTGTGTGTAATGTGCATGGACCGGAGCCTTGTGTGTAATGTGGACGCAGCAGAGCCGTGTGTGTAATGTGCACAGAGCGGAGCCGTGCGTGTAATGTGCACAGAGCAGAGCCGTGTGTGTAATCTGCACGGAGCAGAGCCGTGTGTGTAATGTGCACGGAGCAGAGCCGTGTGTGTAATGTGCACGGAGCAGAGCCGTGTGTGTAATGTGCACAGAGCAGAGCCGTGTGTGTAATGTGTACAGAGCAGAGCCGTGTGTGTAATGTGCAGAGAGTAGAGCCGTGTGTGTAATGTGCACAGAGCAGAGCCGTGTGTGTAATGTGCACAGAGCAGAGCCGTGTGAGTAATGAGCGCGGAGCCGTGTGTGTAATGTGCACGTAGCGGAGCCGTGTATGTAATGTGCACGTAGCGGAGCCGTGTGTGTAATGTGCACAGAGCAGAGCCGTGTGTGTAATGTGCACAGAGCAGAGCCGTGTGTGTAATGTGCACGGAGCAGAGCCGTGTGTGTAATGTCCATGGAGGGGAGCCGTGTGTGTAATGTGCACAGAGCAGAGCCGTGTGTGTAATGAGCACGGAGCCGTATGTGTAATGTGCAAGTAGCGGAGCCGTGTGTGTAATGTGCACGTAGCGGAGCCGTGTGTGTAATGTGCACGTAGCGGAGCCGTGTGTGTAATGTGCACGTTGCGGAGCCGTGGTGTGTAATGTGCACGTAGCGGAGCCGTGTGTGTAATGTGCACGTAGCGGAGCCGTGTGTGTAATGTGCACGTAGCGTAGCCGTGTGTGTAATGTGCACAGAGCAGAGCCGTGTGTGTAATGTGCACAGAGCAGAGCCGTGTGTGTAATGTGCAGGGAGCAGAGCCGTGTGTGTAATGTGCACGGAGTGGAGCCGGGTGTGTAATGTGCACGGAGCGGAGCAGTGTGTGTAATGTGCACAGAGCAGAGCCGTGTGTGTAATGTGTACAGAGCGGAGCCGTGTCTATAATGTGCACGGAGCGGAGCTGTGTGGGTAATGTGCACGGAACGGAGCCGTGTGTGTAATGTGTACAGAGCGGAGCCGTGTCTATAATGTGCACGGAGCGGAGCTGTGTGGGTAATGTGCACGGAACGGAGCCGTGTGTGTAATGTGCACGGAGCGGAGCCGTGTGTGTAATGTGCACAGAGCGGAGCCGTGTGTGTAATGTGCACGGAGCAGAGCCGTGTGTGTAATGTGCAGAGAGCAGAGCCGTGTGTGTAATGTGTACGGAGCAGAGCCGTGTGTGTAATGTGCAGAGAGCAGAGCCGTGTGTGTAATGTGCACGGAGAGGAGCCGTGTGTGTAATGTGCACAGAGCAGAGCCGTGTGTGTAATGTGCACAGAGCAGTGCCGTGTGTGTAATGTGCAGGGAGCAGAGCCGTGTGTGTAATGTGCACGGAGCAGAGCCGTGTGTGTAATGTGCACAGAGCAGAGCCGTGTGTGTAATGTGTACAGAGCAGAGCCGTGTGTGTAATGTGCACAGAGCAGAGCCGTGTGTGTAATGTGTACAGAGCAGAGCCGTGTGTGTAATGTGCACAGAGCAGAGCCGTGTGTGTAATGTGCACGGAGCAGAGCCGTGTGTGTAATGTACACTGAGTCATGTATGTAATGTGCTACAACTCTGGTAGAAGAGGAAAGTGAAATCTGCCAAGCAGTATTCCCCCAAGTATCAGGATCCCTGAGTGATAGTCACTGCCCTTTCAGGTCCTAATGCAAAGTGAGGACAAAACACAAGTGACTGATGATAGATTGATGCAGTGACATCTGCTTTTGCTACTAGGCCAGTTATTGGACGCTTTCACAGGAAACGTATATACACACCCAATTCCAACACATGGTATATATGTGTAGTTCGGTACGGTCACTGCCAAGCTCCACAATAACCCAAGGAAAACTAGTTGCTGCAACCAATTGCTTATACAGGCCGATTGGACATTTGTGGTTTATACAGCAAGACAAACAAAGCTATTCAATTTTAGATATTTAATCCGAACAGTAGGCAGTGTTTATAAAGATATACAAAAGATGTTATAATGGGGCCAAAAATAATACAGTATATACAATTACATTAAAGGGATAAGCACAAGAAAAGCACTAGACCTCTGGTCGCAGGGATGGCATTGATCTGTATGGAGGGGGGTTCTCCTTTTGATAATGGTGCAGTCAGACAGCGAGCCGTGTCTCCCAGCATTGAACGATGATTGTGGGTCCCATCTGGCTTTTAGTAGTCACAAGTCAATCCCACATACCTCCCCTTGGTGACCTCAGCGGGGAGCAGGTAATTAAGATGGATCTCGGGTACCAAAAATTAGAAGACTGTTGATCTTAAGAATGTCTATCCCTCTGGAGATCCCAGTTGGGAGATATTAGTGCTGTATTTCTTATTATGAGTTTAGCTGTCTATAGATATAATATATGATATACCTAACTTTGTCCATCTAGTCAATATTAATTTGCAGCTGATGCACCGACCTCACAGTTGTCACTTTTGTCTACTGTGCCTTAGAGACTAGTGACAAGTTTGGGACCTGAGTCTCATTCCTTTATTGAGACTTTATATTAAACGTGTTTCTTTCCTTTGGCAGTGCAGAAGTTAATGTCAGTTTCTGTTGCTAGCAAAGTACCTAGGTGCTCTACCCAGGTGTGGCTACTTTGTGACCACTCCCATCTTTCTGTGGTCACATGATCCAGCATTCCTTGCTAGTGATGATTGAACTTCATTCCTAACCAAGCTACTGGGTGGTAGGAGCTATTCTGGAGAGCTGACCATTGCCATGCCGTCTGCTGCCTAGCAGAGTAGCAGCAGGTGTGAATTCATGTCGGTGTTTCCCGTTTGTCTTCCTTACCTTCTTGTTGGTTAGTCCAGTGCTTGGGACTAGTGCTCCCGACAGCCATCTCCCTAGTGGAAGTTAACGTCCGGGCCAGTGAGGAACTAGGTATCTTGCACAGTGAAAACACCCATATAGGGACAGTAGAGAAATCATGGCACAACCACGGGTACCCTGTGCTCCCCTTTTTTTTTATTTTCATGTTGTGCGTCATACGCCGTTGATCCGGGTGCCACTTTCGTGCACTGTATGAGTCTTTATGGCTCAAGCTGAAGCCTTTGCTCCAGACCAGCAGTGATGAGGTTACGGGTTTGCACATGCAGGTGCTGCAGCAACTATACCAAGTTGTTGGGTCCTAGTCTCGGCTCCCGCCCAGTCTCTGCCGAAACACAAGATATCTCTCGATGATACGTTTTTTGGGGGGAGAGATATGTTTATGGTGGTCATGGAAGACTAACAAGTTGTATTTGAGACTCCGTCCTTGTTACTCAGGGGGATACCCAGACCAGTGCCTTCTCCTTGCTGACCGATTCTCTTTGCAGTTTGTGGCTGAGTTTTTTCCTTCCTTGGCTCTGGTTATGGTAAACCTGATGGCGTCTCCCTTGCTGAGTCCAATCTCCAAAAATTCAATCAGGAAACGTGGCCGGCTGAGGAGTATTCCTATGAGTTCAGGAGATGGGCCACTGACACTCAGAGGAATTGCCCTTAGGAGTCAACTTAGTCAGGACCTGTCTGGCAGGCTTCAGGACTATCTAGATCTAATTTGCTGCTCCGAAGACATTGGAGGATGCAATGTCCCTTGTTATCAGGGTGGATAGATGCCTTTGGGAGAGACCAAAACCAATTTTGCCCATTTTGGTTATTGCTTTATTTTACAGCCACCTGCCCCATCCCATAACTTTAAAGCCCTCGTTCGAGGTTCGCACTCAAGTTCAAGTGATGTTTGTCTTCGAAATCAAACTTTGATAAAACTCCGTGCGAGCATCGTGAACGCCAGGTTCGCCCATCACTACTGAAGATGCCACTCCTGAGACCCAGGTGAACACCGAGGGTGCAGAAGTGGAAGAAGTCATGGAAGAAGGGAGGCCTGAAGCAGATACCTCGACGAGTATGGAGAACTCACCTGTCTCAGAGGATGGAGGAGCCGAGGTAAGGAAGCTCAAGAAAATAGGGCAAACCCATCTGAAGCATGAAAAACTTCAGAAACAGGCTGCCGAGAGCAGAATAGATGAGCTGGAGGGAGATGTTTCTAAGCTCAGAGGTCACCTGGCAGAAAGCATAAGGCAGCCTTGGAGAACATGAACCTGTGGCGCCCTGCCAATGCAGGTAACCACATATCTCTCTACTGCACAGCTGGGTTTCCACAGCAGGTACTATTACAAACAACACCTTCCACCCCGGCACAGTAGGGGGAGCTCAACCTGCTGCGCTTAGGCGGGATCCTCTATATAGACTGCTGCTGGGGAGGAGCTAGGTAGAGTGTGTGCAGACGCTAGAAGAGCTGCAGGGAAGCTTTGGTGATCGGTGCCACGTGTAGGCCCAAGCCAGTAACCTAGAAGTAGCCTTTCAGCGTCCCACCAGCCTAAGTGGGACTGAAGGCAAGGAGTTTAGAAGCAGAAGCAAGGAACAGGTAGCTCCAGCCGTGAGTTTGTTCCAAAGAGAGAGGGAGAGAGAAGCCGGATATTGGGGATCCGTATCTGTGGAGAACTACAAGTCCCACAAGAAACCCCTTGGCACCAAGGAAGCTACAGCTACCCGGTCTCCTGAGAGAGTCAAGAAAGGGAGCCAGGAGCAGTGGCCACAACAAAATTAGAGAAGGTTGTCCCGGAGACCGCACAGGAGGGAAGGAGACACAGACAAGAGAAGAGAGTGGAGGCAAGTCAGGATTCAATAGACTGTGCCTCAGCGAATGCAAAGGGGAGGAGGCCTGATACCCACTTGCTGTGGGAGCCCACTGTGCAGCCCGGTTACCCGTCAGTGCTCTGGACAATTTACTTGCATTCCACCAGTAAAAGGTAAAGAGAGTTCAAGTGTGTGCGTGCATCCTATCCTATCCCTCATCGTGCCCTCAATAGACTTTCCCTGCTCTCATCCACCACCTCAGCTTAGCTACAACCTGCCCACCTCACCAAGTTGCCCCAGGGGTCCCCGTCCCGCCTGCGGGGACCATATCATCACTGCCGCAATCCCACTGACCTCCGGAGGACTGTAGCGGCGCTGCTTACCCCTTCACCAGACAAAGCAGGTGGCGTCACGACAAACTTTGTACATAATCCCTGTAAATACCCCCTTTTTTTTCACTGACCGCCAGGGCCACAGCCTCGGGCAGCCACCCGCGACATCCCAGACCGAACCCGAGCCCGAACCCTGAGTACCCTGCCCTGGGGCGAGTCAAACCTGCAAGGGTCCATTCTGGTAAAATGCCTTGTAGAGGTGGAAGTCCAGAGAGAGCCGACTCAGGAATCTGAGCAAGGCAATCGTCTCCTGGCAGAAGAGAAGGGTGAGACTTCTCTGTTCAAGTGGTAATTGTACCCTTAGACTTGAGAGAGAAGCGTGTGCCAGAGAGTCTGTGCATGAAGAATTTAAGAAGGCAGTGGGAGCCTGTAAGCTGTACTGGACCCCAGAAGCTAAACAGCTGGTGGTCCTGTCCACAACTGAATTACAGTGAAGTGGGTGGCTATCCTGAGTGACATGTGCTTGAGATGTGTTCTCATAAAGCGAATAATTTGGTTAAGGAGTGAAGAAGCCGCTAGACACTTGGAGAATATGAGGAAAGCTCAGAGGCTTGTGAGAGACGTCATCCATGTGCCTTGTGCTCTGGTGAGATGGGTCATTGGGAGAAAAGATCGATACATTCAAGAAATGGTGAATAAGACCGTTGTAGAAAAAGTAAGCATTCCTGATGATAACAAGACAAGATACATGAAGATAGTATAGTTTCGTTCTTCATTGTTGGAACGGAGGAAAGTCTCGGATATACACGGATGCTTCTTGTATATCATGTGACTTACCTCAGAGAAGTAGAGAAGCTGAAGCTTGAATTACTGTGAATTGAGAGACAGCTTCACCAAAGAGGCAGAAGAAGGCAACCACCTCTATAGCACTTTACCCACTAAAGAAGGGGTCCTCCAAATAAGGGAGTGGCCACAGTGGAAGCTAGAGCTAGAATGTGTCCTGAGGAAAGTGGACGTAATAGGCTTAGAGATAGTGAATCCTTTGGTTTGCTGTTGCTGAACATTTCAAACAGTAGCCCCTGTAGGGTACGAGATAACTCAGAGTCAGATTGTCTGACACCGAACCGGGAGCCGGGACTTCACGGGGCAGGCTACTCTCTTCTGTCACGGAACCGCGCCTGCCGAAGTGGGGCCCGGTGGTGCAGATTCAAAGGGAAATTGGCTGAACAGATTTATAATGTTGTTTTTAATTCGTGACGCCACCTGTGAGTGTTCCAGTGATGTCCACCGGCACTGCTTGGGCCTCCGGGGGATGGGATGCAGCAAGATGGAACGCTCCCCACAGGCTGAGCAGTAATCCCCAGAGCCAGGAGCTACGCAAGATGTTGTGAGGCAGCTGCAGTTACCTTACACTTGCGGAGATGGACAGTTCTAAAGAAAGCACGGACACTGGAAGTCTCTGCAATGGGTTCTTTACTGTAACCAGCAGGTGATACATGGCATACAGTTCTCGGGTAACGGATCGGGTGGACTCAGCAATGACCAGTGTTTCTCAGAGCTCCGCGGTGTTCCTCCATTCTAACTAGTTTGTGTTGCCGTTGTCGCCCTGTGGTGCCAGATCGGGTACAAGGAGGCTGCTTCAATTGCCCCACCGGGGAATTCTGGCCGGATTTGTGGGGAGCCTTGGGTCCTTTTGGTGGGTACTCCGCTGGCTAGGCGACTTTGTGTATGCGGCGGTGGTGGGGTGCTCCTGTAAAGTGGTCCCTCCACTCCTGGTTTGCATGGCAGTGATAAACGACTCCCAGCTTCGGTACCAGTAGACCGGTGGTAAAGGGGCACGGGATGTTTTTGAACCTGCATGTAGATGCCCGTGGACCGGTTGTTGAGGCCCCGAGGTAATGGCGCCCAACCGGGGGTGATGGCCAGGGGGCTGCACAGGACTGTGCAGGCCCCCTCTCCTAGGTTGCAGAGCTTGTTCTTTCTGCTCCTTCTCCTTCGTTGCCTTTTTCAGTTCTCCTCACACTCTACCTCTACACTCCGCCCATCAGGACCTTATTGGCCCTCTATATTGATGTGCATGTAGGGTATGGAGCTCTGAGTTTTAAATGTGTCATTGCTTAGTCAGAGAATATTGCTGCTGCTGTCTTGGCTGCAATACTCTCCTGTGACGCACTCGTTGCGGGGCGCCACAAGATCAGACAATAGATTAGACTGTAATTAAGTCTCACTACAATACTAACCGTGGGAGGCCGTCATGGAGAGAGGTATGACGAGGAGACGTACCCAAAAAATGTGCTGACTGAAAAAGGGTCTGGTGATACTGACACATCGTGTCTCAAGGGCTGAAACGCAAGACCAGTTAGTAGATATGGGTGCAAGGGAATTGCACCACCATTGCAACTGCTGAGGCAGGCCTCACAGATAAAGTATGATAAAGTATGGTGCAAAGCCCCACGGCTTTAAGCAGAGGGGGGATATGTGATGTAGTAACCGGCTGCATTATAGATGACCGGTATATTTTGCACAGGCAGAAGTCTACTGCAATGTTAAAAAGAATGTCTCACTGGCACCTGTGGTGCCACAGTCTGCTTAACAGCTTTACAAGAGTTAAGTTTCCAACTTGCTGGAGATGTGGGTGTGGCTCATCCATTATTATGTGTTTTGTTTGAGCACATGGGGCAGATTGAATGAGAGGGACTTCAGAACATGCAGTGTAAGAGGCAGAGGGACAGAAAGCTATAGTGTTTGACATAGCTTCTGTGAGAAGTGCTGCCTGAGCATCTTTGCGTGAGGTTGCTGGGAGCGGCTTAAGAGTTTGGTGTGTGAATGCTGCCCAGACCTCTGAGCAGATAACAGATTGTACATTGTCTGTCTATGGTGAGAATGGAGTAAAGCTGTTCAATGCAATGGAGAGCAGAGATAGAGGGACTGCAAACAGTCTGGAGTGGAGTCGGAGCGTCTGAGCATGGACTTGGGAGCTGTTCTGTCCCATCTGATGGCTGTAAATCTAAGCACTCTAATTACCAGTCCCTTAGATAATTGTATGCTCGGTACTTACCCCATCAGGGGCAACAGACAGTTTCAACTCGATCGCCACTGCTGCTGTAGTAAGACAGGAGAACACTGTAGTTTTCTTTCAAATCTTGTATTAGTCACAATAAACGATAGGTAAGAAGGATTAATCTGTACAGGGGGTATACACGTGTCTTGAGCAACGGCTTCTGCAGACTAAACTGGGGAAGAAGGGGGGACGTCCTGTACAGACACAACTAAGAAAAAAGAGCAGGGACAAAATTCATACAGTCTACCTAGCAACAACAGAGAATTTCCTGATTGGAGGAAATACACAATGCAGAGAAATATATACAACAGGTTGTTCTGGCATTCTACCAGCCTTGGAGAAGCTGAATCGGCATGTTTCCATTCTGATAAAATGCATTGAAGAGGAGGAAGTCTAGAGAGAGCCGACTAGGGAAGCTGAGCAAGGCAATCAGCTCCTGACAGCAGAGAAGGGTGAGACATCTCTGTTCAAGTGGTAAATGTACCCGAAGACTTGATAGAGAAGCGTGTGCCAGAGAGTCTGTGCATGAAGAATTTAAGAAAGCTGTGGAAGCCTGTGAGGTGTACTGGACCCCAGAAGCTAAAGAAGTGGGTGGCTATCCATGTACTTGAGATGTGTTCACATGAAGCGGATAATCTGGTTAAGGAATGAAGAGGCTGTTAGATGCCTGGAGCATATGAGGAAAGCTCAGAGGCTTGTGAGAGATGTCATCCAGATGCCTCGTGCTCTGGTGAGGTGAGTCATTGGGATAAATGGCCGATCCATGCAAGAAATGGTGGATAAGACCGGTGTAGCAAAAGTAAGCATTCCAGGTGATAACCAAGACAAGATACATGAAGATAGTGTAGTTTCGTTCTTCGCTGTTGGAATGGAGGAAAGTCTCAGATATATATGGATGCATCTTCAATATCACGTGACTTACCTCAGAGTAATAGAAAAGATGAAACTTGAAATACTGCGAACTGAAATACAGCTTCGCTAAAGAGGTAGACGGCAACCACCTTTTAGGCCGGGTTCACGTTTGCGTTTGTGAACGCAGCGTTCTGAACACAGCCAAACGAATGTGCGCTGCATTCCTATGTTTTAACATGGGAACGCACGGTACCTGTGTCTGGCTGCGTTCGGCTGCGGTTGTGTTCAGATGCGCATAATTTGTGCGCCCTCCTCCGCCCTCCAAATGCAACATGTTGCATTTTTTGTGTGTTCACGGACGCTTGTTTTATCAGCAATCGTCTGCAAGCACACAAAAAATGCATGAAAGTCAATGGATCCGCATGACAGCGCAGGAGAATGCTGCGGATCACATGGAAATCTCTCCTAGTGGCCAATCAGTGATCTCAGCAGCGTCTGGAAGGAGGAGATCTCTGCTGCTGATCTCCGCCTCCCGGCTGCCGCTAAGATCGCTGATTGGCTGGCCAGGCACCATACTGATGTGAACGCATGCGGAGATTCTCCTCTGCTTTCACATCAGTATGGCAGCATTTGCAATGCGTTTGCGTCTGCATGCTCTCCGCATGCAGACACAAGCGCAAATGTATAGGCAGCCTCAAAGCACGGTACCCACCAAAGAAGGGGACGTCCAAATAAGGGAGAGGCCACAGTTGAAACTAGAGCTAGAATGCATCCTGAGGAAAGTGGACGTAATAGGCTTAGAGGTAGTGAATCCTCTGGTAGCTCATTGCTGAGCATTTCACACAGTAGCCCCTGTAAGGTACAAGATAACTGAGTCTGATCTGACAACAGATTCAACTGTAATTAAAGGTACCTTTATACACACAGATACATTGCTTGCAACTCACTGATTGCAGTGAATTCATGGACACATTGTTCCATTTTGTTGCCGTGTACAAATAGAACAATGTGTTCATGATTTCACTGCAACCAGTGAGTTGCAAGCAATATATCTCTGTGTGTAACGGTAACTTTAGTCTCACTAAATTACCAACTGTGAGAGGCCGTCACGGAGAGAGGTCTGACGAGGAGACATATCCAAGAGGTGTGCTGACTGAAAAGGGTCTGGTGATACTGACACATCGTTTCTCAAGGGCTGAAACGCAAGGCCAGTTAGTAGATATGGGTGCAAGGGAATTGCACCACTGTTGTAACTGCTGGTAAAGGGGGAAACTTTAGTTATGTGGCTGGTACAGATGACGTGACAAAGTTCGACAGTTCGTTGTTGACAAAAATGTTTGGTGACAAGGACTGATCTTTGGTTACAAAGACGACCCTCGAGGATGATGAAGTATGGTGCCAAGCTCCCCGGTTTTAGGCAAGTGGGGATATGTGATGTACTGACCAGTAGCGTTATAGATGGCCGGTAAGTTTTGCACAGGCAGAAGTCTGCTGCAATGTTAAAATCAATGTCTCACTGGTGTGGCGCCCCGCAACGAGTGCGTCACAGGAAGGTATTGCATCCCTGACAGAAGATGTAATATCTTCCGTCTCAGTGATGACATGGTTAAACCCAGAGCTCCATACACCACACAACACACCAGAGGTAGAGGGCCAATCAGGTCCTGGTGGGAGGAGTGTAAGGTGTAGAGTGTGGGGGAAGTGAGAACAGCAAGGGAGTCTGTGGAAAGGAGGAGAAGGAAGAAGGAGCAGGCTCTGCACAGTTCCGTGCAGCCTGAAACCAAACTTACCGGCTGGGCACCATTAAGCGGTGACCTAGACCGGAACACGGGCAACTACCGAACGGGCTCAAACATACCCGTGCCCAAACCACCGGATCACCGGTTCCGAGGCGAACAGACGTCCACCGCTGTTTAGCAAACCGGAGTGAAGGAACAGCTCTTAGGAGCCCCTCACTACAGCAGCAACCAAGTTGTCTTGCCAGCAGGGGCCCACCACTGGGAAACAGGACCTTACAGCCTTGATCCAGCTAAGGAACCGATCAGAAGTCTCCCAAGCACCCTGAAGTGGTATACTAATGTGACATCGGCAACCAATATAGAAAGTTTAGACAAAGGAGGAACACCGCAGAGCTCTGAACCAACACCAGTCATTGCTGGGACCACCCGGTCCATTACCTAAGACTGTATAACCTGTACCACACTAACGGTTACAGTAAAGACCCGTTACAGAGGAAGCTGGTGTCCGTGCTTTTCTTCAGAACTGTTATTAACTCTGAACACTCAGAACTAGCTGAGCTGCCGTATTCCATCGAGTGCAGCTCCTGGCCCCGGGGACTCCTGCTCATCCTATGGGGAGCATCCCATCTAGCTGCCATACATCACCCGGAGGCCCAAGCAACGCCGGTGCAATCACCGGACTCCCACAGGTGGCGTCACGACAAATAAGAATTACCTCCATCTGTTCATCCCCTTTTGACCTGACCACCGGGCCCCCACAGCCGCAGATGCGGAACCGTGATGAGGAAAGCAACGCCTGAGACCTGAGAACCCGGCAACGGTGAGTCACTGGTACCTGTGGTGCCCCAGTCTGCTTAACAGCATTGCAAGGGTTAAGTTTGCAACTTGCTGGAGATGTGGGTGTGGCTCATTCCATATTATGTTTTGTTTTAGCACATGGGGCAGACTGAAGTGCTGCATGAGGTTGCTGGGAGCACCTGAAGAGAGTTCAGTGTGTGAATGCTGCCCAGACCTCTGAGCTGGTAACAAATTTTACACTGTATGTCTATGGCGAAAATAGAGCAAAGCTGTGCGAAGCAGTGCACACCAGAGACAGAGGGACTGCAACCAGTCTGGAGTGGAGTCGGAGCCTCTGAGCATGGACTTGTGAGGGACTAACAGCTGGTCAGTGTGTGAACACGGTCCAAGTCACAGTGAGGAATGAGACGGCCTGTAAACTGCCTGTCCCCTGACTGAAGGCGGTGAATGGACTCTAACTACTCCACTTATGCACTGGAATATACTCCACTGAGACTTGTGTATGAATATATCCACTGAGAGATAAATGGACAATGTATTATATGGACATTTCTGTTATGTTGAAGCTAAAGGAGGCCTTGTGTTAATGCTATGGAGCATGGTTTATGGAGACTGGAATAAATCTATTGAACTTTTATATAGAAACTGCTGCTGTGTGATTTGATCCCGCTGCTAAGCGAGTGTCCCCCGGTGCTTATAGTGCGCATGTTGTTACACTTTACAAATGTACATCACGATGACTGGGTCAAACCTTTGCCTTTCGCGGAGTTCTCATATAACAATCATGTAAGTGAGGCATCGGAGAGTTTACCAATCTTCATTTTGTCTGGTCACCCTCATAATATCCCCATTCTTGTGACTACATCTTCTGGCTTACCTGCGGCTGATGCTCTCACTTAGGACGTCTTGTGAAGTTGGATGAAAAGGCATGCGGACGAAAGACACTTGAATCCGCTTTGTTTTGTCCAGGTGATAAAGTGTGTCTTACATCCAGGTACCTTCGCCTCAAGGTGTCTTCTTACAAGCTGGTTCTCTATTTACCCTTTTCAAGTTCACAAGCAAATTATTGCTGTGTCCTACAAGCTGACGCTCCCAGACTCGCTGCACGTACCTAATTATGTCCACATATCTCTCCTCTAGACAGCCATCCCGAGTCGCATCTTCAAGGTTGTTTTACCTTTGTCTGTCTGCTCAGTGGATGTCTTTGAAGCGAATAACATAAAGAAGGTTAGAGAGAAAACCCTATTCCTTGTGGACTGGAAGAGTTTTGTTCCCGAAGGAAGATCATGCGTTGCCTAGGCAAAATAGTCAAGCCCGCTTCTCTTGAGGACATTCCTTTTGAGCCTGGAAGAGGGGCATAAGGAGGGGGTAATGTAACGCTGACAGTTTTTCTACCTTCTTCTGGCAGGGACACCAATATGCCCAATACCCCGGCCGCACAGTGGTGTCTCCTGCTCCAGCTTCCAACTCCCAGGGCCTGTGCATGTCACGCAGGTTTCCTGGCAATGCACGTAGGCCGTGTGGACACCCAGACATGCACACGGCCTATCAGATTCTTACAGGAGCAGCACATGCAATCCAGAAGCAGGAAGGCTCCAGGTATTTAAGGCACCTTCTCCTACATTGAGGTGGCAGAGCAATTTCTGTATAGTGAGCGTCTTTTCACCCACTTGCCTGTTGTCAGGTCCCTGTGACCTTGCATCCTGCCTTAACCTGCCCTTCCTGTCTGTACCAGAACCTGTCTTCACCTATACGTACCTGTCCATGTTCCAGAATCCGTGGTCTGTCGCAGCTGTCCTGACTGTACCAGCCATCCTGTCTGTACGGCTTGTCTCAAACAGCTGTCCTGACTGTACCAGTAAAAATATTCTCCCTGCCATTGATCCTGATCCAGTCCTGTCTGTTACCCTGAGCACCGTACGTGTGTCCCTGACCCCTGGGGTCAGTTGCTGTAGTCCGGAGACTGCCCTGGAGTGATACCTGATGTTTACTAGCAGCCACATCCAATCTCACCATCTGGTGAACACCTGTTAGGCACTTAGACACGTTCCTCCAGGGTAAGCCCAGTCCTTGGCAAATTGGGTCCACATCCACATGCGTGAGAGTATTCACCCATGGATCAGGAATAATCACTGCCCTTTCACATCCAAAGGAATGTGGCACGGCCATTAAAACGTGAAAGAGCAGTGCAGTGATTGGAATTGTCTAATTGCTATAACCTTCTACATTCAGATCATGAATATGGCTTCTCCCCAGTGGAAATTTTCAGATGTTTAACAAACTGTGATTTCTACAACGTTTTCTATATTCTGGGTATGTATATGGCTTCTCCACTGTATGAGCCCTTTGATGCTCTTCACCCTTTTATGTGCCTTAAAGCCGATTAACACGATTAGATAATTATAAAAGTGATTTATTATGTGATCACCATAAATGACTTAATGTTAAAGGTCGTCAAGAATTTACTTTTAACGATTATCGTATACAAACAGTTGACTATTTATTTGTCATTTACTGATGTAGTGGAAATGACCTCCATTTCCATTCCATAATCAATGAGTAAGAACTTATTGTTAATTACATTATACAATTATTGTAAATGATAAGTATTAATGGGGTTGTCCTACGAACAAAGAACATTTTAATCATGGAATAAAAAGAGGTTCCACAATTGGATGTGTTTAAAAAAATGTTCATGTGCGGAGATAATCTTATATATGTGTCCCTATTATGTACTGTGTAATGGCTGTGTCTGACAGTACAGGGACATGGCCTGATCATACCACATCTCCTGGGCAGTGGGCAAAGCAAAAGAAAGTATACAGACAACACAGCCTGGGATCACAGGTGCTGCTTTCTCTGAGGTAAAACATTTTCCTGAAAGTTTGTAAACAAGCAGAACAATGTTTTACTTCACAGAAAGAATCAGCAGTGATCTGGTGCTGTCTAGTCTATATACTCTGTATAGTCTATTGAGTAAAACATAAAAGTGGCTTCAACCCTGTGCGAGTTCTTTGATGTTCAATCAGACTTGATGTAAAGCTATAAGGTTTTCCACATTCTGAACGTGAAAGTGGCTTTTGCTGTGTAAATTCTCTGATGATTAGCAAGATCTGATCTAACAGTGAAACATTTCCCACATTCTAAACATGAAACTGGCTTCCCTCTGTGTGAGACTTTTCATGTTTAACAAGATCTGACTTATTGGCAAAGCATTTTCCACATTCTGAACATAAAAATGGCTTCCCTCCTGTGTGAGATCTTTCATGGTCAACAAGATATGATTTACGGGTAAAGCGTTTTCCACACTTTGAGCATGAAAATGGCTTCTCCCCTGTGTGAGTCATTTGATGTCTTATAAGAGCATCTTTCCGGTTAAAACATTTCCCACATTCTGAACATGAAAATGGCCTCACCATTGTGTGAACTTCCTGATGTTCAACAAGATATGATTTCATAGTAAAACATCTTCCACATTCTGAACATGAAAATGGCTTCCCCGCTGTGTGAAGTCTCTGATGTTTAACAAGATTTGGTTTCAGGGAAAAACATTTCCCACATTCTGAACATGAAAATGGCTTCACCCCTGTGTGAATTCTCTGATGGTTAACAAGAATTGATTTACTAGTAAAATCTTTTCCACATTCTGAACATGAAAATGGCCTCTCTCCTGTATGAATTCTCTGATGTCTAACAACATATGTTCTCGCAGTAAAACATTTCCCACATTCTGAACATGAAAATGGCTTCTCCCCTGTGTGAATTCTTTGATGTGCAATAAGATTACATTTGTGATTAAAACATTTTTCACATTGTGAACATGAAAATGGCTTCTCCCTTGTGTGAACTCTTTCATGAATAACAAGATTTGATTTACGGGCAAAGCATTTTCCACATTTTGGGCATGAAAATGGTGTTTCTCCTATGTTAGCTTTTTGATGCTCAACAAGCAGTCTCTCATTTCTATTTTGCTTTACAGTCTGTGATGAATCAGGAGATCGGATCTGTTTAAAAGGATCAGATGATACATTTTGGATATGAGGGGCTGAGGGTATATCTTCAATATCGGCGTTCTTTTCACATGCATATTGAGTAATACTACAATTAACTTGATTAAAATGTGACGATATCGGATGTCCCTGTGACCTCCTGGTACAGTCGTCTGCAAAAAAATAAAACTAATTATTATATCTTTTAGTAATATAACCGCAGTAATTATATTGATGTTTTATGACATTACAAAGGAGAGGTTTATAGAAAATGAACATTTATTAACTGAATAATACATCTGACTGCAAAACAGATCACAATCTCACAGCAAAGACCAGTAGGTCACGATGTTACCATACCAGGCTTTTCTGCAGCAGTTTTCCAGTAAAAGACATCATCTCAGTTTCATACAGGTCGGTCCAGAAATATTTGGCCAGCGGCTGAATCTTTGTGATTTCAGCTCTGCAGGCCACTATTTGTGATTTATAATAAAATAACTGATGCAACTGAAGTGGAGACTGAAGAACAATATCATGTGAAAGATTTAGGAATTGGAACCATTTTTCTACAAATAGAATTAGATGTTTAGTAACACCAGAGCTAGCTTAGGGGGAATTTGATGTATTTGGTGTTATTATATTCCAAAACATCTATTGTGTTACTACTCAAAAGTCTCTGGTAAGCATCATGTGTAGGTTTACCTAATGATAAACTGAGAATAATTAACTGGACATAGAGGACCTAGCGCTACACCGCCCTTTGTCTTATAACTAAAGAATATAACCACTATTATTGTCAAGGGAAAGATTCTAAAATCTGCTAGGAAAAACATTATGAAACCTTGACATGTATTGTACCAGATATCTATACTTATATTCTGCTATATTTCGTGAAGACTTAGAGTATAGACCAAAAGTTTGGACACACCTTCTCATTCAAAGAGCTTTCTGTATTTTCATGACTATGAAAATTGTAGATTCACACTGAAGGTATCAAAACTATGAATTATCACATGTGGAATTATCTACTTACCAATAAAGTGTGAAACAACGGAAAATATGTCTTATATTCTAGGTTCTTCAAAGTAGCCATCTTTGGCGTTGATTACTGCTTTGCACACTCTTGGCATTCTCTTGATGAGCTTCAAGAGGTAGTCACCGGAAATGGTCTTCACTTCACAGGTGTGCCCTGTCAGGTTTAATAAGTGGGATTTCTTGCCTTATAAATGGGGTTGGGACCATCAGTTGTGTTGTGCAGAAGTCTGGTGGATACACAGCTGATAGTCCTACTGAATAGATTGTTAGAATTTGTAAAATGGCAAGAAAAAAGCAGCTAAGTAAAGAAAAACGAGTGGCCTTGAAGAAATGAAGGTCAGTCAGTCTGAAAAATTGGGAAAATATTAAAAGTGTCCCCAAGTGCAGTTGCAAAAACCATCAAGTGCAACAAAGAAACTGGCTCACATGAGGACCGCCAAAGGAAAGGAAGACTAAGAGTTACCTCTGCTGCGGAGGATAAGTTCATCCGAGTCACCAGCCTCAGAAATCGCAGGTTAACAGCAGCTCAGATTAGAGACCAGGTCAATGCCACACAGAGATCACAGCAGACACATCTCTACAACAACTGTTAAGAGGAGACTTTGTGCAGCAGGCCTTCATGGTAAAATAGCTGCTAGGAAACCACTGCTAAGGACAGGCAACAAGCAGAAGAGACTTGTTTGAGTTAAAAAACACAAGGAATGGAAATTAAACCAGTGGAAATCTGTGCTTTGGTCTAATGAGTCCAAATTTCAGATCTTTGGTTCCAACCACCGTGTCTTTGTGCGAAGCAGACAAGGTGAACGGATGGACTCTACATGCCTGGTTCCCACCGTGAAGCATGGAGGAGGAGGTGTGATGGTGATGGGGTGCTACGCCAGATGACCTGACCTCCACAGTCACCAGACCTGAACCCAATCGAGATGTTTTGGGGTGAGCTGGACCGCAGAGTGAAGGCAAAAGGGCCAACAAGTGCTAAGCATCTCTGGGAACTCCTCCAAGACTGTTGGAAGACAATTTCTGATGACTACCTCTTGAAGCTCATCAAGAGAATGCCAAGAGTGTGCAAAGCAGTAATCAAAGCAAAAGGTGGCTAATTGCAGGTGGTAGGCTTGGCGGAACAGGTGGGTCTTCAGGCTTCTTTTGAAGGTTCCCAGGGTAGGAAAATGTCTGATGTGTTGGGGCAGTGAGTTCCAGAGTATGGGTGAAGCACGGGAGAATCCTGTTTGCGGTTGTGCGAAGAGGAGATGAGGGGGGGGGAGTAGAGGAGGAGCTCTTGGGAGGATCGCAGGTTGCATGAGGGTAGGTATCGGGAGGCCATGTCAGAGATGTATGGAGGGGACAGGTTGTGAATGGCTTTGTATGTCATGGTTAATGTTTTAAACCGGGATCTCTGGGAAGTAGGGAGCCAGTGAAGGGCTTGGCAGAGGGGGAAGGCAGGGGAGTAGCGGGAAGACAGATGGATTAGGCGGGCAGCGGAGTTCAGGATAGACTGGAGAGGTGCAAGGGAGGTGCTGGGGAGGCTGGTGAGCAGGAGGTTGCAGTAGTCGAGGCGGGAGATGATGAGAGCGTGAATAAGGGTGGTCAAGGAAAGTGCGGATATCATATAGATGTTTTTGGTCTGGAGTGGCAGGAGGTGGCGAGGGCCTGGATGTGGGGCTTGAAGGAGAGGGAAGAGTCAAGGATATCCCCGAGGCACTTGGCGTGAGGGACTGGGGAGAGAGAGCAGTCGTTGACGACAATGGATAGGTCAGGTAGTGAGGGGGAGCGTCTTGGGGGGAAGACTATGAACTCGGTTTTGTCCATGTTCAGCTTAAGAAAGCGAGCAGAGAAGAAGGCAGAGATGGCGGACAGGCATTGTGAAATTTTGGACAGAATGGAAGCAATGTCAGGACCAGACAGGTAGATTTGGGTGTCGTCGGCGTAGAGGTGGTACTGAAGGCCATGGGACTCAATGAGTTGCCTTAGGCCGAGAGAGTAGATTGAAAACAGTAACGGTTCGAGAACTGAGCCCTGGGGGACCCCGACAGATAGGGGGTAGGACAAGGAGGATGTGTGGGAGGGGGCGACGCTGAAGGTCCAGTCTGTTAAGTACGAGGAGATCCAAGAGAGGGCAAGAGATTCCAGGATCTGAAGTAGAAGGGAATGGTCAACAGTGTCGAAAGTGGCGGACAGGTCGAGGAGGAGGAGGACAGAGTAGTGGTGCTTGCTTTTGGCAGTCAGTAGGTCGTTGGTGGCTTTGGTCAGGGCTGTTTCAGTGGAGTGGAGGGGTCGGAAGCCAGATTGCAGGTGGTCAAAGAGGGAGCAGGAGGAGAGGTGAGAGGACAGCTCAGAGTGGACATGCTGTTCAAGTAGTTTAGAGGCGAAGGGGAGGAGAGATATAGGGCGGTAGTTGGAGACAGTTGTGAGGTCGAGGGAGGGTCTTTTGAGGATGGGTATGATCAAGGCGTGTTTGAAGGCTGAGGGAAAGATGCCAGTGGTAAGTGATAGGTTGAAAAGATGAGTTAGGGCTGGGTGTGATTTTGACAAGAGGGAGGAGAGCTGGTCTTCAGTTATGGGGGGGGGAAGCAGTTGATGGAAGGAGAGGGCAGTATAGGTGAAAAGGGAAGCTGTGAGGACAGTGGATCAAAGCTGTCTCTCATTATGTCAATCTTTTCTTTGAAGAAGGAGGCAAAGTCTTCTGCAGAGATAAGGGGAGAGGGAGGCGGAGCAGGCGGGCAGAGTAAGGAATTGAAGGTTTTGAAAAGTTGTTTGGGATTGCGGGACAGGGAGGTTATTAGGGATGAGAAGAAGGTTTGTTTGGTGGCAGTAAGTGCAGTCTTGAAGACAATGAGGGACTGTTTGAACAGTGCAAAGTGCTCAGTGGAATGTGATTTTTTCCATTGCCTCTCGGTGACCCTGGATGCCCGTCTCACATCTTTAGTGAGGGTGGTGTGCCAGGGTTGCCTGTTAGTGCGTGGAGCATGGTATGTGAGGGGGGCGGTGGTGTTGTAGAGGGTGGTGGCAGTGTCTCTGTCGCGTATGGATGTTATGTCGGTGGGAGGGAGAAGGGATTCAGAGAGTGAGTGTAGATCAATGTGTTTAAGGTTTCTGCGGGGATGATCAAGTTTGCGGAGAGGAGGTGGTGTAGTAGGGGAGGTGAGGGAGGAGAAGGTCAGCAGATTGTGGTCAGACAGGGGGAGGGTTGAGTTTGTGAGGTTAGTAAGGGAGCAAAGACGGGTAAAGATGAGATCCAGCGTGTGGCCATCTTTGTGGGTGGCAGAGGAGGACCATTGAGAGAGCCCAGAGGAGGAGGTCAGGGAAAGATGTTGAGAGGCGGTTGGGTGGGCAGTGTCAATGGGGATATTGAAATCACCCATAATGATGGTGGGGATGTCAGTAGAGAGGAAATGAAGTAGCCAGGTGGTGAAGTGGTCGAGGAAGGTGGGGATGGATCCAGGGGGGCGGTAGATGAAGGCTAGCTGGAGGTTACAGGGGGAGAAGATGCGGACAGAGTGGGCTTTGAAAGATGGGAGAGTAGCAGAGGGGGGTAATGGAATAGGGGCGAAGGAGCAGGTGTCGGATAGGAGTATGCCGAAACCTCCGCCATGTTTTTCAGAGGGGCGGCGGGTGTGGGAAAGATTGAATCCGCCGTAGGAAAGTGCAGCGGGGGAGGCTGTGTCGGAGGGGGTGAGCCAGGTCTCTGTGATGCCAAGGAATGAGCACAAGTGAACAAATTACATATCTGTTTGTTTGTCCTTCATGACTTAGGGTACTTTCACATCAGTGTTTTTTTTAAATCGCGGCAGATGCGGTAAAAAAACGCATCTGCCGCGATTACCGCATAACCGCTGCACTTGCGGCACAGTTGCGGCAAGCCCCATACAATGTATTTGCGGGCTTGCGGCAGGTGTGGCAAGTGCGGTTTTGGCACGTGCGGCAGGTGCGGCCGCGAAAAAACCCGCAGGTTTTTTCACCGCATCTGCCGCGATATAAAAAAAACGCTGATGTGAAAGCAGCCTTACCCGTTTAACTGCCCGGTGTAACTGTATAACACTTGTACAGTCGGCACTTATGCAGTTGGCATGATTGCAAGACCCCGCATGATTGCACCCCTTAGCTGACTCTAGATATATAGTGAGTTTCTACTAACGCAGCTTCAGACTGCGTTTGACATCCGATCCGTAGCTGTCTGCTTGAAGCACTGGGACTGGGGGGCTATTATGCCCTCTGATCCTGTGTGCAGCTGCACGCAGCTGAAGCTGCTGACAGGTCAGGACCGCGGCGCCCGCGGTCCTCACCTATCAGCAGCAGAAACTGCGTGCGGCTGCACACAGGATCGGAGGGCATAATAGTCCCCCGGTCCTGTGTGCTGATCCGGTCCGCGGCTGTCTGCTTCAAGCGGACAGCTACGGATCGGATCTCAAACGCAGTCTGAAGCCGGCCTTAGATATGAGTCTATTAAACTCGTTAATCAATCAATCAAAGACACTCAGGACAGCAAGAGGCAATAAATGCAAGGCAAATAAACAGAGTCACATGAGTATAATTCATCCCCAGCTGTATATTATCATTCATATTATATATACACAACCTGTGACATCACATATAACAGGATCACATTATTATCAAACAAGTGAATATAGATGTAAGAGAGGCTCACCTGGGCTGTGATCTGTAGGAATCTCCTCTTTACTCCGCTGATCGC
>JARQOC010000003.1:855519072-855563233 GCA_033576535.1 Allobates femoralis | reverse complement strand
CCTCAATCTACTAAACTACTAGTGCATGCCCTCATCATCTCCTGTCTTGACTACTGCAACCTATTCCTCTGTGGCTTCCCTGCTAACACTCTTTTTTTTTTAAACCATTGATTTTTTTATTGTAAATAACAACATACATAGAACATACATCACAACTCATGCCACGCCACAGGCAGGTAGTCGTGAAACATCACAAACAGTAACCAAGGAGAGCAAAAAAAGAAGGGTTGGAGAGGAAGAAGGGGGCAGAAGGGGGGGGGGGTGACAGTACTATCCAAAGGTCAATGGAGAGGACCAATGTACCAAATAGGAATAATCATACAATACAGTCATGGAGGCATTTAATTTAATCACAACACCCAGAGGAGGCTATGATGAGTCGTAAATAACTATGGAGGAGTTCACCAGGGGACAACCACTGAGTTATGAGGTGATGTGACCCAATGGTCCCACCAGTTGAGGACTTTGGTTTTATGAGAGAGATCTCGAGCCAACATCACCTCATGCGAAAAGTGTTGGTTAAGGCGGTGCACCAACTCAGGTATTATGGGCCTTTCAGTCGACTTCCAATGAGCTGCTACCACTAAACGAGCTGCAATAAGAACATTGGTCACTATTGGTTGCAGGGTGTGTGAGGGAAAGCATCCAAATTTAAACCAAAAAGAGCCAACGGAGGTTCTAGTGTTGTTGGAAGGCCTATGAGAGAAGAGAGGAGGCTCTCTACCTCCCTCCAGAAGGGCGCCACGAGTGGGCAGGTCCACCACATAGGAGCAGCGGTTCCTTGGTTCAAACATCCCCTCCAACAAAGTGGGGACGCAGGAGGGCTTTTATAGCGGAATCCTGCTAGACGTGTCGGAGTAAGGTACCAGTCCAAAGCTAGTTTTTTAGACTGCTCTAGGTGATTAATGCAGGAGGTAAATCGGGCTGCATGACCAGAGGCTCTGTGCCATTCATCCAGGGAGGCCGAGAACTGGAACCTAGACTCCCATTTTGTCATATATGAAAGTTTTACCTGGGATCTACAGGATAGCAGTGCTTTGTATATAACAGTGACTCCTTGTCTCGTGGGAGATGATTGTTTTTTTTTTAACCAGGTAGTATTTATTGTTTTATCAACATAAACGAACATTACAAATAGCATGACAATGCCAATAAAGTAAAGCATAACCCTTGGCATCCAAAAGAAAAAAGAAAAAAAAAAAAAAAAAAAAAAAAACTACTACAATTGAAATAAAGCAGCGAAAACATAGCTAACAAAGGAAAAACAAAAAAGAAAAGAACCTACCCCCTTCCCACCCCCTCCCAAGACGATCCCATTCTCCCTCAGGCAGCCAGACGTAGATAAATACGAAACCATGAAAAGTAACATACAAGAATCAAGCATGAGTCACCTTCTGAGTAAATCACTACAAATCAGGAGAGGCCAGTCCTGGGGAATCCAGCCAGCCACTCCAAATATTAGAGAAAACCCTCTCCTTCCCTCGCTTGGAGTAAATGGCTTTTTCCCTGCGAACATTCAGATTAATCCTGTTTATATACTCCCTGCGGGAAGGGGATCGATCCGATATCCAATACAGAGCGATCAGCTTACGAGCAATAAAAAGCATTCTGGTAATTGCTAGTAGAGAGAGGTCATCACCATATAGTGGTTCAGTACACCCCAGTACACAGATGAGTGGGTCTGATGGAACACTCTGTCCCGTAGCTGAGTGAATGATAGTAAACACTTTGTTCCAGAATATGCGTATAATTGGGCATGTCCATAGCATATGGAGAATATCTGCGTCTTCCATCTGGCACTTGGGGCAAGTGGAGTCTGGCCGCAACCCCCTATCAAAGAGCCACTTAGGGGTCCGGTAGACCCTATAAATAACGTAAGGCTGCGAGAGGCGCGCAGGCTCGCTGAGGGATAAATGAGGAACATTCTGCAAAATCGAGTCCCATTGATCATCCGTAATAATTCCCAACTGCGACTCCCACTTACTCCTAGAGACCATTGGGTGTTTGGACAATATCACAGTGAGGAGGCATTCATAGATAAAAGAAATCAGTCCTTTACAGGCCGACAAAGAGCCAAGAATATTAACCACCATGTCCTGTTGTATCACAATACAAGACATACGCTGTTGGGCATTAAAAGCATGTCGTAGCTGTAGGTACTGAAAAAACATCGAGTGTTGTAGTGCAAATTCCGCCCTCAGTTCCTCAAAGGTTTTCAGCACTCCAGCTCTCAACAGCTGTGCCATCCACCAGATGCCAATCCTTCTCCACTGTGCAAAGCCTTTGAGTGACTGCAACTCCGGGAGCCTATGGTTATCCCATATGGGGGTATATCGTGTGTATGCTGTGACACCTCTAATGCTCTTTACCTTCTCCCAAACCTTCACCATAAGAAGTAGTGTCGGGCTCCTCACCCCAACGGCCCGCAGTCTATCAGCCTCCAGATGTGAGAGCAGTGATCCTCGCCCCACCAGGAACTCAACAATCCTACCCACTGAGTCAACCGGGCTCATTTCAGCACCTCGCGCCAGGTGCTGGCACTGGGATGCCAAATAATAAATCCAGGGATTCGGCAGTGCCAATCCACCCTCGTCCTTAGGCTTTTGGAGATGTTCTAGTTTAATACGTGCCTGACCACTCTGCCAAATAAAGTCTCGAAAGATAGCATTTATTCTATAAAATCTGTTTTGGGGGAGCCAGACCGGAGCGTTATGCAGGATATACAATAGCTGGGGCATAATAACCATCTTCAATAGATTAACTCTGCCCACCACCGAGAGGCGCAGTTTAGCCCATGCACAGGTCTTCTGTTTGAGTTTGAGCAGCAAGGGCGCCAGGTTAAGACGTTCAAAGTCTCCCAGTTTGGTCGAAACAACAATTCCCAGATATTTAAATACTGATACAACCGGCATTTCAGTAGCTACGGCTACTTCAGAATCTAGAGGCAGCAAGGATGACTTGTCCCAGTTAATGACCAATCCCGACAGGCGGCCAAAATCAGCCAGTAATGACATGGTTCTAGATAAGGGTTCATCAGGGTTGGCCAGGAACAGAAGCAAGTCATCGGCATATAATGCTAGCTTCTCCATATGAGTCCCAGGGAGATGATTGTTTGAAGAGCGTCTGTAGCGAGGGATTGTATGTGTCAATGTCAAAGTCAGGGAGAGTCACCGAACATAAAAAGTGGCGAAGACGAAGGAAAGTAAAGAAGGTGTGTTGCGGCAGTGAGTATTTAGAGAGCAGGGAGGGGAAAGACCTGAGCCCACCTCCCTCTAGCAAGTCTCCAAGAAGAGTTATACCACAGTCTCGCCAGACCTTAAGAGAGAAGTCTCTCAGGAGAGATTCAAGAGCAGAGAGAGGGACATATCGGTAGAGGAAGGGGAGGTGGGATCTGCTAGACTTAACCCAGATCCTTAATACAGCTTTAGTGGAAAGAAGAGTACCTGAGGGGAAGGAGGGTTGTAGGAGATTCATTTCTAGTAGCAGTCTTACTGAATCTCGAGGTGCCAAGCAGGACTCAATCTGGAGCAACATAGACGATGGATTCTGAGCCCAATAAATTTTGGCTATATTCAATGTGACCGCCACATAATATGAGGTAATGTCCGGTACACCAACTCCACCAGCGCCATAGGGGAGAGAGAGCACAGGCATAGCTACTCTATGTGATTTGTTACTCCAGATGAACCCAGCCAGCACCGATTGGAATTGAGTCAAATATTTACGGGGGAACATCACTGGGATACAACGAATAAGATATAAAATTTTAGGGAGTATCATCATTTTTATAGTTGAATTTTCGCCATCCAAGAAAGTTGGTATGACGAGTACTGGGCTAACGTTGATTTAAGGGAGGAGAGCAGGTCCTCACAGTTGGTTTGTACTATACGCTTGGGTGTGGTAATGAAAATGCCGAGGTATTTAAAGCCGTTGGGGACCCATTTGAATGCATAAGACAAAGAGAGGGAAGCTTGGTCAGCCAGAGGGATATTAATAGGATAGATAGACGATTTAGAGAGGTTAAGCTTATAAAAGGAGATGTTAGAAAATTCTGTGAGTACTGAAAGAATCGCAGGGATAGAAGCAGTAGGAATTGAGCAGGAGAGTAAGATGTCATCGGCATATAGCGTGATCCTGTGATCTACCGGTCCCACCACAACGCCAGAGATGTGTGGGTGAGTCCTGATGGTTTCTGCAAGCGGTTCCATCGCAAGAGCGAATATAAGAGGGGAGAGGGGGCAACCCTGGCGCGTACCATTGGAAATCCGAAACGTAGAGGAGGAGAATCCTCCAGCTCTAACCGAAGCAGATGGAGAAGAGTACAACGTTAAAATAGCAGATTTTATGTTGCCTTGAAAAGCGAATTTATCCAGTACTGCCACCAGGTACCCCCAATGCACTCGATCAAAAGCTTTCTCAGCGTCAAGGGAGATGAGCGCATCGGGGGTCCCCCTCCCCTCCATGACCTCCAGCCTGCTAACACTCTTGCACCTCTCCAATCTGTCCTTAACTCTCCTGCCCGACTAATCCACCTCTCTCCTCACTATTCCTCCACTTCTACCCATCCAATTCAAACTACTAACATTGACTTATAAAGCCGTCCACAATCTTTCCCCCCATATACAGTATCTCTGATGTAATCTCCCAATATCATCCAACTCTTCGATCCTCCGAAGACCTCCTCCTTTCCTCCACACTTGTACATTCCTCATCTAACTGCCTGCAAGACTTTGCCTGAGCATCCCCCATCCTCTGGAATTCTGCACCCAAACAAAGTCTGATTGTTCCCATCACTTAGAACCTTAAATCAGAACCTGGAAACCCATCTCTTCAGAACAGCCTACAGCCTACATTGACCACAGTGCCACCTCACCACCACTGGACCCGGCGCTCCACCACCACTGGACCCGGCACTCCACCACCACTGGACCCGGCGCTCCACCACCACCAGAGCAGACCCAACCTACTGTCTCCCTCCCCATTGCCCTGTAGAATGTAAGCCTGCAAGGGCAGGGTCCTCTCTCCCCTCTGTACCAGTCTTTCATTGTTAGTTTGTTCATTGCATTTTTAACTTTTTATGTAACCCCTTCTCATGTACAGCACCATGGAATCAATGGTGCTCTATAAATAAATTACTGTGGGTATTGGGAATTAACTGAATTGTTTTGGTAGTACATTCCAGAGAATTGGTGCAGCTCGTGGGAAGTTTTGGAGACAGCAGTGGGAGATTCAGATTATAGAGGTTATCAGGCTTAGGTCATTAGCAGAACGGAGGGCACAGGTAGGGGGATGAGAAGATGTAGAGCGGTGCAGAACTGTGCAGAGCTTTGTGGGTGACAGTGATAAGTTTCTATTGTTCTCTGTCTGGGATGAGCAACCAGTGCAATGACTGGCACAGGATAGAGGCATCGGGGAAGAGGCTGGAGAGGAATCTGATCCTGGCTGCTGCATTCAGGATGGATTGTAGATTGTAGAGGGGAGAGTTTAGTAAGATGGAGACCGATCAGTAGAGAATTGTAATAATCCAGACCAGAATGAATAATAAAAGCCACAGGAAGAGATTCTGCAGAGTCACCATCACATCAAAGACATCACAACATCCAGCAAATGTCAGAGGAGACACAACACAACACAACACACAACACAACACAACACACAACAACACACAACACAACACAACACACAACACAACACACACATACCTCCAGCCAGAGCCGCCTGTGCTCACAGGACCTGTGTGATGTCACAGTCATGTGATCAGTCACATGGGGGGAGGAGTCACATGATCATGGGCTGCTGCTCCAGGGGTCTCTGCTCTGTGTCTGCAGGACTCTGCTGTGCTGGAGGATGGAGCAGAGCCGTGTGTGTAATGTGCAGAGAGCAGAGCCGTGTGTGTAATGTGCACAGAGCAGAGCCGTGTGTGTAATGTGCACAGAGCAGAGCCGTGTGTGTAATGTGCACGGAGCAGAGCCGTGTGTGTAATGTGCACAGAGCAGAGCCGTGTGTGTAATGTGCAGAGAGCAGAGCCGTGTGTGTAATGTGCAGAGAGCAGAGCCGTGTGTGTAATGTGCAGGGAGCAGAGCCGTGTGTGTAATGTGCACAGAGCAGAGCCGTGTGTGTAATGTGCACAGAGCAGAGCCGTGTGTGTAATGTGCAGGGAGCAGAGCCGTGTGTGTAATGTGCACAGAGCAGAGCCGTGTGTGTAATGTGCACAGAGCAGAGCCGTGTGTGTAATGTGCAGGGAGCAGAGCCGTGTGTGTAATGTGCAGGGAGCAGAGCCGTGTGTGTAATGTGCACAGAGCAGAGCCGTGTGTGTAATGTGCACAGAGCAGAGCCGTGTGTGTAATGTGCACAGAGCAGAGCCGTGTGTGTAATGTGCACAGAGCAGAGCCTTGTGTGTAATGTGCACGGAGCAGAGCCGTGTGTGTAATGTGCAGGGAGCAGAGCCGTGTGTGTAATGTGCAGGGAGCAGAGCCGTGTGTGTAATGTGCACGGAGCAGAGCCGTGTGTGTAATGTGCACAGAGCGGAGCCGTGTGTGTAATGTGCACAGAGCAGAGCCGTGTGTGTAATGTGCACAGAGCAGAGCCGTGTGTGTAATGTGCAGGGAGCAGAGCCGTGTGTGTAATGTGCAGAGAGCAGAGCCGTGTGTGTAATGTGCACATAGCAGAGCCGTGTGTGTAATGTGCAGGGAGCAGAGCCATGTGTGTAATGTGCACAGAGCAGAGCCGTGTGTGTAATGTGCACGGAGCAGAGCCGTGTGTGTAATGTGTAGCGACCGGTGGTAAGGCCGCGGGTGTGTGTGTATGATCTTTCTCAACAGAATCCCCATACTCAGGTTTAACCGATAATAACATTTCTTTACTGTAAAACATATTTATCTCACAGGCAACCGAACTATATGCGCACTTGTATATATTAGAGTCTCTGAATCTTCACTTCTTCCGGGTACGCAGCAAGAGAAGAAAACACAACAATGAAGGTATCTTTCCCTAACTTTCCCTAAAATCACGTACCAGTCTTATCACAGAAGAAGATGTCGCTCCCACGTAGCAGGCCTGGGGATCTCCTCACTCTTCTTTGGTCTCCTTCTGCAGGTAACAGTCTGTCTCTCCCAGTCTCAGGGCACACAGATCAGGAGAAGGGAGATCACAGCAGCACAAATGGCTCCCTTATGTAGGTCACGGCCCCTGCACAAGCACTCTGGGTGCACGGCGGGCAAGGTTTTGCAGAGCGGCCAGAGTCACAGCACCAAAGTCCAGTGGCCCAGGATCAGTCACAGGGGCTTCTGCGGGGTGATTTTTCCGGCAAGGTGTTGCAAAGTAGCCCTCTTTCAACACACATCCACAGGCAGATGTTCTCTTGTTCAACTCTGTGTCTGTACTAATCTCCCGCCCTCTCTCCTCCTCAGCACATGGCTGTTGGGGGAGGGGAGCAGCAATCAAAGCTGTTTTTTTTTTCTCTCTGCAGTCATTTCAGCAATTGTCCACAAGGGGGCAGTGGCGGACTGTGCACAGCTCATTTCACTGTCAATTTCGATAATACAATCTGAATTGTACACCTCATTACATACCCCCCCACTTAAAGGTTGACAGTCCCTGTCAACAACCATCGGCTCCAAGGCAGTGATGGCCGTTGATATCATAGGGATTGCTCTCCGGCGGAGTAGGGACCTCTGTTGGGGGAAACCGTCATCCCCCCGTTCACCTTCGCTCCCTTGTTCAGGGCTCACAATATCTCCAATAAACTCAGTCACGTTTTCTACCCGGGGAGAGTAGGATCGCCGGCGGTAGCGGCGCCGGTTGGGGGCAAATCTGCTTCCTTTAACGGGAACACCCCCAGGACCGGTGACGTCGGCGGCCTCTGTACCCCTCTCTCCCTTCACAACATCAAACTGTACCACCTCCCCATCACCAACGCCGCGGAGGCACTTACGAGGATTGTTACGCTTTATGGCAGTCTGATGTACAAACAAGTCATCCTTTGTGTCATTCCTGTTGATGAAGCCATACCCATCGCGGACATTAAACCACTTCACCGTCCCCTGGACCCGAGTGGCCAGTACTTGCTTATCGGTCTGGCTCTGTCTCTTCACACCCTTTTCCCTGATCTCCCCTGCCGAGCGAACCGCTTTGGCTGGGGCGTCTAGTTTAAAGGTGGCTGCTGTTGTGGGGCATGGCTTGCTGGTTCTGGTATATCGGACCACGGGTGGAGGATGCGGACAACGGTTTGCCCTATGGCGGGGGTCGCCGCATGTCCAGCACCTTCCCATAGGCCGACTGGGTTGCTGTCTCGCTTGCCTGTCCGCCTGTTGGTCTAGCATGAGCTGCAGCTGTAGTATCTGTTTCTGCAACTCTGCTACTATCTGCTTCAATTCTTCCGTGTCACTGCTCGGACTGCTGGCACCGGATATGGACCTGCAGGCCGTAGTAGAAGGCTGGTTATAAGCTACTACCGGGAGGAGATTCTGTTGATCACACATCCTGCCGACTACGCCAGATGTAGCGACCGGTGGTAAGGCCGCGGGTGTGTGTGTATGATCTTTCTCAACAGAATCCCCATACTCAGGTTTAACCGATAATAACATTTCTTTACTGTAAAACATATTTATCTCACAGTCAACCGAACTATATGCGCACTTGTATATATTAGAGTCTCTGAATCTTCACTTCTTCCGGGTACGCAGCAAGAGAAGAAAACACAACAATGAAGGTATCTTTCCCTAACTTTCCCTAAAATCACGTACCAGTCTTATCACAGAAGAAGATGTCGCTCCCACGTAGCAGGCCTGGGGATCTCCTCACTCTTCTTTGGTCTCCTTCTGCAGGTAACAGTCTGTCTCTCCCAGTCTCAGGGCACACAGATCAGGAGAAGGGAGATCACAGCAGCACAAATGGCTCCCTTATGTAGGTCACGGCCCCTGCACAAGCACTCTGGGTGCACGGCGGGCAAGGTTTTGCAGAGCGGCCAGAGTCACAGCACCAAAGTCCAGTGGCCCAGGATCAGTCACAGGGGCTTCTGCGGGGTGATTTTTCCGGCAAGGTGTTGCAAAGTAGCCCTCTTTCAACACACATCCACAGGCAGATGTTCTCTTGTTCAACTCTGTGTCTGTACTAATCTCCCGCCCTCTCTCCTCCTCAGCACATGGCTGTTGGGGGAGGGGAGCAGCAATCAAAGCTGTTTTTTTTTTCTCTCTGCAGTCATTTCAGCAATTGTCCACAAGGGGGCAGTGGCGGACTGTGCACAGCTCATTTCACTGTCAATTTCGATAATACAATCTGAATTGTACACCTCATTACAAATGTGCACATAGCAGAGCCGTGTGTGTAATGTGCACATAGCAGAGCCGTGTGTGTAATGTGCACAGAGCAGAGCCGTGTGTGTAATGTGCACGGAGCAGAGCCGTGTGTGTAATGTGCACATAGCAGAGCCGTGTGTGTAATGTGCAGGGAGCAGAGCCGTGTGTGTAATGTGCAGGGAGCAGAGCCGTGTGTGTAATGTGCACATAGCAGAGCCGTGTGTGTAATGTGCAGGGAGCAGAGCCGTGTGTGTAATGTGCACATAGCAGAGCCGTGTGTGTAATGTGCAGGGAGTAGAGCCGTGTGTGTAATGTGCATAGAACAGAGCCGTGTGTGTAATGTGCACAGAGCAGAGCCGTGTGTGTAATGTGCAGGGAGCAGAGCCGTGTGTGTAATGTGCACGGAGCAGAGCCGTGTGTGTAATGTGCGCAGAGCAGAGCCGTGTGTGTAAAGTGCACAGAGCAGAGCCATGTGTGTAATGTGCAGAGAGCAGAGCCGTGTGTGTAATGTGCACAGAGCAGAGCCGTGTGTGTAATGTGCACAGAGCAGAGCCGTGTGTGTAATGTGCACGGAGTAGAGCCGTGTGTGTAATGTGACATCACCACTTGCCCCAGAGGAGAGTACAGATCGGATACTGGATCTGAAACTGTGACTGACACACACAGCACAGTAAATACCGTGATAGTGGAGGTTGTAGATCGACACTGTACCTGAGCGAAGCAACACGGCGGGGTCACAAGCACAAGGAAGACTCAAGTTGCCTAGCCAAGGGGGTACTTGTGAGGAGAGACAGTGCCAGCAGCTCAGCTAAAAGCAGCAGCAGGGCCACACACACAGTGCAGCAGGAGGAAGCTGAGGAACCCGGACAGGGTGGGAGCAACCCGGCCCCGGTACAGACTCCGTGTACAATTCTCTGTAAAGAACATCTACAGTAAAGCTTTGGAAAACTTCAGAAACGTGAGTGTGTGATCCTTGTACCCAAGCCCTAATATGCCCCACAAGCAGCCCCCGTCTCCACTATCATCCCTTTCCTGCAACACCTATAACATCCTTCATAGACTTTAATTACCACTGCCCCGGGGAACCAGGCTCTACCTGCGGAGAGCCGTTCCATCTAAAGCTGCCAAACATCATCCATGGAAGTTCTGCAGCAGCGGTGGTCACCCCGACCACAACCCGTGGGTGGCGTCACGACAAACCCTATCCCCTGTATATATTCCATTTTACTTGTGTGAACCCGGGACACAGTCCGGACCAGGACCTCCGTGACATCCCCAGCAGCAACCCGGTACCGAGTACCCCGTCCCAGTGGGCTCCACAACCTGGTGGTCATGAACATGATCTACCGTGCCCGGGAAAACGGGCATTGCGTGCCGTGATTTATGTGAAAACTGTTTTTAAGCTGCGCCATATGAACTGTACTGTTGAAAATCCACCATTATACAGCGCGCGGCGCGCAGGAAGAAAGGGGGCGGTACCCTGCAGTGGCGCAAATCCAGCCTCCTCCCTGGTGCTGACGACATCCGGCGGGGAAGAAAATCCCTGGTGCACCGCGGAACCTTCAAGAGACATCTGGCCGGAAGCGGAAAACAGGAGGGCGAACCTTAACTAAGGGGGCACAGGATGTCGCAACCAGCGGCGCCGGGCAGCGGCAGAGCAGCCGGCGAAATCCAACACCAGATAATAGAGGAGCACCTGGCGGTGCTGCGGCGCAAAGAGCAGCACCTATTATGCCGTTCCTGATGCCGTATACTTCGTGGGCAATGTGGCTGCCCAATACTCCGGTGAGCCTAATACTCTTAATGATGTTATTACCAAGATAAAAGCGTACTATGTGATGTACCCACTGACTGAAGCCCGGGGTGTCGGCATGATTATTGGACAATTAACTGGCAATGGACAGCGGGAGGTAGCGTCCTAGCTGGACACAGATAACGACACTGTAGAGCATCTTGTAGCTGGACTAAAAGCAGCATTTGAATCTACTGCTGATACCCGGACTAAAATGAGGTTCTTTGCATGTCAACAAAAGCCCAAGGAGAGTGCCAGAGACTATGGCCAGGGTCACATTTGCGGTTGGACCCTGGCCTGCCGGATTCCGGTTTCAACTTAGCAATTTTTCCATCACCGCATAGCGTTTCCGCTATGCGGTGCTGGAAACCGCAGTCCCTAGTTACCCGGTGTTTACCTGCACGACCTGTCACACAGGCAGCGGCTCGGAGGGCGTTTTACAGCGCCGCACAGGAAACCGTTGCAGACACGATTTCCTGTGCGGCGCTGTAAAACGCCCTCCGAGCCGCTGCCTGTGTGACAGGTCGTGCAGGTAAACACCGGGTAACTAGGGACTGCGGTTTCCAGCACCGCATAGCGGAAACGCTATGCGGTGATGGAAAAATTGCTAAGTTGAAACCGGAATCCGGCAGGCCAGGGTCCAACCGCAAATGTGACCCTGGCCTATGCCTTAAATCTGCAGGAAGCATTCAAAGCACTTAAACTAGCAGAACCTGCCTTAGCCCAGGGAGCTGACAAAATGCTAATCGATCAATTCATAGAGGGCCTCCTATCCCCTTCCCACAGAGGACAGCTGAGTATGATGCTTCTTCAGAATCCGGACATGACATTTGCTGAGTTAAAAGACAGAGCCATCCGTCTGCAGCAGGTAGAGGAACCCTGGGATCTAAAATCTATACAGGACCCTGCAGCAGCACCTCTGCAATGGACAGCATCAGCGACATCGGCGATGTCCGCAACCGCTGCTGAAAACAGGGAGCCTATCTCTAATGAGGCCCTCAATCAAAAGCTAGATGCTATGACAGACACCGTTATCTCAATGGCTAAAGTCATCAAGGAGCTGCGAGGATCCAAGCCTGCACCCAAGATCGAGCTGGCGACCAGCAAGGAGGATGTCCCGTGGATGAGGCCCAGGAGATATCAAGCGACAAGAGGACGAACCAGTGACCGCTATCAACCGGATGGACAGCCCATCTGCCGCCGTTGTCAGAAGCCAGGTCACCTTGCCCGAGGGTGAGCTTTAAACGACGATTCCCAGGGCAGGCGGGCTGCTCCTCAGGAGTAAACTCTCAAGGTCCTTCAGCCTGGTATGACAGATTCGTGGGAGGACAGCCGGTTATCCCTATCGTGTTGGATGGCATTCCCTTTAATGCCTTGTTGGATACCGGGTCCCAAGTAACATTAATTCCACATGTCTTATACAGAAGGTACTGGGCTGATTCAGACATTACTAGTGCTCCATCTGACGTTATAATGAACGTATGGGCTAGTAACAAACAACTAATACCACAGGTTGGGTTCAGAGAAATGACCATTCAGATTGGAAAGGTAGAATTGCAGAACCAGGGTATTAGAATTATAGATGTTGACCGGCGAGAACGTGAACCAGTGATGCTACTAGGAATGAATGTAATTGAAAAATGTTTTTCCGAGGTAATTACTGTTTTGCAGCAACTCGCCGAGACTGCCGGAACCGGACAGCAGAGGCTCTTTAACAAAGAGATCAAAGCCCTGATGTTGAAGAAACAGGTAGACCGATCCGGAGGAGAGACCGGCAGTGTACGAGTAAGTGATCCAATACCCATTGTAATACCTCCCAAAACTGAAATGTTGGTCTGGTGTAGAGCCGCAATAGGCATTAAAGGGCAAGACTATCAATCCCTGGTAGAACCCGTGTACTCAGACAGTAGACCTACCATACTCACAGCGAGAGGAGTAGATGAGGTACACCGGGGAAGAGTGCCATTACGCCTACTAAACTGCGGAGAGGACGAGCTCACATTACCAAAGTATGCTACCATGGCTAAGTTGTACACAGTTGATAGCAATACCATCACAGCCGACGAGCCCTTGGACCCGTCAAGTCAGGTGGATGACAATGGCTCAGGGGGAAAAGGTGGAGGATTGGTTCCAAAAGCTACATGTGGGTACCAGTTCTACACCTTCCCATCAAAAGCATGGAGCATACCGAGTAGTGAAAGAATACGTATGAACAAATATTCAGCGAACACCCGTTGGACTTTGGGCAAATTAAAGGGGTAGAGCACACTATACCCACAGGTAACCATTAGCCTATAAAAGAGAGGTATAGACCCAGGGGCTGGCTGGCCCAGGTGGCAGGAGGGCAGATGCCCCCCAGGCCAGTGGTCAAGGAGCAATTTTGGGGCCACCAAGCCATCTCTCATCTTCGTCTGGGTGGTCACTCTGCCCCTGAAGCTCACTGCTTAAGGGCCTCTGCTGTGTTCTTGCCCCCCAGGCCGAAATTTGCCAGCCAGCCCCTGTATAGACCATTACCACAAGCTCACTACCAAACCACCAAAGACATGCTCAAAGAAATGAAATCTGCAGGGATAATAAGAGACAGTTGTAGCCCCTGGGCAGCACCTTTAGTGTTAGTTAAAAAGAAGGACGGGACCATGAGAATGTGCGTAGATTACCGGCAGATCAACCGCATCACACATAAGGACGCATACCCATTACCTAGGATTGAGGAGTCATTAGCTGCATTAAAATCTGCTCACTACTTTTCTACCCTTGATCTGACTAGTGGGTACTGGCAGGTTCCTGTGGCCGAGGCTGACAAGGAGAAGACAGCGTTTACTACGCCGATGGGCCTCTGTGAGTTCAATTGTATGCCGTTTGGACCCTGCAACGCACCGGCACCTTTCAACGTCTGATGGAGAGCTGCCTAGGACATAAGAACTTTGAAACTGTCCTCCTGTACCTAGATGACGTCATAGTCTATTCCAAGATGTACGAGCAACATCTGCAAGACCTGGCAGAAGTGTTTGAAGCCTTATCCGGATACGGCATGAAAATCAAGCCATCCAAGTGCCACCTTCTCAAGCAAAAGGTACAGTACCTGGGACATGTCGTGAGTTCAGAGGGAGTAGCACCGGATCCTGATAAAGTCACAGTGATAAGGGTTTGGCCAAGACCTACAAACGTGAAAGAAGTGAGGCAATTCCTGGGCCTGGTAGGCTATTACCAAAGATTTATCAGAGGATTCACGAAGCTAGCAGCTCCTCTGCAAGACATCCTGGTAGGACGGTCAAGAAAGTCTTCAACCCGTAATCCTTCTTTCCAGTGGAGTGAAGAGAGGGAAGATTCTTTCAACAAGCTGAAATGTGCACTGACAGGAGAAGAGATCCTGGCATATCCAGATTACCATCAACCATTCATTCTATACACGGATGCCAGCAACGTGGGACTGAGAGCAGTACTGTCACAGAAGCAAGGAGGCAAAGAGAGAGTTATTGCCTTTGCAAGCAGAAAACTCCGGCCTACGGAAAGAAATCCCGAGAACTACAGCTCCTTCAAGTTAGAACTACTGGCAGTAGTTTGGGCTGTAACTGAACGTTTAAAGCACTACTTGGCAGCTGCAGAATTCACCATCTACACTGATAACAACCCGTTGACCCACTTGGATTCAGCAAAATTAGGTGCATTGGAGCAGCGATGGATAGCCCGGCTGTCTAACTACAATTTTGTCATCAAATATAGGGCAGGCCACAAGAACACAGATGCCTTATCCCGGATGCCACACCTTGGAGACGTGAAAGAGGAACCGGAAGAGTTGGAAGAAATTGAACTACCGGCCTTTCATCGTTCAAAGGTAGACAAGTATCAACCCGGCACCTACCAAAGAGAACAACAGGCAAGTCTCAACCCGTTAGCACACCATTGATGGGCTGATACCCAGAATAGCGACTCGGCTGTGAAGCTAGTAAAAGAACTGCTTACACAACAAGGTGCGTACCCTAACCAGAACGCCCCGGCTGAGACCTAACAACTCTGGAAAGAGAAAGGCAAGTTGTTCCTGTATCAAGGGAAGCTCTGCAGAAGGCATACCAACCCTAAAACACATGAACTGGTCTGGCAGATAATCGTACCCAAACGAGACGTCAAAATGGTCTTAGAAGCCTACCATGACGGTGCAGGTCATTTCGGATGGAAGTAGTTGGAAGTGCTCCTGAGAGAGAGATTCTACTGGGTTGGCATGAGAAAGTCAATTGAAGATTGGTATAGAAAATGTGGCCCGTGCAACCTCAGAAGAAAAGATCAGCAGAGAGCCCCACTCCAATCCATAGTAACCAAGCAACTACTAGAGGTAGTTGCGTTAGACCACATCAAGTTGTCACCAAGCCGGTCAGGCTATGTCTATGCCTTAACCATCGTGGACCATTACTCACGCTTCTTAATGGTGGTACCCGTCAAGGACCTGACAGCGAAGACAGCTGCAAAAGCGTTTCAGACACATTTCTGTAGCCCGCATGGTTACCCAAAACAAGTCCTTGCGGATCAAGGTCCAGCTTTTGAATCAGAGATTTTCCAGGAATTCTGCAATATGTACAGCTGTAAGAAGATCCGCACGACAGCGTACCATCCCCAAACAAATGGCTTATGCGAGAAGATGAACCATATTGTAATTGACCTGTTAAAAACATTACCAGAGTCAGAAAAAAATCAATGGCCAGATAAATTACCCGATTTGGTAGACTTATGCAACCATGTTCCAGTGAGTTCTACAAACTGCACTCCAGCCTACCTTATGCGTGCAAGACCCGGTAAGCTACCAATGGATTTAGATATGGGAATCGTAAAACCAGACGCAGATACCCTATGTCAGCAACAGTATCGATAAGTACAAGAGTGCGTAGAGAAAAATCTTCAGCAAGCTAGAGCAAGACAAGAGAGAACCTTTAACCAATGTGCTCAAGCAACTCCATTACAACCTGGTGAGCAAGTTCTCAAGAGAAAGCGACACACTAACAAATTGGATAATCAGTGGGAAACCACCCCATACACAGTCTTACCATCTAACCTAGACAATGCTAAAACGTGTCTAATAAGTAAGGATGAAGGAAGAACTTCAGCAGTTGTGTCCAGAGACCATCTCAAACCGTGTCCTGAAACCCTGAAGACACCTGAAGTAACAGTACCCATACAGGTCCAACTTGTCAAAGAAGAAGAAGAAGTATTCCATACAGTTCTAGGAAATTTCCCCAAAACATGGCCAAATTACTACGGAGCAGTAGTAGTACCAATGATTGCTTTCCCTTCAATGGTAGAACCAACACCAGAACCAGTATTACTAGAAGTCCCAAGACCTGAAGAACTGGAAGTAGAACCCGTAGAGGAAGAACCAATTCCTGGTCCCAGTGAACTTGCCAGTCCTACAGTCAGACCATCACCTGCCACAGTACCAAGTACTCCAAGTAGGTACATGTCCACCAGCACCAATAGGCTATATGCATGCAGTATACCTGTCTTACGCAGATCAGAGCGTAGTACCCATGGTCAGTTACCGGCTAGGTACAAAGATTGAAATGTCAAATTAACCTTCGACACTGTTGACCACTCCCTTCTACTTCAGATCCTGGAATCTCTTGGCATCACGGACCTCGCCCTCTGTTGGATCTCCTCATACTTAACGGACCGGACCTTCATCGTCACCCACTCCCACACATCCTCCTCGCCCTACCCCCTATCTGTCGGGGTCCCCCAGGGCTCGGTTCTTGGACCGTTACTGTTCTCAATCTACACTCTCGGCCTAGGGCAACTCATTGAGTCTCATGGCCTCCAGTACCACCTCTACGCCGATGACACCCAAATCTACCTGTCTGGTCCTGACATCGCCTCCCTTCTATCCAAAATTCCACACTGCCTGTCCGCCATCTCGTCCTTCTTCTCTGCTCGCTTTCTTAAGCTGAACATGGACAAAACCAAGTTCATAGTCTTCCCCCCGAGACGCTCCCCCTCACTACCTGACCTATCCATTGTCGTCAACGACTGCTCTCTCTCCCCAGTCCCCCAAGCCAAGTGCCTCAGGGTTATCCTTGACTCTTCCCTCTCCTTCAAGCCCCACATCCAGGCCCTCGCCACCTCCTGCCGACTCCAGCTCAAAAACATCTATAGAATCCGCACTTTCCTTGACCACGACACTGCTAAAACCCTTATTCACGCTCTCATCATCTCCCGCCTCGACTACTGCAACCTCCTGCTCACCGGCCTCCCCAATACCTCCCTTGCACCTCTCCAGTCTATCCTGAACTCCGCCGCCCGCCTAATCCATCTGTCCCCCCGCTACTCCCCTGTCTCCCCCCTCTGCCAAGCCCTTCACTGGCTCCCTACTTCCCAGAGATCCCGGTTTAAAACATTAACCATGACATACAAAGCCATTCACAACCTGTCCCCTCCATACATCTCTGACATGGTCTCCCGATACATACCCTCACGCAACCTGCAATCTTCCCAAGAGCTCCTCCTCTACTCCCCCCTCATCTCCTCTTCGCATAACCGCATTCAGGACTTCTCCCGTGCTTCACCCATACTCTGGAACTCACTGCCCCAACACATCAGACATTCTCCTACCCTGGGAACCTTCAAAAGAAGCCTGAAGACCCACCTGTTCCACCAAGCCTACCACCTGCAATAAGACCCAGTCCTCCACACCGCCTCACGACTGGAGCTTCCCCCTCCGACTGTATCCCCACCCGCCCCTCGTAGACTGTGAGCCCTCGTGGACAGGATTTCTCCCCTCTTGTATCTGTACGACCGAATTGTCCACATTTATTGTTACTTGTATTGTTACTATGTTACTTGTCCTACTCTGCACCTTTTAGCATGTAAAGCGCCATGGAATATAATGGAGCTATATAAATAAATAATAATAATAATAAAACTGTAAAGTGTAAATATGTTTGTGTGAATGTAAAATTGAACCCGGTAGACCGTGTCCAAGAGGGTGGAGGAACTGGATTGACCCCCATGCACATTAAGTTAGGGAAAGCAAGTGCCTGGGGGTGGTGTAGCGAATCCAGGCCTCCTAAGCATATATACCCGTGGACAAATGTATATAGTTAGTGCAACGTTAAAAAAAGCCCACTACCTACAGAGACTATCCTGTATGAACTTACGATAAATTCTTGAACTTTTACCTTTTCTTGTTTATTTATGGACCATACATACCAAGGGACTGGTTGTAGTAAAAAAACCTCTCTTGTATATATTCATCAGCCCGGAGGCAATAGACTAAACCCCTGGAAAGACTGATTATTTTGAGCTTTTTGAACTGTTTTCAAATTTCAGTGATTTGTGTACTTTTTACTTTTAAGTCTCTGTAAATATTTATTGTATTAACTGTTTGTTTATTTGTTTTCCACAGTCCCGGATCCCGGAGTACTGTCTTTAAGTAAGGGGGAATGTGGCACCCCAAGGGTTAACGTGCCACAGTAACATCATATGGGTTCCCTCCCCACACAACACTGACACTACACTAGCACCTTTGGGCCAGGAGGGGGAGCTAAACCACCTCTCTTATATACTCCGGGTCAAGAGGAAGTAGTTAGTTCAGTACGTAGCAGTACTGTGAAGAGTCCAGTTCCTGGGAGAACTGAGAGGGAGACTGTAGTGTAAAAGGGCTGCGTCAGGCTTCCCTGAAGTCTGCTCTTGGATTCCAGGCCTAGCCAGGGTCTGAGGGAAGGAGAACAGAAGACAGAGGAACACATCTGGGAGACTGAGTGACATCACCACTCGCCCCGAAGGAGCGCACAGATCGGATACCGGATCCGAAACTGTGACTGACACACACAGCACAGTAAATATCGGGATAGTGGAGGTTGTAGATCGACACTGTACCTGAGCGAAGCAACACGGTGGGGTCAGAAGCACAAGGAAGACTCAAGTTGCCTAGCCAAGGGGGTACCTGTGAGGAGAGACAGTGCCAGCAGCTCAGCTAAAAGCAGCAGCAGGGCCACACACACAGCGCAGCAGGAGGAAGCTGAGGACCGGGTGGGAGCAACCCGGCCCCGGTACAGACTCCGTGGACAATTCTCTGTAAAGAACATCTACAGTAAAGCTTTGGAAAACTTCAGAAACTTGAGTGTGTGATCCTTGTACCCAAGCCCTAATATCCCCCACAAGCAGCCCCCGTCTCCACTATCATCCCTTTCCTGCAACACCTATAACATCCTTCATAGACTTTAATTACCACTGCCCTGGGGAACCAGGCTCTACCTGTGGAGAGCCGTTCCATCTAAAGCTGCCAAACATCATACCCGGAGGTTCTGCAGCGGCGGTGGTCACCCTGACCACAACCCGTGGGTGGCGTCACAACAAACTCTATCCCCTGTATATATTCCCTTTTACTTGTGTGAACCCGGGACACGGTCCAGACCAGGACCTCCGTGACATTCCCAGCAGCAACCCGGTCCGGTACCGATTACCCCGTCCCAGTGGACTCCACAGAAGTCTCGCGAGACTTCGGCACTGACAGCGGCACCCGCGCCTGCGCAGTGGAGCAGGTGCTCGTGCGTAGTGTAGAAGTCTCGTGAGGTTAGTGAAGTCTCACGAGACTTCAGCATTGTTCTATGGCCCGCTGACAACCGCTCCTCTGCATCGGCGCGGGTGCTGCTGTCACTCAAGCGCCGGCCAGAAGAGGAGGAGTGGGAGATTTGAATCAAGCAGGGCGGGATTAACAGCCAGAGGGGCGTTGAGACATTTCCCTATCCAAATAGCTGCCTCCATAACTCAATAGGAGGCCAGCTGTGCACAGAATATAACTTCTTATCACAAGTATGTGGGGTCACTCTGGGCACACACAGGGATTACTAGAACCCCATGTACATGATTGGTAACCTGGTGGGCACAGTATAAAATGCCCTGAGGAGGTGACAGGTTCCTTTTAGCCTGAAAAGTAAGCAGTGTTTATAAAAATATATAAAAGATATATATATATACAATTACTAGGGATGAGCGAGCAGTAAAAGCTCGGGTGCTTGATGCTCGGGTGCTCAACCCGAGCACTGAGCCCAATGTTAACCTATGGGAAACTCAAGCATTTTTTTTCGGCGGCACTCCCGGCAGCCTGGATAAACCCTAAAAATGTCACAAAAGTATTATGACTCACCGCAGCACGTCTCGGGCGTTGCTTCTCCCGTCACGTCAGCGCCTGAGGCTGTGGGGCCCGGTGGTCAGATCAAAATGGGAAATTTGAACGGATGGGGTTAATTGTTACTTGTCGTGACGCCACCTGCGGGAATCCGGTGAATGCACCGGCGCTGCTTGGGCCTCCGGGGAATGTACGGCAGCTGGATGGGACGCTCCCCACAGGATGAGCGGAAGTCCCCAGGGCCAGGAGCTGTCTTGATGTAATATCGCAGCTCGAGTAGTTGCTGCAGGCTAGTCCAGGAATAATGCACAGACACATAAAGTCTTTTGGTACCTTTACTGGTGGCAACAGGTACTCTCGACCGGGTGATGAGGTTGACACTCCTGGAGTTTCCACAGCAAGCAGTGGTGTAGGCTTCCTTACATACACTGTTCTAGTGAGGTCGGGTGGATATAGAATCCTGCCGGACCGGGTTGCACGTTCTGGTGAGACGTGATTCATCTGAGTTAGCTGCACTGAGGGCACTATAAAAGGGATTAAGTAATATAACTCCTCTTCCCTGGGCTCTCATCTGGTGGTGCTTCAGGTGTACAGGGAGCTAGACTCCCTGGTTGCGGTGCTGGGTTCTCTGCAGTTTACGTTGTAGTTCCTACAGCTCTGTTCCAGTAACCGGATTGTTAGGGAGAGTTAGGATAACTCTTCTGTCCCTGTGAGGTGCTTTCCTCCTGTCCTATGACCCCAGTTGCAAGGGTCTCTCACTCTGCTGGGTGTGCTGGTTTGGGCCTAGTATGTCTCCAGTACCAGTGACTGGACACTTCCTGCAGCTCTTCTAGCGTCTGCACACTCTGCTGTTTCTCCCTCCAGGGCCTGTATTTATAGGGGGAACTGGCTTAAGGTAACCAGTGGAGCTCCCCCTAGAGGCCTGGGGTGGAAAGGGGTGTCTAAAGTGTTTTATTTAGTGAGTACTGCTTGCTGTGTACATTCCATTTGTGTACCAAGGGTTCTGTGGTGCCCCAACCAGGGTGCCACAATTACAGTGCTCAAATGACATGGGAACAGCATGGGGAAGACCCCTTTCAGCATTTCTGACTCCCAGGTCACTGCTGTGAACAATGTTGTCTGAGTATTACGCCACTTTTACGAATTCACAATAAAACGTCCAAAATCGAAACCAAAATGGATTTTCCTGGGGAAAATGATAAGGGCTCATACTCATTTGTGAAACAGTGTTGGTGTATTATTTTTTTTATTACATTAAGTATTTAAAAAAAAAAAATTGGGAGGCACTCCGATGCCTTTTGGAAGAGACGTGGAGGAGGGCCTCTTTAAACATTGTATGTTTCCATTATTAGGAAGTGGGTCTCCCATAGTGTTGCCTTATGCAGGTCTGTCAAAAATTGGGAGGCACTCTGATGCCCCTTGGAAGAGACATGGAGGAGGGCCTCTGTTCTGCCTCTTGGCATTTAATCTGTTTTATTTACTGAGCTCTGTAATAATAATACCATATGGACATTCACTGTAGAAATCTTAATTGTGCATTTCCAGTGAGGTAGGAGACCTTCTTTTCATTTGTAATGCTTTGGCTCCCTCTAGTGACCAATGCCATTGTTTCAGTTCTATTTTTATTTTCTATATCTGATTCTTCTCCCCCTTGCAATGCATTCTGATAGCTCAGCCTCCATTCCCTTCACTCTTCCATCCAAGAGAAAACATCTCTACTGCTGTCCCTACCAAATTGCATTGCCGGTACATAGCCATGCTTTCTGTGGCTGTTTTCCACTTTAATGTTAGCCTAGTTTAGTCAGTAGTACCCTAGGTCAGTTACTAGTTTGTAAACGCTCATGCACATTGTATAACCATGTATAATGTGTATTCTGCTTTACCATCCACTGATGGTTTGTATTTCTAAATGATTGTAGTAAATGATTGTAGTGTTGTACGTACAGATGATAAAAGATGGCTCCTTTACCAAGGCCATCCAATCACCAGTCAATACTACCCACCAATCGCTGTAGATAGGGCGCGGACAACACAACCCACAGGCACGCCTATGGCCGTTGTGGCGCAAGCTGAGAAATTGCACACAACTTTGTTGTTGCGTCGTCACACTGCACAATCATGCCACATCACCTATGCAATATCGCCCGGTTTAAGTGCGTGAGTAAAAACCTGGCGACGTCGCTTCGGCGACTTATTGCAGTCGCGTCGCCCTTTAACACGACACGACGCACTAGCGATATCAACTGCAACTGCGAACACCACGTGACTTTTGGGCGATATTGCAGGCGAGGCGATATCGCGATGTGTAACAGTACCCTTAGGGATGGTAAAGTATGGTCCCAAGCTCCCCGGCTTTAGGCAAGTTGGGATATGGGATCAACAAGGTCAATTCGGATCTCGAGTCTGAATTCAAAAAATGGGAGAGTGAGATTCGATCTGCAAAAATCAAGAAATTTCAGAGGGATACGAAAGATCTTAAGGACAATCAAGTCTATAGATGGAGACAGGGGAGAGGTGGTGGAAAAAAGAGGCGTCGCAAAAGAACAAACTCCCAATCACCAGTCCTATTTGGTGAAAGCACGGATGTTGAAGGTGTTCGTAACGGTCAGGAGGGAAGCTATAACTTGAGGAGTGGGGCGGCTGGGGGCGCCAAAGAAAGTAAGGGCGGAGCCGGTGGCAATTCCACATCCAAACCCCCTCCAGGAAACCAGAGAAGCAGGAGCAAAGAACATGTTGGAGGTAATAAATCTGTCCTCACACCAGCACAAATTGAGGTATTACAACTGGGGTTGTCTTTTGTTCCCAATAATCGCTTTGACCACTTCACCGCATGCAAAGATTTACATCTCTTTGCATGTAAGCTAATCCTAAAGAAATTATATCACAAATCCCAAACACAGGGAGAAATATTAACGGAACAGGAGCTCATTGAGGATCAGGAGAGAAAAATCGACTCCATCTTCCCATCTTCTGTGCTGCCTAGATTCAAATCGTTCCCCCCGGTATCACTACGTCCTCAGGTCAAGATATTCACCAAAATGGTATTGGAAGACTTTGGAAAAATTCCAAAGTATAAAAGTAAAGACAATCTAACTGGACTCCAGAAAAAAGCGCTTGGTGAGCTCAAAAACTTGAGGGATGTGGTGATTAAAACAGCTGATAAAGGGGGCAATGTGGTGATCTGGCCAGCACAGAAGTATGAGAGGGAAGCATTCAAACAACTCAATGATAACAATACCTATCAAAAATTGGCATATAATCCTATTCCTGAGTATGAACGTGAATTAAGAAAAATTTTGGATAGGGCCTTGGATGAGGGATTCATCACCAAAAAAGTGTGGGAGGGTCTTAATGTGTAATTCCCAAAAATGCCAACTTTGTATCTACTCCCAAAAGTGCACAAGGACCCCACCAATCCCCCGGGACATCCTATAGTCTCGGGGATTGGGAGGCTATGTGAACCAATTTGCGATTTTGTGGAGTTTTACCTGAAACCTTTGGTTCAGAATCTTCAGTGGTTCATTGGTGATACAACGGACATTCTGGCCAAAATTGATGGGCTCACTGTCTCGGGGGATATGTGGTTGGTTACTGCAGATGTTTAGTCCCACTATACCTGCATCTCCCACGAACATGGCCTGGAGGCTGCTAAATATTTCTCGGAGACTGGCCCCTGGGATGGCCACCTATGTGAGTTAGTGATAGAGTTGTTGGGGTTTATCCTCACCCACAATGTGTTTAAGTTCAGGGACCGATTCTTTCTAGAGGCGTGGTACCGCCATGGGGGCAGCATGTGCACCGTCACATGCCAATCTATTCATGGGCATGTGGGAAACATCCTTAATGAGGACCCACTAGCTGAACATGTTATATGTTGGCATCGGTGTATTGACGATGTGCTGCTCCTTTGGCAGGGTACCAGGCCTCTATTGGATGAGTTTATGACCAATCTTAATAAAAAACAACTATAACATACGACTCACATATACAGCTGATCGTGAGAGAATCGAATTCTTGGACGTACTGATGATGGTGGGTGAGGATGGCATTTTACAAACTGACGTTTACAGGAAAAAAAAATCTGTTAATTCATTATTACACAAATCATCAGCTCACATGGGATCGACTATCAGAGCCGTCCCAGTGGGTCAGTTTATGAGATGGAAACGGATATGTTCCAGTGAAAAACAGTTCGAGGCCAGGGCCATTGATATACGTGGGAGATTTAAAGCCAGGGGCTACAGCAACCGCAGTATCAAGAAGGGCTACCTGAGGGCTAAAACAACACCCAGGGAACAGCTTCTCCATAGGACATACCCTCAGAGGCAGCGAGACAACAATATCAGGTTCATTTCCACCTATAATGGTAGTTGGGAACAGATGAGAGCGGCCTTAAATAAACACTGGCCAATATTAAAAACGGATCCGATTTTGGCAGAGGAGATTCCTGACATTCCACTCCTGACACCAAGACGGAGTAAAAGCCTTAGTGACATGCTGGTGAGCACTCACTATGTGGAAGAATATTCAACCTGTCCGGGAGCCAGACCAAAACGTACTGGCTGCTACACGTGTGGTGATTGCATATCATGCAATCAAGGTAACATCATAAGAGGGAATACCTTTAAAACATCTGATGGTAATAAAACATTCTCCATAAATAAGTATATTTCATGTAGCAACACATACGTAATTTATTATACGACCTGCCCTTGTGGGAAAATCTATGTTGGTCTGACATCCCGCCAATTACGGGTTAGAATACGCGAACACGTCCGTGATATCATAGAAGCTAAGGGGATTGATGATTTGACCCTCATAAAGACCATACCTAAGCACTTCAAGGTGACACATGACTGTGATGAGTCCGGACTCCGAGTGATCGGAATTGACAAATTGGAGGGAGGGATCTGTGGAGGCAACGTCAAAAAGACCTTAGCTCGCCTCAAATGGAGTGTAGGTGGATAAGCGTATTGGGAACGGTGTCACCTTTAGGGCTAAATGACCCGTTGAGCTTTGTCCCTTTCTTGAAAGATTAAAGGTCTGGTTGTTGTACATATATTCCTGAACGTACCAATCTTGCTTTAGATTAATTTTATGTGCTTTTATTCTTATTTTAGTTATGAGGTTGTTGAGGTAGAAAAGACACTTTTTCACTGATTTATATTTTCTTGATATACTTTTATATTTTATATTTTTACTAATACTCTAGGTGAGAAACAATAAGTTTTTCCCTTAACCTAGTACCCAATAGATATATCTGTCTGCTGAAAAGAAGATACTGTCATGTTGAGATGGATGAGAACTGAGGAGATAAGCTGTCCTCTGGATGCCTGTGCCAAGGAGTACCAGGAGAAACCTGAGATGTCCTACATACCAGGTGCCCAGAGATGGCACCGTGTCAAGAAGAAGGATGGACTCAGCAGAGAAGACAAAGGACTAATTATTACTAACAGAGATAGATATATTAGCCTAACCCCACCTAACCCCCATCTAATCCCACCTTGTCCTGGCCAATTCACGCCTATTCCCTAGAGTATAAAATGCCATGTAGCCGGAAATAAAAGTTAGTTGCTGTGACCGTTGCTGAGCATGCACTGAGATTGAACCAGATACCTTGTCTGACACATTCTTACTTGGGTACCCCATGCTCTTAGTTTAATTTGGAGTGACTGGTGAAGGAGTGTATTGTCGCAACGACCCCGACAATGTCATCCGTTGTTCCTCGTTCCTCTGTGAGACCATATACGATTGACATCTATGGAGGTGATTTACATCTTGGTGAAGGACCTGCAATTAAGACTGTCATAAGAAGAAAGAACAATGTGCACTGGGTCTCTTGATGCCCTTATACTCATCTTTTGTCTTAGGACTGATAATTATACAAAATCCATGCGCTTTAGTGGGATGTATAGGCGGACCTCATTGGACACCATGTGGGCTCCGTTTGCATATATTATGCTACACATTGGTGAATCAGTGATACTATGTGGTAAGGGTTAATTCTGTTCCCTCTACACATTGTAACTAGCAGCAGTGTTTTGACAGGTCTCTTCCCCTTTTTTATCTCCTCCCCCTTGCCTTCCCACTGGATTGCACCTCCCTCTGCCAGCTGCGCATACCGCGCATGCGCGGACTTGGGTGTGTGCACCCGGCGGCTTCATCGGTGGAACTGCGCATGTCCGTTTGACGTCACGGGTATGTGCGGTGCTCCGGGGAAATGACGCCAGTGCGCACACGTCATTTCCGGGGTATGAAGCTTTTGTGCACGCACAGGTGAGGGCAATTCCAATCAAGTGGGAGACCATTTAGTCTCACAGCTTTACACTATACATCACTCCCTGCCCCCTGAGGAAGATATTATGAAACGGACGTCGGGCGGGTGGGTCTAGGACAGGTGATGACACACAGGCTCTCCCCCAAATTGGTAAGTGAGGCTGTCCTTATCACTTCTTTACACCTATACTATTGTTTCAAAAGTAGTGTTGTTGGTATAATTTGCAACTTGCTGGAAATGTGGGTGCAGCTCATTCCATATTATGTTAGCACATGGGGCAGACTGAATCAGAGAGACTGCAGAGCACTGAGTGTGTGAGAGACAGATAGCTATAGTGTGTGACTAAAGGCCCCGTTACATGCTACAATATCATTAACGATATTGTTGCAACATCAATGGTTTTGTGACGTTGCATTGATGTCGAAACAACATCGTTGTGTGTGGGTGACATGTATCAACGACCATCGATAAGTTTGTTGATCGTGCAAGAATGGCCACGACCATTTATTTACCGTTGGTCTCCCGCTGGGCGGCCAGCATCGGCGTGTGTGACAGTGGGAGACCAACGATAAACGACCTCCCAGCGCCGCACAGCAAACGCTGGGAGGCTGGTAACCAGGGTAAACGTCGGGTAACTAAGCGCAGTGTTGCACTTAGTTGCCCGATGTGTACCTTGGTTACCAGCATTCTCACTGGTCGCTGATCGCTGGTGAGTCTGCCTGTGTGTCAGCTCACCAGTGATCACAAAATGATGTCCCAGAGATCCCGGCCACGTCGGATCGTTGGTCGGATTGCTGGGACATCGTACTGTGTAACCTGGCCTATAGGCCCTGAGAGAAGAGCTGCATAAGCCTCACTGTGTGAGGTTGCTGGGAGATGCTAAAGAGAGTTCAGTGTGTGAATGCTGTCCAGACCACTAAGCAGGTAATGGATTTTACACTGTATGTCTATGGTGAAAATGGAGCAAAGCTGTGTGAAGCAGTGCACACCAGAGATAGAGGGACTGCAACCAGTCTGGAGTGGAGTCGGAGCCTCTGAGCATGGACTTGAAAGCGGCTAACAGGTGGTCAGAGTGTGAACACGGTCCAAATCACAGTGAGGAATGAGACGGCCTGTAAACCGCCTGTCCCCTGACTGAAGGAGGTGAATGGACTCTGACTACTCCACTGTTGCACATATACTCCACTGAGACTTTTGTATGAATATGTCCACTGAGAGATACATGGACAATGTATTATATGGACATTTCTGTTATGTTGAAGCTAAAGGAAGCCTTGTGTTAATGCTATGGAGCATGGTTTATGAAGACTGGAATAAATCTATTGAACTTTTAAATAGAAACTGCTTCTGTGTGCCTTGATCCCACTGCTAAGCGAGTGTCCTCCAGTGCTTATAGTGCGCATGCTGTTACAACACTTTACAAATGTACATCACGATGACTGGGTCAAACGTTTGCCTTTCACGGAGTTCTCATATAACAATCACGTAAATGAGACGTCGGAGAGTTTACCAATCTTCATTTGTATGGTCAGCCTCATAATATCCCTATTCTTGTGACTACATCTTCTGGCTTACCTGCGGCTGATGCTCTCACTTAGGACGTCTTGTCAAGTTGGATGAAAAGGCATGCGGACGAAACTCCAAGTATTTAAGGCACCTTCTCCTACATTGATGTGGCTGAGCAACTTCTGTATAGTGAGCGTCTTTTCACCCACTTGCCTGTTGTCAAGTCCCTGTGACCTTGCATCCTGCCTTAACCTGCCGTTCCTGTCTGTTCCAGAACCTGTCTTCACCTGTAATGTGTCCCTGTCCATATTCCAGAACCCGTGCTCCTGTCTGTCGCAGCCGTCCTGACTGTACCAGCCGTCCTGTCTGTACCAGCCGGCTTGTCTGAAACAGCTGTCCTGACTGTACCAGTAAAAATATTCTCCCTGCCATTGATCCTGATCCAGTCCTGCCTGTTACCATAAGCACCGTACGTGTGTCCCTGACCCCTGGGGTCAGTTGCTGTAGTCCGGAGACTGCCCTGGAGTGATACCTGGTGTTTACTAGCAGCCACATCCAATCTCACCATCTGGTGAATACCTGTTAGGCACTTAGACACGCTCCTCCAGGGTAAGCCCAGTCCTTAGCGCATTGGGTCCACACCCACATGCGTGACAGTATTCACCCAAGGATCAGGATTCCTGTTGAATAATCACTGCCCTTTCACATCCAAGGAAAGTGGCACAATCACCTAAACGTGAAAGAGCAGTGCAGTGAGGGGAATTGTCTAATTGCTATAACCTCCTACATTCAGAACATGAGTATGGCTTCTCCCCAGTGTCAATTCTCAGATGTTTAACAAACTGAGATTTCTAAAACGTTTTCTATATTCTGGACATGCATATGGCTTCTCCACTGTGTGAGCCCTTTAATGCTTTTCACCTTTTATGCGCCTTAAAGCCGATTGAGACGATTAGATAATTATGAAAGTGATTTATTATATGATCACCATAAGTGACAATGTTAAAGGTGGTCAAGAATTTACTTGTAACGATTATCGTATACAAACAGTTGCCTATTTATTCATCATTTACAGGTGTAATAGAAATGACCTCCATTTCCATTCCATAATCCATGAGTAAGAACTTATTGTTTATTACATTACACAATTATTGTAAATGATAAGTCATAATGGGGTTGTCCTACGAACAAAGAACATTTTAATCATGGAATAAAAAGAGGTTCCACAATAGGATGTGTTCTTGTGCTGATATAATCTTATATATATGTCCCAGCTATGTCCTGTGTAATGGATGTGTCTGACCATACAGGGACATGGTCTGATCATACCACATCTCCTGTACTGAGATAATCTTATCTATGTATCTGTGCTATGTACTGTGTAATGGATGTGTCTGACCGTACAGGGACATGGTCTGATCATACCACATCTCCTGTGCTGAGATAATCTTATATGTGTGTCCCAGCTATGTCCTGTGTAATGGATGTGTCTGACTGTACACAGACATGGTCTGATCATACCACATCTCCTGTGCGGAGATAATCTTATATATGTGTCCCTGCTATGTACTGTGTAATGGATGTGTCTGACCGTACAGGGACATGGCCTGATCATACCACATCTCCTGTGCTGAGATAATCTTATATGTGTGTCCCTGCTATGTACTGTGTAATGGATGTGTCTGACTGTGCAGGGACATGGTCTGATCATACCACATCTCCTGTGCGGGATAATCTTATATATGTGTCCCTGCTATGTCCTGTGTAATAGATGTGTCTGACCATACAGGGACATGGTCTGATCATACCACATCTCCTGGGCTGGGGACAAAGCAAAAGAGAGTATACAGACAAGACCGCATGGGATCAGAGATGCTGCTTTCTCTGAGGTGAAACATTTTCCTGAAAGTTTGTAAACAGGCAGGACAATGTTTTACTTCACAGAAAGAATCAGCTGTGATCCTGTCCTGTCTTGTCTATATACTCTGTATAGTCTATTGAGTAAAACATAAAAATGGCTTCAACCCTGTGTGAGTTCTTTGATGTTCAATCAGACTTGATGTAAAGCTATAAGGTTTTCCACATTCTGAACGTGAAAGTAGCCCTTCCTGTGTAAATTCTCTGATGATTAGCAAGATCTGATCTAACAGTGAAACATTTCCCACATTCTAAACATGAAATTGGCTTCCCTCTGTGTGGGACCTTTCATGTCTATCAAGATCTGACTTATTGGTAAAGCATTTTCCACATTTTGAACATAAAAATGGCTTCCCTCCTGTGTGAGATCTTTCATGGTCAACAAGATATGATTTACGGGTAAAGCGTTTTCCACACTTTGAGCATGAAAATGGCTTCTCCCCAGTGTGAGTCATTTGATGTCTTATAAGAACATCTTTCCGGTTAAAACATTTCCCACATTCTGAACATGAAAATGGCCTCACCATTGTGTGAACTTCCTGATGTTCAACAAGATGTGATTTCATAGTAAAACATCTTCCACATTCTGAACATGAAAATGGCTTCTCCGCTGTGTGAAGTCTCTGATGTTTAACAAGATTTGGTTTCAGGGAAAAACATTTCCCACATTCTGAACATGAATATGGCTTCTCCCCTGTGTGAATTCTATTATGTGTAACAAGATCTGATTTTATAGTAAAACATTTTCCACATTCTGAACATGAAAATGGCTTCTCCCCTGTGTGAATTCTCTGATGGTTAACAAGAATTGATTTCCTAGTAAAATCTTTTCCACATTCTGAACATGTAAACGGCTTCTCCCCTGTGTGAATTCTCTGATGTCTAACAACATATGTTCTCGCAGTAAAACATTTCCCACATTCTGAACATGAAAATGGCTTCTCCCCTGTGTGAATTCTTTGATGTGCAATGAGATTACATTTGTGATTAAAACATTTTTCACATTGTGAACATGAAAATGGCATCTCCCTTGTGTGAACTCTTTCATGAATAACAAGATTTGATTTACGGGCAAAGCATTTTCCACATTTTGGGCATGAAAATGGTTTTTCTCCTATGTTAGCTTTTTGATGCTCAACAAGCAGTCTGTCATGTCTATTCTGCTTTACAGTCTGTGATGAATCAGGAGATCGCGTCTGTTTAAAAGAATCAGATGATACATTTTGGATATGAGGGGCTGAGGGTATGTCTTCAGTATCGGCATTCTTTTCACATGCATATTGAATAATACTACAATTAACTTGATTAAAATGTGACGATATTTGATGTCCCTGTGAGCTCCTGGTACAGTTGTCTGCAAAAAAATAAAACTAATTATTATATCTTTTAGTAATATAACATCAGTATTTATATTGATGTTTTATGACATTACAAAGGAGAGGTTTATAGAAAAAAAACATTTATTAACTGAATAATACATCTGACTGCAAAACAGATCACAATCTCACAACGAAGACCAGTAAGTCACCATGGTATATATACCAGGCAATCTGCCGCAGTTTTCCAGTAAAAGACATCATCTCAGTTTCATACAGGTCGGTCCAGAAATATTTGGCCAGCGGCTGAATCTTTGTGATTTCAGCTCTGCAGGCCACGGTTTGTGATTTATAATAAAATAACTGATGCAATTGAAGTGGAGACTGAAGAACAATTTCCTGTGAAAGATAATCAAACATGAGGACCAAGTTGTTTTAGCAAATTAGGGATTCTATTTATTACGAACAATCCACATAGTTAGAAAAAGTCATGACAAGTAATATTTCAAGGTAAAATTAAAGTGCACAGTGATGAGACAAACGATAACATGCACAGAGTTGCCTTCCCAGCAGCATAGGATCCAGCTGACAATTCGGTTATATGGGTCTTATAGAGATATATACAGTTTACAAGGGTTTTCCAGTTTAGTGTCATACATGGTAACATACAAGAGTATATACAAAGTACTTGGATAACAGGATCATACTAGGTCAATAAATGTACAAATATCATCTCAGGTAGCAGACTCAGTTTCTTATATATGGTGAAAATAACGCAACCTAAGATGGAGCACACCCTCCTCTATAGCCACCAATACCTGTATCTCACCATGCCTCAAGTTACCAGTTTTGTCCGGTCTTTCCCCTTACTGCACTGTTCTGAGCCATAGCCTATTGTCAAGAACTGCGGTCATACCATCTGCTGATGGAGGGTCCCTCCGTGCACGTGCCAGCCCCTACGCCGTTTCGCTGGTAAGCTTCGTCAGGGGACGCCCCGACGAATAGGCTATGGCTCAGAACAGTGCAGTAAGGGGAAAGACCGGACAAAACTGGTAACTTGAGGCATGGTGAGATACAGGTATTGGTGGCTATAGAGGAGGGTGTGCTCCATCTTAGGTTGCGTTATTTTCACCATATATAAGATACTGAGTCTGCTACCTGAGATGATATTTGTACATCTATTGACCTAGTATGATCCTGTTATCCAAGTACTTTGTATATACTCTTGTATGTTACCATGTATGACACTAAACTGGAAAACCCTTGTAAACTGTATATATCTCTATAAGACCCATATAACCGAATTGTCAGCTGGATCCTATACTGCTGGGAAGGCAACTCTGTGCATGTTATCGTTTGTCTCATCACTGTGCACTTTAATTTTACCTTGAAATATTACTTGTCATGACTTTTTCTAACTATGTGGATTGTTCGTAATAAATAGAATCCCTAATTTGCTAAAACAACTTGGTCCTCATGTTTGATTAATATCAGCAGTTGTAGCAACTAAATTAAATTAACCCAGACTTTTAGTACTGGTTTTCCTAGTAGTATCATGTGAAAGATTTAGGAATTGAAACCATTTTTCTACAAATAAAATAAAATATTTAGTAACACCAGAGATAGCTTAGGGGGAATTTGATGTATTTGGTGTTATTATATTCCAAAACATCTATCGTGTTACTACTCAAAAGTTTCTGGTAAGCATCATGTGTAGGTTTACCTAATGATAAATTGAGAATAATTAACTGGACATAGAGGACCTAGCGCTACACCGCCCTTTGTCTTATAACTAAAGAATATAACCACTATTATTAAAATTTAACCTGTACGATACTAGGGTGTTTATTAAAATTTGACCCAATTAAAAACATAAATTAAAATTCATAATAAACAAGTTTCTTATATGTCAGTTGTATCAACTGTTCGTTCATGATTAAAGGGAACAAATTTTGCCACCCAAGAACAGGTATAGAATATAAAATTAAACATTTTTTAACCTGTAGTTCAGATCACGTCATATACCTCTTGGAATGCCCCTGCCACTTGTGGTATATAGGGGAAACTACCCTTGACTTTAAAGTAAGGATCAGCCATCATCGCTATACAATACGTAAAAAAATCATGAATCTACCAGTGTCAAAGCATTTTGCGGAAGCTAATCACAAAGAAAAGGATCTAAAATTTAGGTTAATTGACATGGTGCCAATGCCCAGAAGGGGTGGAGACAGAGTTGGGTTATTAAAAACCAAAGAATTAGAATGTATCCATAGGTTGCAGACTCTAAAGCCAGAGGGACTCAATGTAGATTTTAAGTTACATACAGCACTTTAAGTAATGGTCCCCATCTGGAAATCTGTGTATTTTAGTCACTTTGATGCACTGTCACTAATATAAATACTATGGTGGTTTTAACACATTTGTTCTTTTATCTTTTATTTTCTGTATAGGAAGACGTATATAAAGTGGGAAACTTGTACACCGGGTGCCTGCAGCTCAAGTCACGTTCACAGATGAAAATGCACAAAGCATACACAGCGTAATTTAAAAGCACATGTATTCCTTCCCTGGAGAAATCCTTTATAGAAGGTTGTTTAAAAAAAAATATTTCCTTGCAACTATTAATGCACTTTATTTACTAACTGATGCACTAAATTTACACTTAGTAATAAATAAATAAACATATTTTCTAAAGAATATATCTTCTTGCATTTTTGACAAAAAATGGATTGCACAAAAACTATTGCACATCAATGACTATAACAAGAATAGCATAAAGGGAGTCCTCGGTATTCCTTGGGCAGGTGGTGCAAAGGGAGAAAGTATCCCCCTTGGGCACCGTACTGACAGGGGAGTGCTATAACCCAAGAATGGGATGCACTTCGAATTGGGAACCCGATGCATTAAATAATATAAGTCATGAAGTGCATATATGTGGCAACCCATATAATGGGAAAACACAAACATAGGTAGGAGGTAGTGAGGCAAAAATCATAGATATAAAAACTAGCACTGTCGCTTTAAGGAAACAATTTTGTTAGAATACTAATTTTAACTTTTAAAAGAATACACTAGCTATATTTTAATAGTAGTATACATTTAAAGATAGTCCGCTATCATTTTAAAGTAATTCACACAATTTTTAAGATTATACACATAGAGGAAAGGAAGTTCTATGAAGCGCGCACGGCAGGACGCTGAACTGGTACAGCGCATGCGCGAGATCTCGAACATAGCGCTGAATGCGCTTCCTGCAATACCTGGTAGCTAGGGACGCGCATTCAGCAAACGCATGCGCAATACAGCATAAACAACGCCGACATGGCGCCGCGCAGCCAGAGGGAGGCTGCACGTGGCAAGCAACACGCTGTGATAATGTATAATGGTTATGATTGATTAAGCGGGCACCTGAGCTACAATTAACCCACTCTATGCACTTTATGGACAAAACTGTAAGTAATAAAATCTATGCATCACAATATAATCAGAAAACATTTGTATGTATATAATGGTCACTAGGTAAATATATGATGCAAGTATAAGATGTTAATGTACTGTAAAATGTTTGTAAAACAATTAATTGGATAATGAGGTTTGACATTAGAGGATCTATATAATCCCCAGCATTTGCCATAAGTGACTGCTGGAAGATGGTCATCACTGACCGAAACGTCGCTATCTTATGCCTGAAGGCCATTAAAGGCGAAATAACATCTGAATTTGGAGTGCTGCAGCCTTTTTTGCATTTATTTGTCTAGAATAGGTGGCTGGATACCACCTTAAGGACTGATTAGCACCTAGCATCCTGCTAAAAAAGAACCGCTGCTCAATAACCCTTTTTTTGCTAAAAAATATAACCACTATTATTGTCAAGGGAAATATTCTAAAATCTGCTAGGAAAAACATTATGAAACCTTGACATGTATTGTACCAGATATCTATACTTATATTCTGCTATATTTTGTGAAGACTTAAGAGTACAGACCAAAAGTTTGCACACACCTTCTCATTCAAAGAGTTTTCTGTATTTTCATGACTATGAAAATTGTAGATTCACACTGAAGGCATCAAAACTATTATGTATATAATTCCACATGTGTTAATTAACAAAAAAACAACTGAAAATATGTCTTATATTCTAGGTTCTTCAAAGTAGCCACCCTTTGCTTTGATTACTGGTTTGCACACTCTTGGCATTCTCTTGATGAGCTTCAAGAGGTAGTCACCGGAAATGGTCTTCACTTCACAGGTGTGCCCTGTCAGGTTTAATAAGAGGGATTTCTTGCCTTATAAATGGGGTTGGGACTATCAGTTGTGTTGTGCAGAAGTCTGGTGGATACACAGCTGGTAGTCCTACTGAATAGATTGTTAGAATTTGTAAAATGGCAAGAAAAAAGCAGCTAAGTAAAGAAAAACGAGTGGCCTTGAAGAAATGAAGGTCAGTCAGTCCGAAAAATTGGGAAAATATTAAAAGTGTCCCCAAGTGCAGTTGCAAAAACCATCAAGTGCAACAAAGAAACTGGCTCAAATGAGAACCACACCAGGAAAGGAAGATCAAGAGTCACCTCTGCTGCAGAGGATAAGTTCATCCGAGTCACCAGCCTCAGAAATCGCAGGTTAACAGCAGCTCAGATTAGAGACCAGGTCAATGCCACACAGAGGTCTAGCAGCAGAAACATCTCTATAACAACTGTTAAGAGGAGACTTTGTGCAGCAGGCCTTCATGGTAAAATAGCTGCTAGGAAACCACTGCTAAGGACAGGCAACAAGCAGAAGAGACTTGTTTGAGTTAAAAAACATAAGGAATGGAAATTAAACCAGTGGAAATCTGTGCTTTGGTCTGATGAGTCCAAATTTCAGATCTTTGGTTCCAACCACCGTGTCTTTGTGCAACGCAGACAAGGTGAACGGATGAACTTTACATGCCTGCTTCCCACCGTGAAGCATGGAGGAGGAGGTGTGATGGTGATGGGGTGCTACGCCAGATGTCCTGGCCTCCACAGTCACCAGACCTGAACCCAATCGAGATGTTTTGGGGTGAGCTGGACCGCAGAGTGAAGGCAAAAGGGCCAACAAGTGCTAAGCATCTCTGGGAACTCCTCCAAGACTGTTGGAAGACAATTTCTGATGACTACCTCTTGAAGCTCATCAAGAGAATCCCAAGAGTGTGCAAAGCAGTAATCAAAGCAAAAGGTGGCTACTTTGAAGAACCGAGAATATAAGACATATTTTCAGTTGTTTCACACTTTTTTGTTAAGGACGTCTATATTTCTGTGTGTAGCTTTGTATCCTGAGAGAACCAGCCAGAACCAGTTATACTGTGAACAAAAGAATATCTCTTTAGAGGAAGCTTTGGAATGTAAAGAGGATGTTACATGAAATAATTAGGGCCCCTCATCTATGTTTGGACATTGCTATGATTGGCTGAATCCTGACGAGGCGGCCCCTTGATACCTCCCTCTTTTGTGCTGTGTAAAAAGCTGAGGTTGATTCTAATAAACACTACTGTGTGCACAGTCTTCGAGAGGAGTCTTATATCTGTTATTATCTATTAGATAATAATTGATTTAAACAACAATAATGCGATTAAATACGCGGTACTGCCTTCAGACTACTGCAGCAGCTCAAGTGCCAATTGCTAGCTCCAGTGTACTCTTGCAAATAATATAAAGTCTTATATCTGACCTTAGTCTGATTTAAAGTGAAATTGGCAAGGGATAAACAAAGAGATGAGGTCCTTTGAATCCCACCTCTACATCTTCATCCAAACCCTAACCCATCTTATCAACCTATCACTGAGAACTGGTGTCTTCCCCTCATGCTATAAACATACTTCGATCACGCCCATCCTCAAAAAGCCCTTCCTTGACTTATCCTATGTGTCCAGCTATTGCCCCATTTCACATCTCCCCTATACCTCAGAACTACAGTAACAGCATCTCCATCTTGATCTGTCCTCCCACCTCTCTTCCCTCTTGACTGTTTACAATCCAGATTCTGATGGCATCATTCAACAGAAACTGCCCTAACTAAAGTCACCTAAGACCATCTAACTTCCAAGTGCAAGCGACATCACTCTGTCCTCCTCCTCCTGGACCTGTTTTCTGCCGTTGACACAGTGGACCATTCCCTTCTACTACAGATTCTCTCATCTCTTGGCATCACAGACCTGTCCCTATCTTTGATCTCTTCATCTCTGCTGTTCTCCATCTTCTTGGCCTGGGACAGCTTATAGAGTCCCACGACTTTCAATATTATGTCTACGCTGATGACAGACACATCTACCTCTCTGGACCTGATATCACCTCCTGACAAACCAGAATCCCACAATGTCTGTCCGCTATTTCATTCTTATTCTCTGATTGATTTCTAAAACCTAACATAGACAAAACAGAATGAATCATCTTTCCTCCATCTCACTCTACCCCTCCACCAGACCTATCCATCAAAATCAAAGGCTGCTCACTCTCCTCAGTCCCACATGCTCCCTGCCTCGGGGTAACCCCTCTATTCTGGACTCTCCTTCAAGCCACATATCCAAACCCTTGCCAGCGACTGCCAACGCCAAAGAAAAAAAAATTCCCAGATCCGTACATTCCTTAATCAAGAATCTGCAAAATCACTAGTGCATGCTCCCATTATCTCTAGCTCGGACTATTGCAACCTTCTGCTCTCTGACCTCCCTTCTAACATTCTTGCGCCTCTACAATCTATACTAAACTTTGCTGCCCGACTAATCCACCCGTCTCCCTGTTATTCCTCAGCCTTTCCTCTCTGCCAAGCCCTTCACTGGCTTCTCGTTGCCCAGAAACTCCAGTTCAAAACAATAACCATGACATTCAAAGCCATCCGAAACCTGTCTCATCCATACATCTATGATATGGTCTTCTGGTACTCACCTGCACGTAACCTCCGATCCCCCAGGATCTCCTTTTTTCCTCCCGTCTTATCACCTCTTCCCACAATCGCATACAAGATTCCTCCCGTCCATCCCCTATACTCTGGAACTCTCTGCCCCAACACATCAGACACTCGCCTACCGTAAAAACTTCAAAAGGAGCCTGAGGACCCACCTCTTCCAGCAAGCCTATAACCCGCAGTGTGCCTGAGTCCACTAAACCACCGCAAGTCCAGCTGTCTCCTCACCTACTGTATCCTCACCCATCCATTGTAGACTGTGAGCCCTCGCAGGCAGGGTCCTCTCTCCTTGTCTACTGTATCCCCACCTGTTATGATCCGATGACTTAGGAGAAACATAAAGATTCCACAGAAGTAGTTGGTAACTATACTGACCGCGACACCTGACTAAATACCGCAACTAGAAGTAGCCGTGGGATGTAACTAACCACGCCCTAGACACCTCAACACGGACGCAGAACTAGCTACCCCTAGAGATGAAAATAGGAAAAGCTATCTTGCCTCAGAGCAGAACCCCAAAAGAGCAGCAAGCCCCCCACAGATATTAACTGGGAAATGTGGCGCCCCGCAACGAGTGCGTCACAAGAGGGTATTGCAGCCACAAATGCAGCCGCAATATCCTCTGACTCAGCAATGATCCGGTTAACATAGAGATCCAACCCAACATACAACACCTAGAACAGGGGACCAATCATAGGTCCTGGGGGGTGGAGTGTTAGGGAAGTGTAGTAGAACACACAATAATCTAGAGAGAACGAAGGAGGATCTAGAACCTGACAAGAGCAGACTAGAACTTGGAGAGGAGCGGGGGCTCCGCACCCCGTGCGGGCCCCTGGGCCGTCACCGGTCGGGTGTCAGCACCTGAGGCCTTAACCACCGGGATTGGGCATTATCTACACGGGTTCCCAAAAGACTCCCGTGCCCACAACCTACAGCCGGTTCACTGGTACCGAAGCTGGCAGCAGTTCACCTCTGCCACGCGAACCAGAAGAGTGGAGGAGCAGCTTCACAGGAGCACCCCACCACCAGCCAGTTTCCAGTCGTCTAACCAGCGGTGTACCCACCGAGGGATCCAAGGCTCCCCAAAGCATCCGGAACGTACATCATGGATAGGGCACTGAAGCAGCCTCCCCGTACCCGACCTGGTATTCCTGGGCGACACTGGCAAACAAGTTAGGTAGAATGGAGGAACACTTGCGGATCTCTGAGGGACACCATCACTGCTGAGTCCACCCGGTCCACTACCCGTAAACTGTATACCATGTACTGCCTGCTGGTTACAGTAAAGACCCATTATAGAGACTTTCTGTGTCCGTGCTTCCTTATGAACTGTCCGTCCGCACTCAAAGGTAACCGCAGCTGCCGCACAACATCTTGAGCAGCTCCAGCTTCCGGGGATCACCGCTCAGCCTGTGGGGAGCGTAACATCTTGCTGCTATCCATCCCCCGGGGGCTCCGCAGCGTCGGTAGCCCTTACCGAATCTACTCATAGGTGGCGTCACGAATAAATTAAAACCCCTTTAATCTGTTCCACCAAGACGTCTTCAATTTTGATCTACACTACACCGGGCCCCACTACCGGCAGGCGCGGTCCACCCGTGACAAGGAGGGAAGAAGAATCGCCTGTTTAAACCGGAGTCCCGGCTCGCGGTGAGTCAGAAACAGGAGAGGAAAAGACACACAGGTAAAATATAAAGTTCAGCAAAAGAGGCCACACTAGCTAGATAGTAAACACAGGATAGAATACTATTGCGGTCAGTATTAAAATACTATCACAAAATCTCCAACAGCAGATAGTGTCAAAAATTACCCTGAGTCTGCTAAGGCTCGCGCCCTCTATATCTGCAGAACGTCTGTGAATCAAACTAGAATAAAGAAGTACCAATACCAACAATACTGGAAATAGCAGATAACAGTAAATTGCAATTTCTGTCCAGGAAGAGAACTTCCTAACTGAGAGCAGGTAAACAAACATATACCGTATATACTCGTGTATAAGCCAAGTTTTTCAGCACAAAAATTGTGCTACCACTACTACCACTGCGGAGGCTGCTGTATACTACCAATGGGGAGGCCTGTATACCTGTGCTGGGGTCCACCCTCGGCTTATACACGAGTCAATAGGTTTTCCCAGGTTTTGGGGGCAAAAGTAGGGGGGTCGGCTTATACACGAGTATATATACGGTAGACTAAATTTCAAATCCACAACTCAGAACAAGACAACTCAGAACAAGAGAAACCAGGAAAAGGTGTGAACACCTCCAGGAACATTCACAACTGGCAAGGACTGATCAGCTCCAAACCAATATATGCTCCAATCCGCACCTGACTGCCAATCATCAAGATCAGCTGTGGAATTCTCCAACACACATCCAGCTGCAATACCAGCAACAACCACCGGAAGGAGGTCACAACCAGAATTCCTCCTTAATGAATTCACAACACCCACCTGTCCCTTGTAGACTGTGAGCCCTCGTGGTCAGGGTCCTCTCTCCTCACCTACTGTATCCACACCCATCCCTTGTAGACTGTCAGCCCTTGTGGGCAGGGACCTCTCTCCTGCACCAATCTGTGCCTTGTATCGTTCATAAATATTGTACTTGTCTCTATTGTATATGCCCCTTTTCACATGTAAAGCGTCATATAGTAAATTACACTATAATAAAAAATAATAATTTTTGAATGCCAAGTTTATTTTACATCATTGTACAAACTGGACCTCTATTCGAGCACCATACTCTATTCATTTAGTGGAGTGACATATATTTCTCTATTACTTGATTGTTACTACATTCAGCATCTTAGGGGGTAAAGACAGGGATCAGAGTATTCTCCAATCCCAATCATTATGGCAGGAGCCCGGCTGTCAGTCATGAGTATTCGGGTTTATGTCTCCATGTTCTGTATTCTAACATGAGTGTAATAGGAGACAATGGTTTCTTAGTCCCAAATTGTACAAATACTTTTTCTTCATCAGAACTGACAGCAGAAGATGAAGAAATCAGCCGCGGTCACATTATTATTATTTATTTATATAGCGCCATTATATTCCATGGCGCTTTACATGCTAAAAGGGGCAGACTAGGAAAAGTAACAAAGTAACAATACAAGTAAAAATAAATGTGGACAATTCGGTCGTACAGATACAAGAGGGGAGAAATCCTGCCCACGAGGGCTCACAGTCTACGAGGGGCGGGTGGGGATACAGTGGGAGGATAAAATTCCAGAAGGAGAATGTCTGATGTGTTGGGGCAGTGAGTTCCTGAGTATGGGTGGAGCACGGGAGAATCCTGTTTGCGGTTGTGCGAAGAGGAGATGAGGGGGGGGAGTAGAGGAGGAGCTCTTGGGAGGATCGCAGGGGCTTGAAGGAGAGGGAAGAGTCAAGGATAACCCCGAGGCACTTGGTGTGAGGGACTGGGGAGAGAGAGCAGTCGTTGACGACAATGGATAGGTCAGGTAGTGAGGGGGAGCGTCTTGGGGGGAAGACTATGAACTCGATTTTGTCCATGTTCAGCTTAAGAAAGCGAGCAGAGAAGAAGGCAGAGATGGCGGACAGGCATTGTGAAATTTTGGACAGAATGGAAGCAATGTCAGGACCAGACAGGTAGATTTGGGTGTCGTCGGCGTAGAGGTGGTACTGTAGGCCATGGGACTCAATGAGTTGCCTTAGGCCGAGAGGGTAGATTGAAAACAGTAACGGTCCGAGAACTGAGCCCTGGGGGACCCCAACAGATAGGGGGTAGGACAAGGAGGATGTGTGGGAGGGGGCGACGCTGAAGGTCCAGTCCGTTAAGTACGATGAGATCCAAGAGAGGGCAAGAGATTCCAGGATCTGAAGTAGAAGGGAGTGGTCAACAGTGTCGAAAGCGGCGGACAGGTCGAGGAGGAGGAGGACAGAGTAGTGGCGCTTGCTTTTGGCAGTCAGTAGGTCGTTGGTGACTTTGGTCAGGGCTGTTTCAGTGGAGTGGAGGGGTCGGAAGCCAGATTGCAGGCGGTCAAAGAGGGAGCAGGAGGAGAGGTGAGAGGACAGCTCAGAGTGGACGTGCTGTTCAAGTAGTTTAGAGGCGAAGGGGAGGAGAGATATAGGGCGGTAGTTGGAGACAGTTGTGAGGTCGAGGGAGGGTCTTTTGACGATGGGTATGATCAAGGCGTGTTTGAAGGCTGAGGGAAAGATGCCAGTGGTAAGTGATAGGTTGAAAAGATGAGTTAGGGCTGGGTGTGATTTTGACAAGAGGGATGAGAGCTGGTCTTCAGTTATGGGGGGGGGAAGCAGTTGATGGAAGGAGAGGGCAGTATAGGTGAAAAGGGAAGCTGTGAGGACAGTGGATCAAAGCTGTCTCTCATTATGTCAATCTTTTCTTTGAAGAAGGAGGCAAAGTCTTCTACAGAGATAAGGGGAGAGGGAGGGGGAGCAGGCGGGCAGAGTAAGGAATTGAAGGTTTTGAAAAGTTGTTTGGGATTGCGGGACAGGGAGGTTATTAGGGATGAGAAGAAGGTTTGTTTGGCGGCAGTAAGTGCAGTCTTGAAGGCAATGAGGGACTGTTTGAACAGTGCAAAGTGCTCAGTGGAATGTGATTTTTTCCATCGCCTCTCGGCGACCCTGGATGCCCGTCTCAGGTCTTTAGTGAGGGTGGTGTGCCAGGGTTGCCTGATAAGTGCGTGGAGCATGGTATGTGAGGGGGGCGGCTAGGTCGAGGGCCTTGGTTAGCGTGGTGTTGTAGAGGGTGGTGGCAGTGTCTGTGTCGCGTATGCATGTTATGTCGGTGGGAGGGAGAAGGGATTCAGAGAGTGAGTGTAGATAAATGTGTTTAAGGTTTCTGCGGGGATGATCAAGTTTGCAGAGAGGAGGTGGTGTAGTAGGGGAGGTGAGGGAGGAGAAGGTCAGCAGATTGTGGTCAGACAGGGGGAGGGTTGAGTTTGTGAGGTTAGTAAGGGAGCAAAGACGGGTAAAGATGAGATCCAGCGTGTGGCCATCTTTGTGGGTGGTAGAGGAGGACCATTGAGAGAGCCCAGAGGAGGAGGTCAGGGAAAGATGTTGAGAGGCGGTTGGGTGGGCAGTGTCAATGGGGATATTGAAATCACCCATAATGATGGTGGGGATGTCAGTAGAGAGGAAATGAAGTAGCCAGGTGGTGAAGTGGTCGAGGAAGGTGGGGATGGATCCAGGGAGGCGGTAGATGAAGACTAGCTGGAGGTTACAGGGGGAGAAGATGCGGACAGAGTGGGTTTTGAAAGATGGGAGAGTAGCAGAGGGGGGTAATGGAATAGGGGCGAAGGAGCAGGTGTCGGATAGGAGTATGCCGAAACCTCCGCCATGTTTTTCAGAGGGGCGACGGGTGTGGGAAAGATTAAATCCGCCGTAGGATAGTGCAGCGGGGGAGGCTGTGTCGGAGGGGGTGAGCCAGGTCTCTGTGATGCCAAGGAATGAGCACAAGTGAACAAATTACATATCTGTTTGACCTTCATGACTTAGGGTACTTTCACATCAGCGTTTTTTTTAAATCGCGGCAGATGCGGTGAAAAAAACCGCATCTGCCGCGATTACCGTATAACTGCTGCACTTGCGGCACAGTTGCGGCAAGCCCCATACAATGTATTTGCGGGCTTGCGGCAGGTGTGGCAAGTGCGCTTTTGGCCCTTGCGGCAGGTGCGGCCACGAAAAAACCCGCAGGTTTTTTCACCGCATCTGCCGCGATTTAAAAAAAACGCTGATGTGAAAGCAGCCTTACCCGTTTAACTGCCCGGTGTAACTGTATAACACTTGTACAGTCGGCACTTATGCAGTTGGCATGATTGCAAGACCCCGCATGATGGCACCCCTTAGCTGACTCTAGATATATAGTGAGTTTCTACTAACGCCGGCTTCAGACTGCGTTTGAGATCCGATCCGTAGCTGTCTGCTTGAAGCACTGGGACTGGGGGGCTATTATGCCCTCTGATCCTGTGTGCAGCCGCACGCAGCTGCAGCTGCTGACAGGTCAGGACCGCGGCGCCCGTGGTCCTCACCTATCAGAAGCAGGAACTGCG